>JAULUF010000035.1:27407500-28007500 GCA_031834385.1 Semotilus atromaculatus
TAAAAAAATAAATAAAAATGTATACTGAAAAACGAGACAGAAATACTAATTAAGAAAACGAAAGAAAGTAAAGAATTTAAAGAGCAAGCTAAATTAAAATAGAAACAAATAGGGAACCCAAACTGCATTCCAGGAAAGATCAGTGTCTGCAAGGCAGCAGAAGAGTCCTTTAAAGTTTTAATCTTAAATTCTATTATCATGACACTCACATCTCAGAACACTTGTTTTCTGTCGGCCGTGCTTGAGAAACACTACATGGTGTGTTTGCAGAGAAAAGACGGCTTAGAAAGTAAAAAAAAAAATGCAAGAAAGAAAAGACCAATCACAAATCAGCATGCAAATAAATGTAAATAAATAGGCAAAACATTATGCAAATATTACAGACACTGTCAGTTACAATTTGCATGCTAAACATTCTAGCAGAGTAACTTGGAGCTTCTTAAAATTCTGTTAAAGGGACACTTTCAATACGTCATCAATCCTTCTCCAAAATGCGTTTTTGTCATACCCTGGTTCACTATGGTAAGCCTGTTAGCGTTTATATTTTAGACCTGTCGGGATAGTCTTCGTGGGAAATTGTGTATTCTTCACTTATCCATGTGTGTCTCGTCATAAAGTCGCTCCAGCTATTTTGACATTTTTGGTATAGGTTAGTTTTCACAACGAGTGAAAAAGCTTGACAAGGAGCAGCTAGATCTCAAACCTACAGGAATCACCCGTTAAAAAAAAAAAAACAGAGGAGCGTCTGCCGGGAAAAAGAGAACACAACAGACCTTGTAATAAAACAAGAATCAACATTGGCTTGGCTTTTCAGAGATGTTGAGAACTGAGGGATTTGTAATGTTGTAAAAACAACACAAAGATGGTGTTTTTATTACTCAACAGGTGAGTAAGGTGTTTTACTGAACAGATAAATTGACACATATAGCTCTCTAACAGAGTTCATTGTAAAGCATTATCTATTGTGAAGATCATTTCATTATTGTTGTTGTAGCTGTGCTGGAATCTATTTTCAAGGAAGTAGCGTGTCTATTAACGGGTAAAGCTACAGTATCGTCTTCAGATAGTCAGCTTGAGATCCTTTCTATCTAAACTGGTAATATCTCTTAAGCCTGTGAATGTTTTATGAGCAGTAGATGACCATATTCATCCACACAGAGCCGAAGAACAACCAAAACAATGTTCTTCAGCCAAATCTAAGCAGTTTTTATGTTTATGGGCCAAAAGTTACATAGTGTACCTTTAAAATATGAAGTTTGCAAAAAACAGCCAGCATACCTCATGCTGAAATTAAACAAAACAAAGTCTTTATGTTAAGTGACTATTAGTGAGCTGAATTAATTGCGGAAAAAATATAAATAGATCTTAACATTTCTGAAGAAAATGTGTGTAGTGCAAAACTGACAGGTTGCTTACTGGTCAAGTCTCTGTGAATTCAATGTACGTCTGTTGTTTTCATCTGTTTTATTATTTTATCAGTTAGTAAAGTAACAGCACTTCTCTCCTACAACACAAATGATTTGAGGAATTATTCATTCCTGGAGCTCAAACACTGGAGTATGACGAACTGAACCTTAACAATAAGTGAGGTTTGTTCAAATCACTATGAGCAGTAGCAACAGTGATGGTGCCTTAAAAACACCCCTAACAATAGACTGTTGGATGAATATCAATACAGCACTGACTTGCAAGCATAAAAAGACACACAAAGCATGTAAAAGCACATGCACAGACACACACACACACACACGCGCACACACATATATAAAAACAGGCCGAAAATCAATTGAAAATCAATGACAGCAATAATGGGATGCGGTGCATTCACAATAAGATGTGTAAGCACACATGCTTTTGTTTTGGATGATTGTGAATATGAATTTAAAACTGGCACCAAACTGAATTCCAGCTGAATTTCTCTTTGGGACGTCTGTCAAGAACACAGACACGGCAGATTAATCTGGACCATTCACTCTCTTTACTGTTCTGTGTTGTTCGCTTAAATTAAAATATTGTGCATGTGAGTAATTATCACAAACATTTCTGAAGGATCATGTGACACTGAAGAATGGAGTAATGATGCTGAAAATTCAGCTTTGATCACAGGAATAAATTACATTTTACAAAATATTCAAATTGAAAACAGTTCTTGTTTTTACTGTATATTTGTACTGTACTTCCCAACCCCAAACTTTTCAACAGTATTGAATATACTGGAGTATGAGATCATTAAGAACAAGATATTTAATTACTGTCTCTGATTTCAAATATTGTTTCAAAAATGGCATTATATTGCGTAAACAAGTTAACACGTCTGTTTATAGTCACCAGGAAATCAAAATTGACTACTCTTTTTTTTTTTTTTATGGAATATTGCAATATTTATTATAAATAATATATCCATGCACATTAATATATTTTTTAATTCATGTGCCTTTGTAATCTTTAATCAAAATAACTTCCCCTCCCTCTTGTAGCGACATCACTTCTCTGATGACGACCTACATTTATTTCTTGTTCGAGAAGCCGTTTAACTCTCACAACAGAGAAGAAAAGACTATTGCAACTTCAGTTTCATGTCAACTCTAAACTAGAGTTGCGAGACACAACCACAGCAGTGGTTTCTATTTGATCCAGATAATGAGTCTCTTTTTGTATACACAGACACACAAAACACTCATAAAACACACTACGAGTCGATTACACACCAGTATTTCATGGCATGGAACAGATTTAACCTTGTTTACTCACAATCGCCGAAATGAACAATGAAATTGATTCATAACAATATTACACCACTCCAAATAGAGATACATAGCGATGCCAGAGGGAGCTTACAGCCGGCGAACAAAGACAGGCCTGAACCAACCAAGAGACGGAAAATCTAATTAAAAGCATAAACTATACCTCTCTTGCTCTTTTTCGCTCTCTCTAAATCTCTTTCTCTCTCACACGCCATCATTTTTTATGATAAACGTTAACTGTCGCACATTAAGGCCCCTCGATAAAGTTCCACGACAGTGTTTAGAGCAGCCGGTCCCATAATAACTACACGCTCTGACCCCGAGTAATATCCGAGGTGTGATTATGACAGTAAAGTTTCCACCACAGAGATATTAGAGCAGAATTACTGCGGCGGGTTGATATCAAAGATCCATTAGAGTCATTAGCTCAATAGGAGCTTGTTAACCTCTGCGTAATGAATTGAGCTCTTCGCTCGCCCACACCGAGAGCGGCTCGTGTCGGTTTCTCCTGCGGTGAGGTGATTGTGCTTCAGCCTCAGCCAATACATGCTATTTTCACTCTTAACGGTCGAACGTTAGTGGAGGGCTGCTAGCTTTCCCAACCTCCGAATGCAGCAGTGTTTCTTCAATAGCAAACATTAGGCCCGTACGTGAACGCAAATGCTTGGATTCCTTTTAATTCTCACATACATGTTGCATTCTCAGTGCGGCTGCAAACCAGTGCTACAGCAAACATTAACATTAATCTACAGCTAGTTTTCTCCTTCAAGTCAGCTTGTTAAAGTCAACAACGGGTTCATAAACTGCCATTAAAATGTTTGGGGTCAGTAAATTTATTTAGCAAGGACTCATTAAATTGATCAAAAGTGACATTTAAAAAAAAATCTTTCAAAGGATTTCTATTTCAAATAAATGTTCTTTTGAACTTTCTATTCGTCAAAAAATCCTGACATGTCATGGTTTCCACAAAAATATTAAGCAGCACAACTGATTTCAACGTTGATAATAATCAGAAATGTTTCTTGAGCAGCAAATCGTCATATCAGAATGATTTCTGAAGGATCATGTGGAGTAATGATGCTGAAAATTCAGCTTTGATCACTTTACGATATATTCACATAGAAAACGGTTACTTTAAATTGTAATAATATTTCACAATATTACTGTTTATACACTGTAAAATGAATTTTGATGATTTGTTATCACAACTTTTTATATTTTGTCAAATCAACTTAGATAATTAATGTAGTTCAGATAACATAATATTTTAAGTTTCTATTTATTAAACCAATCTCCTTTGTTGTATTAACTCAAATTTTTAATTTCAATGAACTCAAAATTTTAAGGCAACCAGGTAAGTTAATCCAACTTTTGATCAAATAAATGCAGCCTTGTTGAGCAGAAAAGACTTCTTTCAAAACCGACACCAAAATTTGGATTAGATAATCTAGCAGATTATTCACTATATCTGCGCCACAAAGGGTTGGTAAATACTTAAAAATCTTCAATTGAAGTCTATCATTTAAACATCTTCCTAAAGAAAGCAATACAGTAACCATGATGCTAATACTGCGGCAGCATTGGTCTCTCAGCTCTGAAACACTCATGCTGTTTATATGATGCTCCTGCAAGTTCAAGATTTCCTTAAACATTTTGGAAGTGGGGAAAAAAATGACTTACACCTGTACTTGCACCTTTCAACTATGAATTGTAGCATATTATCTTTTGACTATCACCAAAGTGGACTTGTTCTTGGCTTTTACTTTGTATTCTGTTCTCACACTGTGCAAAAAGACATTTATGCATTTGGCAAATGTTTTTATTTAAAGTGACATTGCATTGAAGGTATACACTATGGAAGCTTGTTTCCGCCACAGAATAAAAAAAGTAATTGCGACTTTTTATCTGGCAATTCTGACTTTTTTTTGTCTGTGATGTTGTGTGATATAAAATCTCTTTTCTCAGTGGCGGAAACAAGCTTTTATAATAGTAAGTACATGGTAAGAAATACATATTATCAGTTCATGCATTCCCTGTGGATTGAACCCATGCTGTTTCTAGGGCCATGTGATACTGTTTAAACCACTGGACTGTGAAAAAATAAATAAAAATACAGACACTGTCATTTACTCAGCAGATTTAACAACACTCTTAAAAAAACAAAGGTGCCAGGAATAACCAAAAACTATGGTTCCTAAGAGTAAGTCTACAAAAAAAAAAGTGTGAATTTTGTTAGTGGGAAGAATCTTTAAATAGCCTAAAAACCTTTTGTGCGATGGTTCTTCAAGGTTCTTCATGGAACCGTAATGCCACTATAGTGAGTTGAATAATGACACTATTGTCTTCTGTGGAGCCACTTTATACAGTAGATGAATTGAATGTGTTTCATAATTGATGCTGAATAATGACACTTGACTTCTGTAGAGCTGCTTTACAGCTAAAACTGAATTTGTTTCATAATGAATACATTTTGCAACTGTTATTTTCCTGTTTATCACCATGAAGCTGCTTTACGATCTGTATTGCATAAATCACTATATTATGTGATTTGACATTCAATGGCGGTCAGTCATCTCGGTTGTGTCTCTGGCCGTAGTTGTTGGTGACTAGCCTTAATCTCAGTGTCCAGCAGTCATATAAAAAAAAATCCTTGAGAGCTCTGATAACATTACATAAAAATACACAAACCAGTATGTGTCAGGGAGCGGGTTATCTATCTCTCTAGCAGCACCTTTAGCAATGGAAACCATGAATAAACCAGAGCTATCACGTTTTTATTGCACCTCAGAAAAGGCCATAATGTTTCCGACCCATAAACGAGAGTGATGGTGAATGAAGTGTGTGTGTGTGTGTGTGACTGACCCGACGTCTCGTCCACCCGCTCCTCTATGGTGTGCTCTCTCTGATGGACCCACTCGCTGTTGCACTTGAAGTAGATCTGTGCGGCTGGCGTGGCCGTGCAGAAGAGATTGACAGCTTTGTTCTTGACGATGTAAGCGTCCTCCGGCTCCAGAAGGAAGTGTGGGAGAGGCTCCGGCGGGTCGCTCGGGAAGGTCTCTGGCAGCTCTCCCAAACCCAACAGGAAGTCATCATCAGCTGGGACAAAAACACAAACAGTGTGAGCCTTAAAGTCTTTCTTTTCCCTATTGTGATGTATATCTGAGTGAAACGGCTTCTCAAACAAGAAAAAAATTAGGGCGGGACTTGATATTGTCATGGGGAATTGATTGGATGGTTGTGGTTTGCTATTGGTGGATCTCATGTGAGTGACAGGTTGCTCCGCCCTCACGCCAGTAAACACATCATCAGAGAAGAGAAGAGATGACATATATATATAATCAATACTGCAATAATAAGAACTGTCCATTTAGATTTCATGGTTTGAGTTTAAGGAAGTCAGTGGGGAAACCGAGTGCTGTAGTGTTCTTCAAAAATATGAAGGAGCACAACTGTTTTCAACATTGATAATAATCAGAAATGTTTCTTGAGCAGCAAATCATCAGATTAGAATGATTTCTGAAGGATCATGTGACACTGAAGACTGGAGTAATGATGCTGAAAATTCAGCTTTGCATCAATACAGCTGAAATTGTAATACTATTTCACAATACAGCCTTGGAAAGCATGGCAAGCAAAGCTTCTTTTAAAAACATAAAAAGAAAAAAAAAAGTCCAGCTTTTGAATGGTAGAGTATAACCAAAAACATTATGAAATTAGTATAAGGTAGTCTTAGAATAGATAATGCAGAATAAACTTTTGCAACAGAAACTCTCATTACGCCAATTTATTCCCAAATAACAGATTTCTCAGAGCCTCTTATAGTCCGGAGAGGTTTCACACGCTCACACTGGTGCAGGCCTGTTTTTGGGTCCCATTATGAAACACGATCTTACGGTTGTCTCGAACTGATCCCTGGTTAATAGAGTAACTGATTGTTATTTTTAGCTTCCAAGTTCAAATAAACATGTTCTGAGATCTCTCTTATACTCTATCATTCATCCTCTTTGCTTTGAGTGAATGGACTATTAAATGAATGAACAGATGAATAAATAAACGGATAAACAAACAAGTGAATGACTATGAACTAATGAACAAACGTGAATGAATGAATGAACAAATTAATGAGAGATTATGTCAACAAACAAATCATTTAACATATGAATGGACAAACTATTGAATGAACAAACAAGCACATGACAAACAAACGAACAAATCGATTGTTAATGAAAAAACTAATTCATGAATTTATGAACAGGCAATAATGAATAAATTAATAGATAAATATACAGACAAAACGAACAAACAAACAAGATTGGATGAATGAACAAATGGGTGAATGAACAAAAATCATTGAACATGAACAAGCCCTTGAATCAATCAACAAACGAATGAATGAAAGTAAACACAGTAATAGACAAATGAACAGAACAATTAAACTATGAATCAACAAATGTACATGACTGAATAATGTCATGAATTAACAAAATAATGAATGAATGTATGACCAAATTAATCAACAAGAATGGATGAATGAACTAACCAATGAACAAATGAAAGAATATGTGAATCAATAAAAATGAATGAACATGAATGACCAGATTTATCAGTTAACAAACTACTGAAAGAACACATAACTAATGAACAGATGATCTATTAAACTAATGAATTAATGAAAAACAATTAATGAAAATGAATGAACAAATGAATCAATCAATAAACTAATGAATGAACAATCAAACAAACAAATAAACACGACTAAAATAAATGAACAGGTAAAAGAACAAACTTGTATTACATCAATAAATGAACAAATTAAGATATGATCAAGCAAACTAACTAATAAACTAATGAATGAATCAACAAACATCAACAACCATTAGAATGAATGAATGAACCAATCAGTAAACTAATGAATCAAAGAACACAGTAAAAATGTGAACAGAACAACAAATAAACTAATGAATGAACAAGTATATTATGAATTAAAGAAGAATTAAACAAGAATGGATGAATTAACTAATATGTGAATGAACAAAAATCAATAAACATGAATGAACAGAACAATCAATTAAACTAATGAACATACAAATGAACAGATGAACGAATAAAAGAACAAACTAAAGAAAGAATTAACAAAATAATGAATGGATGAATCAATCTACTATTAATGAATCAAAGAACCCAGACAAGTGAACAGAACAACAAATAGACTAATGAATGAACAAATGAACATGACTGAATAAAGGGAGGAACAGGCATATGAATTACATTAATGAATGAACAAATAAATGAACAAATGGTGGAGTAAATAAATTAAGTAATAAACTAATGAACGACTGAACAAAAATTCATGAACATATGAATGAATGGATAAATCAACACACTAATGAATCAAAGAACAAAGAAACAGACAAGTGAACAGATTGAGCCTGGAAAGAATGGAAATATAACAAAGTAATGAATGAATGAACAAAAAAACTACTGAATTGATGGACAGATTAGTTATTTTGTAAAATATAAATTCATTTGTTCATGTTTGTAGCACAATTTCACGTCCAGCACAAATGCAGAGATCTTCAACAGCACACACACACACACACACACACACACACGTGCACATAATGGATGGGTCGTAACCTAGGACGTATCGATTGCTGTATCGATTGAGTCATCGATACAAATACCGGATACTAACATTACACTAACACACACACACACACACACACACACACACAGTAAAAAGACAATGGCACGAGCGTCGGATTATTATGGAATGCCTTCATTAGATGCCCACTGACCCGTCCTATGGCACGCAGCCCAGCTCATAACTCTTATCTGACTGTCTCACACACACGTACACACACACACACACACACACACACAGAGTTCGTTTCACCCCAAATTAACACTCTGTAAGGTACATTAGCTTCTATCAACGGGTCACGGCACAGCCATGGGATCTAATGATGGGCCGCGGGTCGTGGGTCTGTGTTGTGTTTGCTAATGTTATTATGATACACATGATCTGATGAGATGATTCATTTATTCAAATCCCTGATTAATCTTATACACACAAACAGTCTTGTTTACTCTGTAAAAACCACAGTCTATGATAAAACCACACAAACAAAACTGATACTCTTCCAACAAAAGGCCTCACACACACCTAAAGTAGCATACGGGCGGGAATCTTTGGGTTAAGAATCTTCCTGTGTTCCTGTTTCCTTTGTTTTCATTGCCTACCTTGTTAGATATATATATATATATATATATATATATATATATATATATATATATATATATATATATATATATATAGTATATCTTATATATATATATATATATATATATATATGTAGTTACCCTCATTACACTTCCAAACAACAAATAAGGCCTTTGTACAGCATTTTTATGAGAAAAAGCTGAAACACCAGCAGGTGTAACCACACAGCCAAGCAAAACACGTTTCTTAGCGCACATTCGACGCAATCAAGTTTTTCAAATCAATTCAGAATTGTGGAAGAGAGAATCATAATGCATCCGAAAATCAACCCTAACGTAAAGAATGTAAAGGTCAAATGAATAAAAGAATGCACAAATAAACAGATGACCGAATAAAGTAATGAATGAACAAATAAACATGACGAAACTCATGAATCAACAAACAAAAGAACAATCATGAATTTCAAAAAAAACGTGTGAAGATGTGATCAAATAAATGAACAATTGAACGAAAGAACGAAAAAAAAATCTAAGAACATGAATGAATGGATGAGTTAAATAAACTAATGAATCAAAGAACAGCAATAGTACAATTGTACATAATACAAATGAATGACTGAATAAACGAATGAACAAACAAATGAACTAACAACGTGATGAATGGACACCCGAACAAACAAATTCACCAACTAATAAAAGAATGAAGAAGTGACTGACTAAATGAATAAACTAAAGGACTAAATTGATGGACAGATGAGTTGTTTTGAACATGATAAAATCCCTCGTTCATGTAAGTATCACAATTTCACATTCAGCTCAAATGCAGAGAGCATTTGATAAAGGAAAGGTCAGAGACAGGGTGGAACATTATCATGGAAAACCGAATTATGTTATAAGAAACCTTGACTAACATTATAAGGGAAAAATAAAGTGTAGAAAGAGTCCTTTGAAGGCTTTCTCTCTCTCTCTCTCTCTGGCTGTTCTCCAGTCTTCTTCTGTTGTCTCACCTCTCAGGTGCCAAAGGGTCCAGTGTTGGTTCAGATGATTAACTCTCTTAATAATGGGGCTTAAAGACCAGGCTGGGACCTTTCGAACACGAGAGAGGTCACGTTTATCAGCTTAACCTTCCGGAGCTTGTGAGTGTATTATTGATGAACAGTGAACGGTCCAGCACTGCAGGAATATTCCAGGTTAAATACAACTTAACCCCCATCCGATGGCATCTGTGACACGCCGTCAGTCACTGCAGAAAATAATCCCTCAGTTTGTAAAAATGAACAGAAATAGTGTTTACACTATATGAATTCATAATGGAAGTCTATGGGCAATGAACCATCGCACACGATTGCCTTCGCTTTTGTCCAATATCACTCACACAAGCTGCTTCTTCATTAATTGGACCGTAGAAATAAAATGAATGCAGATAAATATAAAAATATAAAAATTATAATATAAGTAAAAGTAATAATATGGGTGTCAGATTATTAAATAAAAAATAAATAAATAGAAATAATATTATTATTATATAATTATATTATTATTTACAAATACAGGTGAAACTCGAAAAAGTTGAATATCGTGCAAAAGTTATAATTTTGATGATTATGGCTTACAGCTTATGAAAACCCCAAATTCAAAATCTCAGAAAATTAGAATATTACATTAAATCAATAAAAAAAGGATTTTAAATACAGAAATGTCGGCCCTCTGAAAAGTATAATCATGCACACGTATACAATTATATATACTAAATATATTAGTTTCAGCTTTTAATTTGAATCACTGAAATACATGAACTTTTGCACAATATTCAAATTTTTCGAGTTTCACCTGTATTTAGTCTCTTTCTCCTTATAAAAAGTATCATGGATGTCAGATTATTAAATATATGATTAAAATAAACAAGGATCTCAAGTACTGATTGAAATTGAAACTGGTATATAACTGTTAACAATCAAACAAATGAATATAAATGATATTCAATAATTCATAACTATTGTCTCTTTGCCCCAACAAAAAAAAAGTATCACAAGAATTAGTAAAAAATAGAAACAAACAAGGGAACATCTAATATTGATGCAATATCATGAGAAAAAAATAGCTAAATCAATATATAATATTATCATTAATAATCTAAATGTATTGGTTTACTTATTCATTTAATAATATATTATTATAATGATAATTTACAAATCTTGTAATTTTTAACCTTACAAAAAGCACCATGAGCAACAGAAGTAAATAAATAAACAAGCAATCAATATCATGACATTTTTTTATACAACCACATTAATACATATTAAGTATATTATTATATTAATAAATTACAAATATTGTCTCTTCACCCTTACAGAAAGTACATCAATCAATCAATCAATCAATCAATCAATCAATCAATATACTTTAGTACTCAATATCAGGCCACAGATGCTGTGGATAAACATTGAGTCTAAAATAACCCAGAATATTCCTTCAATAAGAGCAGAGGTAATTAATCAGATCATAGATCAAACAGAAAAGACACACGGCACTCCAGCACTACACTTCCTGTGTGTGTTTATGTGCGTCTGTGAGTGTATTACACACAAAGTCAAGGAGAGGCAACGCAGCGTGGATGAGCTCTTATAATCAACAGTGTTTATCACTCGTCCCCAGACTCATCTTTTACACACAGCACTATGATAAATATCACGTTTAATTACTGACCCAGCGTGAGGACACACACCGCCAAGAGCAGCCGGCACTTCAAAGCTATCAGGAGCAACCAGATCGAGCTGCATATATGTGTGTGTGTGTGTGTGTGTGTGTGTGTTTACAGCATGTTCAATATCAGCCCAACACATGCTCATTTAAATACAGACAATAGCTGTGTTTGTTGCACTCATGTGAACACTCATCCATCATACACACGACACATGACTAAAGCTCAGCTGGACTCTGTCTGGACACACACGTGTTTATTTCCCCTTTACTTCTATTGTTCTTAAAGATAATTATAAATACTACTAACCCGAACACCAAGATTTTATATATATATATATACACTGCTGTTCAAAAGTTTGGGATCGGTAACATTTGTTTTTAAAAGAAGTCTCTTATGCTCACCAAGGTAGTATTTATTTGTGTATTTAAAAAATACACAAATAAACAGTAATATTGTGAAATATTATAACAATTTAAAATAACGGTTTTCTATTTGAATATACTTTAAAATGTAATTTATTTCTGAGATCAAAGCTGAATTTTCAGCATCATTACTCCAGTCTTCAGTGTCACATGATCCTTCAGAAATCATTCTAATATGATGATTTGCAGCTCAAGAAATGTTTATAATTTTTTATCAATGTTTTATCAAAGGATTCTTTAATGAATACAAATATATATATATATATATATATGTGTATCTGTGTATGTATACATTCTATTGTTATTGAAATTATTTATATTAATTTTTATATTAATTTAAATATATATATTTATTAACTTAACTCATGATATATGGAATTATTAATGGACACCATCACTGAACTGTGGCACAGCTGAGATACTATGTAAGGATAACAAAATTAAGTGTTTTTTTTCTTTTGAAGATGTCCTCGAAAATGAGTATTTATCAAATTAGCAAACCTCTAGAAATGCTGTTGAGACATTTGGATCAGAAGCATGGTAAAAATATTCATTCTGAAAGTAAAGCTGTCTTCTATTCATTCTGCAATTGTCCATATAAGAATAGAAAAATTAAATAAAAAATTAGACTAGAGAGCACTGAGATTTAATGGAGAACAAATTGAGATGTTTCTCCTGAGAAAAAAAGTCTCATGTGCCTCCTCTATATATTCAGTTCTCCACAATGACTGTCTGCAATTAAAACTCAAATTAAGATCTCAACATGAACTCAACGATTTCTCATCAAATTCTTGAAATGATCTGAGCTGCTTCACATTCATTGAACGATTGACTCCTAGAGCTATAAAAGAGCACCAATAAAACTGGCTTCTGGGTTTGGCTGTGTGAAGCAGGGTCTCGTTCATTAAGCACAAGCATCATTTGTACAAAAACAACAACAAAACAACAAAAAAGCACTCTAACATTGAATTTAAAGTGCCCCTATTAAGCTATTTTAAAGGCTCCTAATTTTTTTTTTTTTGGAGTCTCCAAATAGGTTTACATGCATCCAAGTTCAAAATCACTTTATTTGTTCACCTAATATCCATTGCAGCATCATCTCTTTTCTCACAGTGACTGAAATGGTTCAATACAAGATTCAGTCTCTCTAAACCCCTCCTTTCTGAGAGCCTACTCTGCTCTGATTGGTCAGACAGCCCAATCTGTTATGATTGGTCAACAGCTTACAGCACGTGTCCGAAACAAAATATCCATTTCCTTATCTGACTCCCACTCCAGCTATGGATCTTTCTCAGCACTTGATACACAGTGATATGAACAGTTAGGGTCCTTGCACACTGAGTCCATAATTTTTGCACATTACACGTTAAACAATAAATACGACCTCACGTTGCGTCAATCACGTTGACACACTGCCCCCGAAACTTTCGTCCGTCATGAAAAAAATCAGATCCGTTTTGGCAAACGCCAAAATCCACAACTGTTTACGATCAATTGGTTCACGGATATTGGTAGTCTTGTTTTTAATATGTGGCTCCAGTATCGCTAGCAAAGCATCAAACTGGGCCACTGACACCTTGAAGTAAACTTTGAATCGCTGTGGATAATCCCGCCGCTCCTTGATGAGGAGGAGGAAATCGCCTTCCTCTCTACGCAATCTCAGGATTGGATGGACCCAATATTTTTTAAGAAGATAGAGGACATAAAAATCATCCTTACTGCTTAAAGACTCCATTTTGTATCGTTTTGCAAATTTTTTCGCATTGTATGAATTAATACGCATCAGACTCGCTGTGCAAGGTTTCTGTGTGTGACGAATTTTTAGGATGACGAATACATGAAAAAGCATACGAAAATTTCTGTGAAATACGAAAAACCTCAGTGAGCAAGGACCTTTACGCTGGCGTCGGTTTTCATCCTTTGGAAGTTCATGCAAAGTGGATTTGCTTTGGCAGCACAGAAAACAGCGTCTTCTCGACATGAAGACCATAGACTTGCATTAGGCAAATGTGTTACAAACCTAAGTACAGTAGGTTCGAACAGGAAGTAAGACTGGAATTGCTGACGACTCATTTCTGCAGTTCAGAATCAGTTCTTTCTCTTGGGAGACAATAATTTATCTGTACTTAGATCTTTGAAACTTTGTAGAGGTTTTTTCTACTCTAGTCACAAACAGCTATATTACACACTACGTTAAAGTTAATATCCAAAAAAACATAGGGCTGCTTTAATAGGACAATTTACATCCAAATAGTTTTATGAGTGTATTACACAGAATTGTGCTCTGCTTGTGTTTCATGAATTATATTATCGAGGCTGATAAATGCAAATAGTGACACTGCACCTATTAAACACCGCCTATCTCTGTGTTTCTCTGTACATTTAACGTTCATAGAGTATTACAAACAACACACACACACGCACGCATGCACGCGCACACACACACACACACACACACACACACACACGATGCAGTGACAGAGGGCCTCATTATCTGTGACAACAAAAACGGCTGTCACCACCAACTCACACGCTCTCAAAACATGAACATCATTACAAACAAAGATGAACTCCCTCATTCCATCAGACAGCCAACTCACAGCGCTTCAAAGCTCAGCGTTCCTCTGAAAAACCCATTTCAGACTGCGCATTATGAGCGAATGCTCAACAAAAGCAATAACAGATGCAGAGAATGGAAGTGAGCGGAAGAACTTCACAGTAAATGTGGCATGTCACGCTTCAGATTTTAACAAAAGCATTCGGTGTTACCTAGATGACGAGAAACAGATGGTATTGTGGGTAAATTGTCAAACATACAATTTGCTGTAGATTAAAAAAATTAAGCATGAAGAAATTATTCATATTTCAACTATGTTGTTCAAAAAAAATTTGACCCCATTGACTTTTGTACTTTTGACTCATTATACGGGCAAAAAACACTGAGTTTTAACTCTTTCCCCACCATTGACGGAAATTTCCGGCTTTCCTTGTTTTCACTATTATATGGTAGGGAGCGCTATTGCACATCTTCTGAAAGAGTACTGAATCTCCAGATCAAACACAGGTGAAGAAGAAGCAGAAATAAGTGATATCATATGTAAGCAGATGCATATGTAAAATAATGAACATTATAAAAATAAAATAAACATTATATAAATCCAAACTGCCTAATGTCACCAATGAAATGTTGACCCAGGATAACCTATAGGACTGTAAAACTTTGGGTGTTGATGGACTTGATCTACTCCATCTGTGTTTCGATCATCGATCTGAATCCGATCCACACGCGTTTTTTCTCAGCTTTTTGCTCAAAATGTTGCTTTTTTATGAAACTTGCCCACATTCAAGTGTTGATTAAAAAAAAGAATGCATGAAGCTAGAGTAAAAAGCAGAGGCTCTGTTCTTTCTTTTTATAAATTGCATGTTCAGATTCATTCAACATAAGGTTCTGGGGGCCGTAAAGTTGTTGTATATTTGAATATGATCAAAAATATGATCTGGCGGTGGCTGGCAACTTATTAAAACACCCTGGCAGGGAAAGAGTTAAAATCCCCCCAAAAACTAAAAAAAAATATGCACAGGGAAAAGCCATGACAAAGTGTCCATTGAGCTCATTAATTATACAATCACTTAGACCCCTTAAAATGTTCATTTATTACAGAATTTAAGGAACACTAACTGTAGTAATTTCCATGGTAACCATTATATCAGCCAAAATACCATAGTTACTAGTAGTAACTAAGGTATTTTGGCTGAAATAATGGTTACCATGGAAAATGTTGGCACATATCAGTCTCTCAAAGGTCTTTCCAGAATATGTGTGTGTGTGTGTGTGTGTGTGTGTGTGTGTGTGTGTGTGTGTGTGTGTGTGTGTGTGTGTGTGTGTGTGTGTGTGTGTGTGTGTGTCCAAGACCCATTATACCACAACACTACATAAATACTCGTTTTAAAACTAATTTAAACTTTAAAAAGCATTTAGGCTGCTGGTATGGTAACATCTGATCAACAAACCAACCAGGGAGTTGAATTTCTAAAACACAGAAAGAGTTTTGCATCACAAATTTGACTTTCATCTGTGTGTGATATTAAAAGATATTTAATATTCAAGAAACACAGACAAGATTAGACCAGAACAGCCTGAAATAAACTCTCGCCATGCTACACTCACAACAACAACTATCAATAAATAGATATATTTATGATCAATAAAGTTCAAATAAAGTATGATGCTAATTGTTCAGTCATCTGTTTGTATGAATTTGATTTGATTCGCACGAGAGTCAGATGATTATTCGTGTACATTACATTCCTAAAACAATTAGCAGCTAGGGGTGGAACGGTACATGTATTCGTATTGAACCGAAACGGTACGGGGGTCACGGTTCGGTGCACGAATTTACACGCAGAATACACGGTATAAAAAAAAAAACTCGCGTGCAAATTAATTAATGTAATGCGGAACTACTGTTAGATACGCGGGTTCTTTAGGGACACATAATCTGTACCCTCGGCTTAGCTCTGAACGCGCGTTCACTTAAACGTTGGCTTTATACGCGCGTCCTATTCGCTTTGGAGTAGCGTCGAACTAGACGCGAATTTGACGCTCTATTCGCGTTTGGTGTGACCGCATAATGAACAGGCTGCGATGTCAAGATTGCAATGCTGGAGTGTGTGTGTGCGCGCGCGAGAGAGAGAGAGGCGCGGGCGCGATCGAACTGTGTGTGTGTGTGAGAGAGAGAGGCGCGGGCGCGATCGAACTGTGTGTGTGTGTGAGAGAGAGAGGCGCGGGCGCGATCGAACTGTGTGTGTGTGTGTGTGTGTGTGTGTGTGTGAGAGAGAGAGAGAGGCGCGAGCGAACAATGGAAACATAAAAAACATACTCCGTCATTTTGTTCATACAGATCATTAAACCTGCAAAGTGTTTACTTTGTGTACACTCGCAATAAAACACAACATTGTGCTTTTGTCACACTGTAAACTCTTGTCAAACTGTAACCTACAACTGTCACCCAACCAAAATCACACACACACACACACTGTTTTAAAAGCAAAACATATTTATCCAACCCCATTTCAAAACAGTCTGTGGGTCCCATCTTTTGGACATTCATCATATTGCATTGGTTTTCATTTCTTGTCCTCGGAGCACTAATCTGTTTATTTTTAAGTTACACATTCTACATTGATTAAAAAAGAAAATCGAATGTGTTTTTAATGGTAGTATTATTTTATACAGAAATCCATTATTTATAATTCAGATGAGAATAATGTTACATTGTTAAGTAATAATGTTAATTAAAATTAAGGAAAACAAATATATTGATCTGAAATATAGCAAATTAATTTTAAATTATTTCAGGTACAATTACCAAACACATCTCAAGGTCTTTTTATTAATTTAATTAATAAACTAATTATATAAAACTATTGTCAGTGCACTACAAATAAACTGGTTCTATGCCTTTATTAATAAAACTTATTTAAAAAATACAATGCCTTATGCATTTTTGTTTTGCTTTTCCCTCCATTGTACCGAAATCGTACCGAACCGTGATGTCTGAACCGAGGTATGAACCGAACCGTGACTTCTGTGTACCGTTCCACCCCTATTAGCAGCCAAAGCGCATTTTCTGATCGCTGAGGAAGAGGATGATGCATTTGACACCTGTCAATCAAACTCTATTTAGGGAGGGATAAAGTTACCGTAGATGAATTTGACAGATGTCTGTGTTCAGCTGCAGTTGTTACTGCCATATTCAATCAAATAAATCTGTGACTTGACAGCATGCAGAGATGTATATGTATGTGTGTTACATAATATATAATATACACGCTTCTATTATATAATATTTCATATATAATACATCTTTCCACAGAGGCAAGGACTCTCACTGTTTCCTGTCGTTTTTCACTCTCTCTCTTCCTCTTACTGAAAGATTGAGTGTCGTACACAAACCCCAGCTGAACTCAGACTCAAATGAATAAGTCCTACATTTTTCCATCAATATTACAGACTGAGAACATCCACTGATGCTCCCGTCTGCTTCAGCAAACATAGACAGACTTTATTAACGGGGTCATTTCTAAAAAAATTTAATCATGTTATTTTTATGCCCACTTATAAGTCCACTTGCAATGTTAGTCAAGGTTTCTTGCACATAATTACGTTTTTCATGAATATTTTCTATCCTCCCTTTGATCCATATGGTTAAACAGCCTTCTTTTGTTACTGTACTTTCTATAAAGTTTCTATGAATAAGCAATTTTTGCAGGTTCGTTTCTATAAATGCTCTGTTTGGGTGGTCAAGCTTTTCTCAAACTGTTTTATTTCCAAAGCGTATAGAATTTAAAAAAAATTATATGACCCAATTTAAAAACGTCAATCTGGTCTACCGCACCATAATATACAGTAGACTCTCCTGAAATATTTGAGTGCATATTGTAGCCTACATAGGGCGCTTAGGGCATTCCTGACACAAAGTCTGTTTCAATAGGTAGGAAACCTTATTATGCTGCTTTCTGAAATATCACTTTGAACCAAATTCTACAATAGCTCCAGATAAAAATGTATACATATGTATATACAAAAAACCTTTTTGCCTCTTCTGGCAAAATGTTTGCATTACAAGAAAATGATCTTTGCGTTCACAAAAGTCACAAAACTTTTGAGTTCAGATTCAGTTCAATTCAATAACTGTGTAAAGTTCCTTAATTATGAAATAAGTTCAATTCATTTAACCAACTAATATTTTTTTGGTATCACCATGACCCTTTAGAATCTCCGTAGCATTGCAACAAGCTCAGTACAAAAATAATGAACAATGCAGAAGAAATTATTATAAATACACTTATATTTCATTCAATACTGAAAATCAACTGTTTAATTAAACATTTGTGAGCTCATCTTAAACTGGTTTGCTGATCTTAGCTCGGGTCTCAGCCTGTTCAGACTGGTCTTTTGGCAGATTTTGGGCATATTTCAATTGGTTAGACTGGGAGACCATTTTAAATCAGATAACACCAGCAAACCATTCTAAGCTGGCTTAAGCTATTTTTTTCCATCAGGGCTATGCATATAGTGGGCATATCAATTGCTATTAGTATAACATTTTAAATGTAACGTTTTAATGTATTGTAAATTGTTCTTCTGTATGCCAATTGCCAATTGTCCTTCAGGGACATATACAAATAAAAATAAACATATAGAGTTGTTGCCTGTCTTCTAAATCACTCACTTATTAGATCCATATCAGTTAGGATGTTGACTATGTAGGCAGTAGGAGCTCACTAGGCATTTGAACAAAGTCGTAAGTCTTCGAAAGCAGAGTGAAAAGATGATCAGGCTGAATTAGAAACAGACAAACTGTGTGACTCACTGCAAATAGAGACTGAGGGCAGCGGTGTGTGTAAATGTGGTCCATGACAGAGTTTTGATGATGATGATGATGATGATGATGATGAAATATTTCCGTCCTGACTTCCTCTCCTGTCAGTGTATATTTGAGAATGCGGTAACATGTCCTCAATCCCGAGCAGAAAGAGCTTCCCTCGAGTGGATGCTTGCAACTAAACATCACATAGTTCCACACGGATGGACACACTGTGATACGACACAATAACAAGCATGACTGGGATTCACAGAGAGAGAGAGAGACACAGAGATGAGAACAGAACTCCAAGTTTTCCTGATCAAAGCCGTGAGATCTGGAAAAGAAACCCCCTATTGAGTTACTGTCAATCACATTCTTGAACTTACAAACTTGGAGAAACTTACTACACTAATAAGGCCTGCAGCACCTCGATAAATCCATCACCGTGTCGACGCGACAAACACACACACACACTCACAAGAGCTGAAATCAACCTTTAAAGGGATCATACTATAAATCATAAACTATAAGAAGGGTAGTTTTTAATCCCTGATACCCTCTCTCTGAGCCATACAATTAACACTTTAATATATGAATTATTATAATTTAAATGTTTTCATAATATTTTCAAAAACAACTATATGATCATTCCCAGACCTTTTTGTTTCAAAATTTTGTATTTGGAAAGATTTACAATCTACTCTTCAATAAAAGATCGTAGTCGATCATAACAGGGTGTCTTCTAGCCACTGCTTTTGTCAGCCAATTTTGAATTTATGTCCTCATGAATAAAAAATACATTGACGTGCAGTATAAAGAGGACAGTCAGATAGAATTATGAGTAAGGGTCAAAGGTCAACCACCCAGGGTTGTTTGGAAATACGTAACATCACATGCTGAATGGTTAAAACCAGCTTTTAATGGTCTTTCCACTGTAGTGGGTGTCTGCTCATGACTGTGGTGTCAAATCAGTGGTATATTGCCCATCACTCTTGGTGCATCAAAATAATTGATAAAAAAAAATTCTATAATGTCACACAGCACTATCGCACCATTAATAATTGAGTGGTGCAGGGATGACATCAAAACCCAGAAGACTTATTCACCACTGGTTCCATCAAGATTTCCCTATGGGATTTTATAGTTCTTTTATTTTTTTTCTCTTAAATTTACGAGTAAAATAAATCCTGTGGTAAACATAATTTGACAATACTTTAACGTTTTTACCTGTGGGGTTCACGTTTGTATCACCTTGTTTTCCTGTGTTGTGCTGCTGTTTCCTTCATTTGTTGTCATGGTTACTAATTATGTGTCACGCCTGTTTCTGGTTGAGTTTGACATTATCTTTCGTGTTTAAACCCTGAGTTTAGTTCTGTCCATTGTCCTGTATTGTCTTTGAGTACTAACCAAATCTGTTATGTTTTGTACTCCTGTGAGTCCTTTTCTCGGAGTGTCTATTTACACTAAGTGCAAATATCCCGCCTTGTTTTCAGAGGCTGTTTACACTAACACAATTACAAAAAACGCTGGATTGTCAACAGAACTAATAGTGTAGGGGTTAGGAGCATTGCAGAAAGTTTTGATCTAAATCGACCTGTGTTCGAATCCGGTATACTCCCTTTTTCCATCACATATCAAATCGGAAAGGCATTTATTTTCAATAAAAATTAAGAAAACATTAAAAAAGTGTAAATAACGTGTCTAATGTGTTTAATAATAACGTGTTTAGAGTTAGGAGTCGGTGTAGGGAGGGCCTTTTTGTCCCAATAAGGCGGCCTCATAATTGTAATAAATATAATCATTTACACTGTAAATGTTATTTGCCGTCGGTGTATGAATGAGTGAATGAATGAATGGGTGAATGTGAGGCTATATGTAAAGCGCTTTGGAGGCCATGGGTCTGTTGAAAGCGCTATATAAATGCAGTCCATTTACCATTTATTGCATATTGTTTCATTGTACAACAACACTGAGGTGCAAATCTGCACCATTTATAATTAAAAATAGCATCTAACTATTATTTACACTTATTGCAAAGAAAATACTGCTATTTTTACACAGTGTAAATAGAATCTCTAACTATTTTTTGGACTATTTTCTTTGTTTTGAATAATTAATAAAGTTTAACAGCTGAGATTAAGATCCACCTCTCTCTGCTCCTTAATTTCCATCTGTCTTGATTTCACACAAAAAATTTAAATGAAACTGAAAAAATCTGAGTTTTCTTCACCAAACCTCAACCAACATGCCAAACAGATGTGTTGTGTTTGTATTATTTTGCTGTACACAATATAATCGCATACAATTCAAACTCGAATAAACAACTGAGGTAAAATATGAATTTTTTTCCCATTACGCTGCACCACTGGGAAACACAGCTATATTACACTGAACTCTTATATTACTCTTAATAAAGCCAAGGAAATCTGGTTTCCATGATATGACCCCTTTCAAACCCGGTCAAGTGTTTAAATTTCACTCATACTATCAGATACACAAGTGCAGAGGTCAGCGGCACCAACGAATGCCACATCCCGATAAAAATCTTTTACGCTAAACTCTCACACCGTCGGTCCATTCATCATCTCTGCAGGAAACTTCCCAATTCTGTCAGCGCAGGACCGGGTTCAAGACTCAGGTTATCATCGTCATCATGGGCTTGCTATATCCAGGATATGGGTCAGCCGAGAGTATAAGCACAAAATAAACCCAGCCAGCTTTGATGGAAAGACTGCCGAGGATTTTTAGAGCAACGCCGGCGATTCTGAATTGCAGTGCTCTGCGAAGGCTTAGAGGAGTCGGGCTCCAGTGGCCTTGTACAATTGGAGTTTCTTCTGCCAGAGAGAAATGGAGGTTACACATCAGAGACACCACAGTACCGCCTGAGGGATTTAAGGACAAGCTCGATAACCTCTGATAACTTGTAAAAGTCCCACTTCTGAGATCTGAGTTACCTTGAAGGAGAAAGGTTAAAAGTGCACACTACAAAGTGTGTGCAACTTTGTCTCTGGCTTTAATGGTGCGGCTGCAGTTGCACACGGCGGATGAAATCCCAGATCACTTGTGGAGAAAACTCTCCAAACAACTTTTCTGATAAAAGCCTCTTCCCCTTTTTATTTGCCCTCATACTTCAGGAGGCAAGAATTTCTTGGAGCAAAAGAAAAACAAAAAAACAATTCAGAAGGTCTCAGAGTCGACGTCCTCCAAGATCTTCTTCTGCTCAAACTTTCGAAAGCGTCGGTTTCGCTCTGATACATGATCAGCATTACAAACAACTATAAATGATTAATTGCTTACCAACACATTTATGAATTATGGATGGCTTATTTAATTTTTCATGAATGATTTATTGGCCCTGTAGATGTCTGCTAAGTCTGACTCGCACCTGTTTAGTCACGCTCTGAATAATTCACAAATGTCTATTTTTACGTGCTTATCTTATTTTATTTCATTTTATGCTAACTCATGTTACACAACAGACGTTGAGTAATGAATTCACATTTGATACGCAATTAGCCGTTTCCTATCGACTGGAAGATTTTAGAGTTTAAAAGTTTGGTACCATTCAGAAGTTTTGAACAAAAAGCAGGACGAAAAGAACACAGAGGTCTCGAGTTTTAATCTGATATTGCCTCGTAAAATGTAAATGTTTTAGATAAAACGTTAAAAATGTCTAATTAACCTCTATTCAAAAATGTCGGGTCAGGGAGAATTTTTTGGAAAATAAATGTATACTTAGCCTTTACGCTCACATTTAATCAATTTAATGCATTCATAACATTACAAAAGCTTTCTATTTCAAATAAATGTTTTTTGAACTTGCTATTCACCAAAGTATCCTGAAAAATATGTATCACGATTTCAACAAAAAATGTAAGCGGCACAAATGCTTTCAACACAGATGATAAGACATATTTCTTGATGATGCTGAAAATAAATTGAGAATAAATTACATTTTAAAATATATTCAGATAGAAAACAGTTATTTTAAAATTCAATAAAATTTTACAACATTTGTTTTTAACTGTATTTTTGATTAAAGCTGCTGTCCGTAACTTTTTTTAAGTTAAAAATAATCCAAAATAATTATTTTAAAAAAACATATATTCAGCCAGTGTTCAAAACTATCTGCTTGCCATAGCTAGATTCAAAACGGTTAGCTTGTAATAATGATTTTAATTCCAGTGGTACTGGTGGGTTTCCGCGGGAAATTCGAGCATGTCTTTGCGTCATTACGTCACACCCGTACACATAAAGGTGTTTCGGCTAGCCAGCTATACTGCGCGTGAGGAGATGTAGAGATGTACAGGCTTTTCTCGCAGCACTTTACATAATTAAACGTATGGCGGATCCAGAGAGATCCAAACAACAATCATCAGTGTCAACCAGTTATAAAACCCAAAAGACTTCGAACTTCGGATTTAAGGTGGCAAGAGAAAGAGAAAGAAACCGTCTCATGCGAACACAAGGATAATCATCGGCGAGGCATTTGAAAGGTGCGTGAACTCCGTGTTTTGAAGGGGTTCGAAACGGAAGAAGAGACGGCTTTTTTCTGCTTAACAAGTAAGACATTTCAATAGTTCAATCGTGTAACAGTACCACTGTTTTCTTAATTCACACAGTTATGGAGTTTCCTTTGTTGTGCCTTTCTCGTTTAGCTATTATGGAGAATATGAATTCTGAACTACACAGGTAATCATAAAACACATTAAACAATTTGAGAACAAAGTATAATTTGCTCGGTTGCTGTAAATCACGCTGATTAAATCTAACGATCGCTTATGTCGAATGCTTTTTCCCCCTAAGTTGATCAGAACCCGTTGGTAGAACGAGCCTCTAATCTCCACCTGATCTGCTGAGACCATCACATCCTTCAAGAAACAGCTGAAGACACGGACTTATGTGAGCACTTAAACCACAGCACACTTTCTATAAATAAGTTCTGTTCTAGATTCTGTACTACTATAGCTTAATCTTGCCCCCGGTTACACAGACCACGCTTAAATCTAGTCCCACTAAAATGCATTATTCAGCTGTTTTAACTAAAAGCAACTTAAAGTGACATTTTTTTAAATGTTAGTGCCATTGTTTTGTCTCAAGATGCACACCAGTAAAAATTTATTTTTAAAAAAAATCGAAGGCACGTTTATTAAAGCTACTTGAATGTCCTAATTGAACTAAAGCCTTATCCTGGCATAATCCAAACCCTGTTTGTGAAACGGAGCTTTGAAACTTTGCCTTTGCACTACTGCAAGTATGTATGGCTCTTGTATGATAAATTGCTCACAGTGTTCTTCATTTGTAAGTTGCTCTAGATAAATGCATCTGCAAAATGACTAAATGTACTACTGTTTACTGCAGGTTTTAGAAGGTTGCTCACAATCGCTGTAGCTCGTGTCCAATCACAGGAAAGCTCTCGATGAAAATGGCCCTTAACTTCTAAAATAATTTTTGATTATGGTTTCAAAAAGTGAATCTGTGATTGTGAATGACAGTATCCACACAGCGCGGTGATTGACAGCAGCACTCGGCTCAAAACATTGTGTTCATCCGCGCTGTTTCATGCCGATTTACAACTCACGTAAAGAAGATAATTCCGCGAATAACTGCAATTGCAGATTTCAAACAGAGATAGCGACAAAGAGGAAAAGTTACGGACTGTAGCTTTAAATGAACGCAGCCTTGTTGAGCAGAAGAGACTTCTTATACTGACCCCAAACTTTTATACGGTAGTGCACATAAACCAACAATTATGCCAGCGATTGATGGATAAAACCCACAGTATTTCTCTGAATGTTCAGGGTTCAGTAGAAGATAGCTGTTGATCCACAGAGAAGCAAAAACAAAAGTACTGTAATGCGAACTGTATAATGTGATAAAATTCAGTCAGGCGCCATCACTGTCTGGTTGAGTACTCCCCCCTTCATAGGCTGGAGCCACCTCAGTGACATTCCATATGTTGTACTGCCTGGTTTTCACCCAGTTCATATGTGTATTTCTACGTTACCTCCTGTGGCAGGTTGTGGCTTCCGCAGCGTCCCTTCCTTCCATGTATAGGGAACGCTTTCCCAGTGATCCTGCAGGAACAGCAGTAACTTCCCTAAGCCCCTGTCCCATCTCCTTAAATCGGGGGGATCAGGTGGCTCTGTCTAGGCACTGGAAGGTGGCAGCACTAGTGGCGTTTTCAAATAGATCCCCATTTCAGTCGACGTCGACTACGTCTGACGTTCTCGACTGAAAGGGAACGTCCTGGTTGCGTCAGGAAGGGCTGTCGAGGGGAGAACAGGTCTGGTTGGGCCAATAAGGGGAACTATCAAGACCTGCTCCACTCCTGACCTAGCACAGTATGTGTAAGCGACATGTGCACACCAGTAACTCTCCCTGGCCATAGGCTGTCGTGAGGCTCGTTGGCGGCAGGGTTGAGCAGCCAGAAGAAATAGTGGAATGAAGCGACCTCAGAAGCTTCAGACTCCAAGGAGGAGGTGACGGGCTTGTAACATGCAAGGGAAGCGTAGCGCAATGGTCGGCTCCATGCTGAAGCCTGGGTGGAGGCTCCTGCGGAGGCCCAGCGAGAGTTGCGACAGCGGAACGCCTTCGGCGACGAGCAGGCGGAGGAACTGCCACCGACGGCGGGGTGAAGGCAGTAGCGGCCCGCCGGTGCAGGATGTGCTGGATGACCTCCGTCTGCGCTTGAGCAGCAGAGAAATGTTGGGTGCAGTTCTCTGTCGCGTCACCGACCAGGCCAACCTGGGAAATCGGGGAGACCAGGAACCGAACCTTGTCGGCATCCACCATACCAACCAGGCTGAGCCAACAATGGCGCTCCTGAACCACTTAAGTGGACATCGCCAGACCGAACGCGCACTCCATGACACTCACGCCCCGGAGGGCGAGGTCGGATGCAGTGCGGTGCTCACCTATGAGCGCACAGTCTGGTCTACCCTCGTGCATGTCCATGAGTGCCCTGGCCTGATAGACCTGTAGCAACATGGCATGCAAAAGAGGAGGCGGCTTGCCCAGAGGCTTTGTAAGTCCTGCCCGTCGGACGAGAACTCACAGGCCTTAGTGGGTGGAACAAGGATCCCCCCAACAGCAGTGGCCACCGGACACAGCAAAATACAACAATTGTGACCGTCATAGAGGAACCGGGAACGACCGCATCCAGAAACGCACGGGTGGAATGACATCTTGAAAAAGACGCAAACGCACCCGTGTTGCTCTTTCAGGAAATAGGACCCATCACCAGTGCCGGAGCACACAGTGGAAATGACCGCGGCAACACTGAACAGAGAACTGAAACAGTGAAGCACTCACTTTTAAGCCCTCTAACCAGCCGTCAACAAACATAAACAAACAGAAATTTGTAGCTGTTAAAACAGCAGTTGAGAGCTCAAAAGCTCGTGATCACCGCTGCACTCGCGCTGTAGATACCACCAGCACTGGGAGAGTCTTCCAGAACAACACAGACACACTCGCTCGTTGTAAACAACAGCAATCTTCAGAGAAATCAAACGATCGGCTCCGGAGCGAAAGGCAACTGGCGCGTGCGCCGCTTCCGTGTTTATACACGCGCTGCGGGGCGGAGCGTGTAATCACGCGCGCCAATTTCATTTGGCTCGTTCAATAGTAATCGAAGAAGATTGGCTCTCTAACGCGATCCCCATTTCAGTCGACGTTGACTACGTCTGATGTTCTCGACTGAAAGGGAACCTAGCATTTTTCACAATACATGCAAGAATACCACAAAAATATGTGACTTAACCATCTGCAAAATACTAACAATAAAACAGTAAAAAAAAACAAAAATACCCCTTTAAAACATCAATATGTCTTGCCCCATTGACTTCCAAGTCCACTACTGTAAAGAGTTTTTGTTTGTTTTTATAAACTAAATTTTTTTCTGGTAATAGACAGCATGTCACAGATGCTGTAGTTACAGCTTAGCTTAGTATTAAACCCTAAACATCCCTTTAAAGTAAGCGAATGTGAAGAAACTCAACTAAACCTTTGAATCAGGGCGACTGAATCGCTGAGCTGTCAACAAACATTGGACGGAGAAGACTCCTCACATCAACAGCGGACGCAGGGATTCAATATTATGTGTGCATGGGACTAACAGATCCAGGTATAGACATGTGACATCGCATCAGCACAGACCAAAAGACCGCAGACACACATTCAGGAATACACCCTTTCATGTGTGCACATATCTACCTTCACTATAAAATGAGTGACCCAAAGTGTTATTTTAAATAGTGATGGTCTGATCTGTTTGCAATAACTGACTTCAATTATAAGTGGCAACCAAGAATTAGTCATGCACTGACACACACTCACAAAAAAACAAAAAACCTTTCTTTGCATTTCTCCTCTTTTATAGCTCGCTTCCTAATCCAGTTATCTAATAAACCTAGCATTGTTTATTACGGATATCGTTGGCTCTTTGACAAAATTGCTTTTGTTCCTCTTTTGTAAGTCACTTTGGATAAAAGCATCAGCTAAATGCATAATTGTAAATGTATCCATATAATGAAAGTACATTTACTGCTATCGGCAATAGCCCTGTAGATATTGGAAAACAAAAGGAAAACGAGCATCATCAATCCCAAGTTGACCTTGAAGTTAAAATGAATGCTGTTCAAAGCCTATTTTACCCCAATTAGGCCGATGTATGTCTGGGTAAAACCAAGAAAACAACAAGAAAAACTGTAGGGTTTGTAGAACCCTCTGTATTGATTGTATGCATCAGATACTGATTGGATGGTGAAAAGACAGGAGGAGAGGAGCTAAAAAATAACACAGGCAAACATGTTTTATGAAGTAGATTAGAAGCTCCATCTGAGCCTTAGAAATGTCTCAATCATTGGTGAAAGCAAATGCAGACTGCAGACATATTATATAACCTCTATAAGTTGAATAAAATTAGTTTATAAATGTAGCTGAAGCTGAGAGCTACGGTCTGTTTGAGTCTGCTCCTCGCATAACGCTTTCATAAGACTCCTGAAGCCTTGGAGTACAGTGCACAAGCTATGACTATTGATTTTGTGATTCTTTATCACTTTTGGAGCTTGACAATCTGCATTACATTTCTCTTATTATACTGAAAAGAGAAGCTCATTCTGGTCAACATCATCTTTCACATAAGAATACAAGTTTGGGCGAGTTATTCGAGTTATACGTCAATGAGTAATTGATTGTAATCTTTATTTTTCATTAATTGAGATAAAGCTTAAATTAAGGTAAAGTTGAAGTACTGCTAAAACTACAACTGGAAAAAAACTTATTAAAGCTAAATTTAAATATAAAAAATATATATTTAAATTAAAACTGAAAATATAAAAATAAAAGCCATTAAATATTAAAACATACTATAAAGGACATTAAAACAACCCTACTAACCCAGCCCTGCCTATAAAATATAAAACAACTACTTTTCCCCTTTATAACACTTATTTGGATAGCTAATTTCAGACATTTTCCAGCACATTTTTACACACACACACACACACACACACACGCACGCACACACACACACACACACACACACACACACACATTGTGAGGGCCTGCGTGATGGTGATGTGTGTGAAAGCTGAAGTGTTTCTTTATGTGTAACTCAGCAGCTGTGAAGCCGACACTATGAGATCGCACAGCGAGAGAGACCGAGAGAAAACAGACACACCCTGAACTGCACGACAAATCACACAGCAGAAGACCCCCCTCATCTTCCTCCCGCGCGTGATGAATGACTCTAACCAGAGTCCAGCTGCCAACACACACACACACACGTATGGTGATGAGGCTGGAGAAACGCAGACAGAAGCCGAGGATGAATAGCAGGAGATCTGCTCGGTTAATGGGGCCAAACTCACTTCAAATCTGCCAAAATGCACAAATTATATCCTTTAACTAAAGCTATGGTTTAGTTTAAGGATATAATTTACTCAACCTTGTGTCATTTCAAATGCATTTATTTCATAAAATTTCTCAAAAATTGTTACATAGTTCTTGCAGTATAATGGCAGTTAATGGTGACCAGAGGCAGTCAAGCTCCAAACAAATACAAAAGTACAAAAAAAAAAACAATAAAACATTTTAAAAGTCCGTACAGCTATATTCTTTAAAGTCTTCTGCGGTTATATGATAGCTTTGTGTAATGTGATTATGACATAAATGCTCTACTGTAAAATCTGGATAATAATATAATATAATATAATATAATATAATATAATATAATAAAAGTAGGTAACACTTTATTTAAAAAGTTCACTTTAGACATTCTACTACTGTAACTACAAGTACCTTTGCAACTACATGTCAACCAGCAGATATTATATTATTAATAGTTAGATTAAAAATTATTCATATTTTGATGCTCCACCAACAGACATTCTACAAAATCTGTCCATCACAAGGACAGCTAAACAAGTAAACTAGAGCAAGATTAGCAATAATATGTGTCTGTTGGCATTTCTGAGTGTGTTTTAATGATGCTGTATCATGGTTTTATTCCTCTATGCCCTCTCCGTGTTAAATAAAACGTGATGTTATCACCAACAGTGCATCGGCTTTAAGTCTGGTGCACATACAGCTCTGGTCATGAACTGCTCGCTCAGACAACAAGGTGCTGCGCTCCCCGACTGACACTTCAGTCAGCGCTTGTCATTTCTATGTGCAGAATGCATCAGGCGGTCAGTAAACAGACTGTGGGCGGTCCGAGGTCATGCCGTCTGAGCCTGACGCTAATAATATCCGTGCTGTTATGCTGAAAATGTGGCTGTCGTGTAGTTTACAGCAATTACCATCTCCATAACACAAATGCATCTGCTTACTGTAACCTCTCTTTTTAGACATTCCAGAATAAACGAGGGATTACAATTTCCATGTGCGTAAACAGGAATCGAGAAGCAAGACAAATTGTAATGTTTATTTGAGAATTTCTTAAATGAGATCTTGTAGATTTAAAATTGGTATTGAAATATGACTAATTTAACTAATAATAAAAAATAAAAAATAGAGGTTACGCATCAACATCTCCTTCCAAGTGCCGTTTCATTCCAATGTCAATTCTAGTGATTGAAGATCAGCCCCAAAAACATCACAGTAGTTTATCAGTGCACCGCTCAAATGTGGCCATGCTAACATTTTATCCTCGTTTCAGAGGATTTCATAATTCTTTGGATGTTGTCGTGTTTATCATGGTCACACAGAAGAAGGAATATACATTGCAATCAGGAATATACAGTTAACTAAAACTAAAACCTGCAGTTCAGAATCGGTTGTTTCTTTTGGGAGACAATAACTCAGTAACTCTGATTTATCTGCACTTTAATTTTTGAAACTTTGCAGATATTTTACAGTCATAAACAGCTATATTACACACTACAGGAAAGGTAATATCTGAAAAAGCGGTGAAATAGGTGAACGTAAAATAAGGAGCTGATAAACACCACAGTAACACACCGACAATCAAATTATCTGTAGTTGAGGATATTTCTATTATATCTTTTTAGAAAACTCGTAGAATATAGCATGGACTTGTGGACTGCCTTTATAGAGGAATGACTCACATGCCCTAAACTTACCGAACACCTGACAAGAAACAATTCACGATCAATTATACTGACAGAGAGAAACACCAATCTACAGAAGAGAGAGAGAGAGAGAGAGAGAGAGAGAGAGAGAGAGAGAGAGAGAGAGAGAGAGAGAGAGAGAGAGAGAGAGAGAGAGAGAGAGAGAGAGAGAGAGAGCAGCAACCTTAGGTTCTGCCACCTGTCAATTCACATTATCTGTGTTTTTATGAAAAGAAATTGTGACCTGCTCTTCACAAACACAGAAGTGAACAGATTGAAGAGATTTCTTCACATTAAAACACATATTTGACCACGTGTGTATCATGTTAACATGCTGTGCTGCAAGCCTTTAAAAGCACACTCAGAGAGAACACACACATTGTACAGCTCAGCTAATGAATTACGATATGCTGATTAATTAAATATAGTACATTGTATCGTATATCAATGTACTGATAAAATAAAAGTATATTTTGAGGTAATTGTTAATTAACTTCAGAAAACTGTAGCAAAGAGAAGAATAAAAAGACTTGGAAAACATCTTAAATGCACAATAAATTCTAACATCCTATATGAGCTCTGGATACAGTCACGCTGGACGACCTTGAGGCGATGCCACATGTGACCCCTACCCAGCATGCTCAGCGACACAGCGAGAGAGAGAGAAAGAACTGTTTGCCCCTCACACACACACACTCAATCTCACAGAGACTCTCACACACTCTCTCAAGGACTAAAGTTGCCATCAGACCCTGAGAGACACTATAGTGTGAGAGAACAGATTTATACCACTGAGACAGAGAGAAGAAAAGAAAGAAAGAAAGAAAATCTTTGAGAACCACTGACACTTTTACAGCTAAAATAACCATTTCTGCCAGTAACGTGGAAATAAAGACACAAACACACAGTGCAGTGTTTGAGGGATGATGTCATAACTGGAATGTAGAAAGGAACATAAGTGTCTGTTCCAGAAAGCAGCATTTATTCAGAAAACACTCTCTCTATGAAACACTTGTGAGATAATTATCACCACACTGAACCTTCAATATTACGTCAAATTAGCTCTGCATTTTAACTTATACAAACAAACAAACACAAATTTAGCCTGTATTGAAATGAAAATGTAGTTAATCTGAAATGCTTTATGCAGAATTATTATTGTCACTGCAATTTCTGTTCAACCCTGATATGTTGTGACATTTATCCCCATCCAATAATAGTTTGATCTTTCTGTCTTAACATTTAGGTCTTTATCAGTATGTCTTTATGGTTACACCGAGGGAACGTTCACGACAACAAATGTGCTAAAAACGGGGAAAAAATGGTCCACGTTCACGCAGATCAGTGAAAACGACTATAACGCTGTGTTCTGCTGATGTCACTTTGTAAAAAACACTACGTGACTATAGTATAGACTGAACACGTAATACACACACGCGTGACGTCAACGTTTTCACAAATGAATGTTTTTGTAGTTTACACAGAGACGTTAACTTTGAAACCCGTTTGTAACTGAAAGTTTGCGCTTTCTGGCCTACAAAACATTGTTGTTGTGTAAATGAACGGCCAAAACCAATAAAAAGATTGATGTTTATTTTTTAAAAACAGTGTCGTGTAAACGGCCCCTTAAATTGGCCCCATCAAGCTCTCAATTCAACTGTCATGGGAAAAAGTTTATTCCATAAAGATATTGCCAAAAAAATTACCATTACCATTTATCTTTAACACACACACACACATATATACACACAAATTTATATATGTATATATTTCTTTTGAACTTTGATTTCTGAAGATCACGTGACACTGAAGACTGAACATCTAAATAAAAAGATCTACAGTAGAGACAGATCAATAAATCAGTGGATAGATGGACACAGTGATGCTCAGGAACGTGTGTGTGTTAGTCTTGTGCCTGGATCTGGTTGGTTGTAGGAATGGTCTGGATTGATTGGTTGATGTGCTGCATCAGTCTTTGGCTTCCCCTGAGCGTCCGTGCGTGTGCGCACGCTATTTGTCAGCTTTCATTATTGCATTACAGCGCAAACTCATTTGTTGAGATGCCAATCGTTTAGCAAAGGTTAGCAAGCTGACTGACAGCCGCTCTAAACAATGTAATTTAACTAATGCTGCTGTGTCTGAGTTGTGAGTGAATTAGGCTCTTGGTGAATGTAATGCCGATCTATAGGTCTGATCTACAGCCCTGTCTGATCTATGACTCTCTCTCTCTCTCTCTCTCCCTCTCCATGAATCCAGCAACTCAGATACTGATGCAATTAAGACATAACGCAGTTTTAACACTCACTGCAACAAGCCTAAACATATACGACAGGAGATTTCACTCATGAAACACTTCAACTAATCTTCACGGGTCCATTTTGGCACTTATTCTGGTTAATAATCACCCAAATACACAGGAAGAGACTATACACTTTTTATGAGACATTTAGCAATGGTAATTGTTAAATAGGGCTGGGGACATTTTTTTTTACATTTATAAAAAGTTTTTATAATTTTGTTTGTCGATATACAATTAAATAGTAGCCAAACATTAATATTGCAATGACAAAAAAAAAAAAATCTTTCAATTTTTGAAATATTGTTTAATATAAAATATGTTGCATATTTAAACTAAATATTATTAATTTAGTTTAAAAAAAGAAAGCCACCTTTTTTTTACTTTTTTTTTTACTTGTAGGCCCTATCTGTATTTGGGTTGTAAATAAAACTAAAAAATCAACTCTCATATAACATTTCCACATTTGACTTCTGCTGCACATGCCTATTACGACAAACTGATCAATAATTATTTTGTTTCATTCTCTCTGAGCTTCTTAATGTTGATCGAGTCTTGCAGCACATTTAAAGGTGAAGTGTGTAATTTATGCACCACTAGAATTGGGAAAAATAAATGTTATTCCTGCAGCTGGAACAGTAAAAGGCTTTATTCCATAATACAATTTTCAAACTGGAGTATGATACATTGTTGCCACATGACCTCATATGTTCCATATGAGTGGCGTTCAACTCTTCTTGGAATTAAACACTATTATTTAGCCTTTTTGAATTCTATTTTGCATTAAAATGTATTTTATCAAGTTATCAAGTAAATAATACAAAAAAAATAATAATGTAAAAATACCAGCCGATATTTTACTTCCAGTTCATGTATTACACAAGAAATGAAAGATCAAGTCGTGCTCATTATTCTGTGCAGTTTGAGTAGTACTGTAGCTCATACTGGTATTTAGTACAAATAAAACAGCAAACTGTGAACAGAACACATACTACACACTGTAGGAATGGTAGTATGCTATTCTGAACATAATAACTGATTCCAAACATGATTTCCCAAACTCTCACATCATCTGCCATTCTTTGAACAAATAAGTATTCCCAGCCTTCAAATACACCGCATTAGTTGAGACAGAAGTTGACATGCACACCACTTAAACAGAGTTGAAACCAGCACAGTGTTTACAGTATTCAAATAGTCAAGGTCTCACGTCTTAACATCAGTGTCTTAAAATGTCACACATGCATATTTTCTCAGACACATTCAGCCGCACACATGCCGTCTGTGGAGCTCGTCTGCGCTTTTGACAACACGGCTGTATTTTAAATATTGCAGAATATGATATAAGGGTGTTGACCGATCCTTATGAATAAATCATGACATGGAGAAGTTCATCCTTCGCTGCTGTGCGAGTGTGTGTGTGTCGGCCTCTAAATCAGTGCGACTGTCAGACCGCCCATGTCTCACTGTCTGTGATGAAGAAAACGTCTCTTTCACAGCCACATCTGTCCACAAACCACTCAATAAAGTCCTTTCATAGTGTAAAAACAACTCTCGACCCACATTCTACACTTTTTCCATCTAAAGTCCAAGTAGGACTAGGCAATACATTTAATATTTGGAATATTATTCTTTTCTTTTTTTTTTTGGTCCGGTGCTGTTATTATTTCGAAGCATTAAACTTCAATGAAATAAAATAACATAATATTACATGGAAAACTTAAGCTTACAAAAATGTCGCCTTTGCATCTAATTGATATAATTTAAGTTCACGTACAAATATTACTAAACCTGAAATAGAAATGAATTAAAGCTGTATAGAGATACTTTAAAAAAGTAAAAAAACTTTAAGACACAAGCACATAAAAAATTACTCAAATAAATTAAAGCGACAAACAAAAAACATACAAATAAAAAAAAATTTAAAATATTAATAAATACTATATATTAATCATACTAAAATAAAACCATTAATATTGCATTGATTGCAACTGGATAATTAAAATATTTGCAAAATAAATGTTTGGAAGCCTAAAATTTATATTTCTGACTAGTACACTAAAGCAAAAGCTATAAATAAATAAAGCTATTAATAAACATGTTTTTGTGAAGCATCTAACAGGCTTAAGACTTTTGCACAGAGCAGGATTTTGGGTAAATGTGATCTCACGTTGGGCGGTCCACTAAATAAGTCTTGAATAGGTGCTGATATCCAAATGAGGGCCATCATATGTTAATGAGCTCACCTGTGACTCTTTGTGATTGGCTTAATCTTAGTGTCCATAAATGGTCTGTGTTAACTGGCGAGGAGATCTGAGAACTGAACGCTAGCATATGTCTAAATATACAACATGATATGGCCACTTTAAAGTAACTAAACACTCCGCATGATGTAAAATGTTTCTATATGATGTGTTTTGTAATATAGAGACATTATTTTTGAGAAGAGAGTCTTTAATGGCAGCGATTTGCACTCCTCCCCGGGTGTTTGACCATTTCTAAGTGGTGATCTAACTACTGTTTGCAGTGTAATTCTATCACACACACACACACACACACACACACACACACACACACACTTAACCTCGTCTACACTACAGCAGTTTGTAGAGTTCAGTAATTGTTTTCAGCTGTTATCAGTAGCCTGTTCTGGTGTAAAGTGTGTAAAAGTCGGATGAAGGCCAGTAACGCGTTCCAGATGTCGTTTTGAGTGCGTGTGTGTGTCTCTGCATGTCTTCATTATTCTTGGTGTGCTGACAGCAAGAGGGAAACTTCACTCTAAACACGCCAGACGCTAAAGCCCCTCTCTCAGGCCATCCGATCCCTCATCGCTCCATCAAACCAGCACATCCAGCACATGCTCAGAGTCTCACTGGTTCTCATGCTGAGTCCAGCGCAGAAAAAACCAAACTACAAACCCCAGAAACTCCTGACCTCTGAGACCCCACCGCCATAAAACACACCCCTGTCCCAGCGCCGCCAGAACCAAACTACCACGAATACCCCAGAGCTTTCAAAAGAGCGCTTTATCTACAGTTTTCTATTTCATTCTATTTGCTCTATTCACTGGTTGGGGGTTGGGGGGGTTATGGGGTTTCACAAATAATTACAAAAGAATGGCAAGTAACATTACACTCAAAGTGAAATTTTGAAGTAGAAAGTTTCTTGTAAACATACTTTAATCATTATTTTGTTTAGAACTTTGAACATGTTTTAGTGTTTTATTTTGAACTATTCTACTTCCCGATCAACTGTATTCTATTTGATCCTATTCTCTTCTTTGTTCTGTTTTGTTCTTGTCTTGTATTATCTCTTGTGTTCATTTTATTTTACTTTGCTATATTTTATTCTTTTTTATATATTTTTTTAATTTTATTATACTTATTCTGTTCTATTTTATTATGTTTAACCTTCTACTGTATTCTATATACTATACTTTATTTTATGCTAATCTACTTCCTGTTCTCTTATATTTTATTATATACTACATTTTCTATTACATCATTTATTATATTATACTTTTTATATACTCATTATATTTTCTATTTTGTTTTATTTTATTCTATTCTCCTTAATAAATACTACCATTCAAAAGTTTGAGGTCAGTAAGTTTTTGTATGTTTTTGAAAGAAGTCTCTTTTGCTCACCAAGGCTGTATTTATTTTTGATCAAAAACATTTTTTTTATTGTGGAAACGGCAACAATTGTAATCAGCATTTATTTGAAATAGAAATCTTTGTAACATTATTCATGTTACTTACTGTCATTTTTGATCACTTTAATGCATGCTTGCTGATTATAAGTAGGCTATTATTAAAAATGTACTGACCCCAAATTGTTGTGTATTACTGTACACATTTTTACTCTACTCTACTCTACTCTACTCTACTCTACTCTACTCTACTCTACTCTACTCTACTCTACTCTACTCTACTCTACTCTACTCTACTCTACTCTACTCTACTCTACTCTACTCGATAGATAAGCTGTTTTAATTTAGCTCTTTGATTTGAGCTCTAACAGAAATTCCTATCAGATCTGAATCGAGGTTGATCTCATCTGTCTGTCAGTGAGTGTGTGTGTGTGTGTGTGTGTGTGTGTGTGTGTGTGTGTGTGTGTGTGTGTGTGTGTGTGGTGTATCTGTGTGTCAGAGTAATAGGTTCTCTCTCTAAAGATAGACTGGGCTGCATACCTCTGTGTGTGTGTGTGTGTGTGTGTGTGTGTGGTGCCTGTATGACTCCAGTAAACATTCCTGCTGTCCTCCCCAGTCAGCAGGAGAGATGACTTCATCAACACACACACACACACACACACACACATAATCAAAGACAGACAGACAGACAGACAAACAGACACACACACACACACACACACACACACACACAAACTGATAATCAAAGACAGACAGACAGACAGACACACACACACACAGACACACACAGCACACACACACAGCACACACTCACATACAAACTGATAATCAAAGACAGACAGACACACACACACACACACACACACACTCACACACACACACACACACACACACACACACACACACACAGCACACATTCACATACACACACACTTAAGTTCCTCTTGCTTTTGTATTTCTTAATAACAGAAAAAACACACAGCTTTGAAACAGAACGGCCACTTAGCTGATTATTTTAATTGCTATGAAAGCTATTTGTAATTCAAGTGTTTTCTGTGAAAGAAATTATCATCGTTTAAATTTCACAGTATAATCCACTTACCCGGGTCAGTAAGTGAGTGAGAGAGATCGTCTTACACGGTCATGTCCACTCTTTCCACACGCTCGGTTCTGTCGCTCAAACGCACCACAACAAAAGCTCAGATGATGCTTTAAAACTCGCTGGTGCCAAAATGAAAGAAAAACACCATACTGTAGCTATAGCAACAAGTTCATTTTCAATACAGAGTTATAGAAAAACAGCTGACTTCTAATTTATACATATTAACACTTTACGTCTAATTCATACTTGGTACAGTGACGTGAAGCTTGTTTTCTGTGTCAGGACCTATTCATTTACTAAAACATTAAAATTACATGTTACAAAAAAACTGAATGAACACCCAAGAGCCAAATGAGAGGAAAAACGGATGCAAGGTAAATATATCTCTGCTACTTTGGAGTTGGATAGAAACTGTGCAACGTTAATGGTTTACATCAAAATCCATCTTTTAACAACTTTACCATTAGAGGTTTATCCAGAATAAAGTGTTTCCCTCCAGAACTCCGTGTGGTGACGCATTCTGTATATGTAGAATATTCCTCACATAAAGCCACCAAGATCAAAACATTAGGAAGAACATCAGTGTCTTTGTCACATTTCTGTGACAGGTTTTACAAAGAGACGGACTGACTCATCTCATGCCATAGAAATCATGATGCTGTGAGAGACTCAGTGACCTCAACGTCTGTCACAAATATGCACGAAAAAACAGCTAAATAATCTCACTGCCACATGTGCTATTTATTTGTTTGATAAAAATGCTATGAACATAACATATGTAAATGCAAATATATATTTTTTTAGAACTTGGCACTTGAGTGTTACTGTAACATACACTACCAATCAAAAGGTTGAGGTAAAAAAAAAAGTGCATTATGTTTATCAAAAGTGGCAGTTAAGACATTTAGAATTACAGAAGATTTATATTTAAAATAAATGCTGTTCTTTTGCACTTTTAGAATCCTTTATCCTGACAAAAAAAAAACAAAAAAAAAACATTTACGGTTTCCACAAAAATATGAAGCAGCACAACAGTTTTCCACATTGATAGTAATCATAAATGTTTCTTGAGCAGCAAATCCTCATACTAGAATGATTTCTGATGTGACACTGAAGACTGGAGTAATGATGCTGAAAATTCATTTTAACATCTATTCAAATAGAACATAGTTATTTAAAACTGTACAAATATTTCACAATATGAATGTTTCTACTGTATTTTTAATCAAATAAATGCTTCTTGGTGAGAAGAAGGCTCTTTCAAAAACAGTAAAAATCTTACTGACCCCAAACTTTTGTCTCAAAATGTCAAAAACTACAATATTGATCCATCTTTACAGTAATATCTCCCATTTCTCCCCCTCTCACCTCACGTCAGCCGCAGGAAAACAGATTCACTTGTCTTCACTGAGCTGTGGCTATTCACCCGTGAATCAATTAATGAAACTACAGGGAACTAATTACCACATATTAAGACGAATAGTGTGTTACACTGAGTCCTGCTTCCCGCTGATACTAGCAATACAGTTTAAAGTTCAAAGTGCTATTTTAGTTTCCATTTCATGCAGCCGGCATAGATGAGATCTCTTTAAAAAGAGCTCAATGAAGTTTCAAACTGTGCAAAGACAAAGTCAAAGATCTCAATATGAACGCAAACATTCATCAAATGCTCCCAAGACCATCATCTGAGCGGCTCCACACTCATTTTACAGCTCTGTTCTTTCACCGTATGACAACTATCGATTCACATTTTATATGAAATACTATGATAACACATAACTCCATTAAGTCTCTGACATCTAGTAACATTTGAGCAATAAAATATTCCTCTTGGACTCTCCACAGTAAGTGATACTAAACAATATCTCCAGATAAAACGATTCATTACGCTCGAGCCCGATCTCTGACAGAGACGTTCACTGCAGAGAGTGTGTGTGTTAACCCAAGTTACGTGCCAAATTCTCCATTAGCCCTTTTCAAAAGTAGTCGATGACAATCTCTCATCTCTTAATTAGCATACATCTCGCTTCCCTAATTTCCCGCTGATGTCATTGGCTGCATAATTAAAGCAGTGGTTTGAAGAAACAGACAATGTTTCATCATTTGAAGGGGTCAGAAAACTTTGTTAATTAGGCATGCAGTGAAATTTGGACAGACTCTGATAGCGGATCATTATCATGGCTGTAACTGAACGGCTATGAAGTCATTCCAGGTCTTATGTCACTTGGCCAAAATTATGTACGTTTATTTCTTCACGTTGTGACTGGATTGTTCTTTTTTTCTTTGGGGTGCGTGTGTATTATACGTTTGGGTAGAATTAGTGGTGTTGGGTGCGTGTGTATTACACGCAATGAAGTGCGTATCAAATGCATGCGAAAACTGCGTATCATATGCACGTAAAAACTCATTTTCGCGTATAAATAACACGATAAACACACTACGTGCTATAGACACGTATTTACGTGAGAACGGGCTGGTTTTTACTTACTACATAAATTTCAACACCTTTTTAAGAAATAATTTATTTCCCAGATATTTCCAGGAACTCCATGGCTTCGGGAACCCTGTTACAATATTGGGTCGTTTCGTGTCGAGGTCCTCGGCTACAATGTTTGATTTTTCTGGTGAAAGACATACATAAATGAAGAAGAAAGCCATACTATTAAATGTCATGGATGAATATTTACTAATATTTAGTAATCCAATATTTTGTAGAGGGGGGTGAAAATATAAAAAAAAATTCACCTGAGATTTGAAGCCAAATTACAGGGGGGTAAAAATGACTTTAGAAAGATGGCAGCATCATATTTTTATTTTTAAAAGATTTTTAAGACCTTATTTTTAAGACCTAAAACTGTTAGGTCTATTAGTAAAATATGTTGACTTTAGCAATATTTCTTGCATTATATGCCAACAGTGACAGTTCAAAAAGTTTGCATGCCTGTATCTCAAGTATTAAATATATCTTAATATCCTTTTAGATTCTGGTACTTAATCAAAACAAATGCACAGAACATGTATGTCTGAGCACCAAAAAAAAATCTTTTTACCAAGTTTGTGTGCCATATATGGCCTTCAAAATGAAGAAACATTTCTTAAGAACCAAAATCTAAAAGGATTTTTAGATCTCTTTAATATTCTGGAGTTGCAGGCATGCAAACTTTGGGAGGAAAAAACTTGAAAACTGCTATTTCCCATTTTTGAACTGTCACTGCTGGCATATAATGCAACAAAGATAGCTAAAGTCAACAGATTTTACTAATAAACCTAACAATCTCTTTGTAAAAAATAAAATAATGATGCTGCCATATTTCTAGTCATTTTTACCCCCCTGTATTTTGGCTCTAAATCTTAGGTAAAAATGTCATTTTATTCATCCATGAAAATTATCCCTATTATCCACAGCCAACAGATATTACTAATTCTGAATTCTGAATCAATTCTGAATCCTGAATGAATGTTTTCCATTTCAGTTGATGCTGAGATCTCAGTGTGTACATAAACATCTCTTATTAGTCTCTACACCATTCAAGAATAATCACCTCAAGCGAGATAGAATATACTGCATATAACACAACACAAATGTGAGTGCATTTAAATTATCTGTTCATAAAAAACAAAATGCTTCAATGCACTCAAAGACACAGGGGCTTAATTCAGTCTATGCTAATTTAATTAGGAGATTGCATAAACATCTCATTCAATCCATGACAACATGCATTTACAGATATACTGTATAAACATCTATCTATCTATCTATCTATTGTTCTATCTATATATTATTCTACCTGTTTTCTATTAATGGAAATCCTGTCACATCACAGAACTCTGGAACAGGGTCAAAGATTGATTTTTGTTTTAAAAAAAAGGAAAGGGAAAGAGAAAAAACAACAGGGATCTACAGATTTCTTTGGTTGTTTTCTGTCTCTTTTAAAAAGCTCCTTGTAGATGACATTTTAAAAAGACAAAGACATCAGTAAGAGTCAGGATGCTTTTGAGAAGTTCAAAGTCCAAACAACTCCTTTTTTCCTCACTTTCACCATCTTCAGCGCCGACACCAAACGCACCCCAAGAGAGACAGACAGAGAGAGAGACAATGTGTGCAGATCACATAAAGACAATCTCTGTTTCCCACGGAGAATTTCTGAAACCTCAAAGAAGTTTCTACACGAGCACCTGCTGCTGTTAATGAGACCACTACCACACTGCATCTCTCGCTTACCGTGATCATTACTCCCATCACATCGGTCAGAACCAATCACACACACAGATACCAGTCACGACCTCATCAAACATCGGGTTACATCCAGTTCTGACACGCAACATCAAACCATGCGAGGGTTTTCTCTGCGTGGCATCTGTGGACAGATGTGGCATCTGATATTCAGCAAGGATGAATTTTCATGCAGTCAAAGTGATAAGAACATCTAAACCTGAATGTGAAGCAGAACTAGGAATGCACAGGAAAAAGAGATCAGATAAGCTTGACCAAAGAGCTCCAAGCAGGCCAATGATGGACTGTGTTGCTGATCATTTACAGCTTCAGTTCCCCAAAATCACAGAGCTGTGCAAACACAGACCTGGAGGACTGGATCACAATCCGGATGCTTTTACAGGCCCCATGAAATCAAAATGGGAGTGTTGTGGCTTTTAGTCCATGTCTATCAATATGCTATAGCGTACTCTTAAAAGTTGACACCTTTTAGCAGATATATGCATTAAAAATTTACAGTCTCTCTCTTCTGGGAAATGGGCTACAATATGTTCAGAATGGAATACCAACATAATACTTACTGAACTCTGTGCAGTGCACACTATACACTGGATATGGCTGTCATGTAGGGCTGCATGATTTAGAGAAACAAAATCTAATTGGGTTTTTTAAATACAAATTGGATTTAAAAAAACAACAACAACAAAAAAAAACTGATTTGCTGTGCTTGTTTGCAGTGCTGCACAATTTTGATCATATATACAGTAAAACCGGTAATATTGTCAAATATTATTAAAATATTTCATTCCTGTGGTGCAACGCTGATTACTCCAGTCTTTAGTGTCACATGATACTTATTTAAAATTTTAAGTTTATCTAATATTTATATTTTATTTCAATTAACACATTTTTTTTCACATAAATTAAAATGTAAATGTAATGCTGCTTTGAAATGATATGTATTGTGAAAAGCTCTATACAAATAAATGTGAATTTAATTTAATTTAAATAATTAACCAAATAATTGAAAATAATTGTTTTAGTTAAACCCAATCAAAATGAATTTTGCTGTTACGTCATTTAGGTAACTAGATACCGTCACAGTGATGTACATCTTCAGCCACTTGCTCAATATACAGTGTACCAAAGTTCATATATAAGACACTTATGCCCTAAAAACTTACTGTAATTAGGCCACAGTGACACACTCTTAAAACACATGCTAACTGTTCCCGCCTCTATGCAGCTGAGGCTGCTGTGATTGGCTGATGAAGCTGTCAATCTCTTGAAGTGCTCAGGTAATGTACAGCACCGGTCACAGATGTTAGTCCTTTAGCTGAAGGGCGTAATTTTTAATAGACTATCATTATTTGTGCACAGAAAACGTGGCACGAACAGAGTGCAGCTTCTCCCAAAGAGCGTTTTTACATTTATCATCCATGCTAAGAATAGCATCCCCAACACAGCAGAATCACAACGCTACTGCTGACTACTGCGAACGTCCATGATCAAAGGCCTGGGAAACATGCACATCATGTAAATATGCATCTCCGTTGGCCCCGTTTTTCCCTCCAGAACACACTCTCGTCCGTACAGAAGTTGCGTTTCGCAGGGCCGACTCTCAGTGTTACTGTGACGCACACAATGCTCTTATTGTGCGAGTAAACCCGCTGTGGGAGCAAACGGGCCGTGTGTTGCTGTGTGTGACGGACCGTCTGTGCTGAGATATTTGTGTGTGTGTGTGAGTGAGCTCAGAGGTGATATATAACCATCATAATCGCAGTCATTACAGTCTCTGATGAGCACACTGCCTGAAGAGAGATAGAGAGACAGTTTAAATGCATTCAACATGAAATCCACAAAGGCTATGGCTGCAATATAATGGTTACACTGATATTCACTAATATTTTGCTACAAAATTATAACCACGATTATGTATTATGATAATTTTCACTTTATATTTCATCAGAATTATTGGACTTTCACTTTTCCTACGCCAATATGCATGTTTTATTTTACCTTATCTAGTATTATATTATCATATAAATTAACACACTCTTTATGAAAATTGCTACAAAAAAAGAAGCTACTCTTGAAGGCTAAACCAGTAAAATCCCTAATATTAAAGTGCCCCATTGTGCTTTTTTTTGTTTGCTTGTTTGTTTGTTTGTCCCTTACAATAGTTTTACATGCATCCAATGTCAATTGCACCATCACCTCTTTCCTCACAGTGTCTGAAACAGTTTACTCTGACTCTTTACAACAGAGCTTACTCGGCTCTGATTGGTCAGACAGCCCAGTCTGTTGTGATTGGGTGTCGGAAACCAAATGGCCATTTCCATATCCGAATTTCAGCTGCTTCAGCTTCCTCAGCACTTTATACACAGTGATATGAACAGTAACACCGGCATCGGTTGTACAGTCTCAATTCCAGCATTGAATGTTTGAAGACCATAGACTGACATCATGCAAATGTGTTACAAACCTACGTAGGTTCGAACAGGAAGTAAGACTGGAATTTCTGACGACTCATTTCAGAATCGATTCTTTCTTTTAGGAGACAATAAGTCTGCAATTTATCTGCTTTGATCTTTGAAACTTTGCTGACCATTCACAAACTATATACAAGGTAATATCCAAAAAAAGCATAATAGGGGCGCTAACTCCAACCATTACATATTATTTTAATGTTTTTCTATTAAGACAACAACAAAAAAGAATGTGTATTTTGACACAGAAGTTGTGAGCATTTATTCAGCAACAACAGTCGCAAAAAGATTCAGGATCAGATATATTACAGTTCATCATTGATGTTTGCTCGCAGATTTTGTCACAGCAAACGACCGCGTGAAAGGAAACACTGGCAGTGGAGCTTGCTAAACTTCATCTAACATGTTTGTGGGGTTTGTAGGACGGGGCTGAGTGCCGTGGGAACCGAGCGAGGCGTGTGGCGCTAATGCTAATGAGCGTTACCTGTGTGTCACACCGGTCTCACTCCATTCCCACAGTTCTCAGCTCTGCCCTGCGTGCCACGCCAGTGTTTTCACATCATCAGCATGTTTTTCAGAGCAGAGGAAGCATGTGTGCATGGTTGACTGTTTGAAAAGATTAAGTAATAAACTGGGCAGAAAATGTATCCATTAAAAGGGATAGTTAACCCAAAAGTAAAAATTCTGTCATTAATTATTGTCCCTCCCATACCCGTAAGACTTTAGTTCATCTTCAGAACACAAATGAAGATCTTTTAAGGAAATCTGAGAGATTCTTGTCCCTCCATAGATAGACAACTACCACTTTGATGCTTCAAAAAGTTCATAAACAGATTGTGAAACTAATCCATGTGAATTTTCTGAAACATTTTCTGAAGTACAACAATCGCTTTATACGATGAAAATATTTAATTTAGGCTTTTATTCACATACATTCATAAACTTGTGGTAAACGGAAGCTCAAGCGTGTTCGCTTGACGTGTGAGAACCAATGAGGTTAATTTTCCTGTTACGCATCATGTTTGAGCTTCTGCAAGAACCAATGAGGTTCATTCTCATGTTACGCATCATGTTTGAGCTTCAGCAAGAACCAATGAGGTTCATTCTCATGTTACGCATCATGTTTGAGCTTCTGCAAGAACCAATGAGGTTCATTCTCGTGTTACGCATCATGTTTGAGCTTCAGCAAGAACCAATGAGGTTCATTCTCATGTTACGCATCATGTTTGAGCTTCTGCAAGAACCAATGAGGTTTATTCTCGTGTTACGCATCATATTTGAGCTTCTGCAAGAACCAATGAGGTTCATTCTCGTGTTACGCATCATGTTTGAGCTTCAGCAAGAACCAATGAGGTTCATTCTCATGTTACGCATCATGTTTGAGCTTCTGCAAGAACCAATGAGGTTTATTCTCGTGTTACGCATCATGTTTGAGCTTCTGCAAGAACCAATGAGGTTTATTCTCGTGTTACGCATCATGTTTGAGCTTCAGCAAGAACCAATGAGGTTCATTCTCGTGTTACGCATCATGTTTGAGCTTCAGCAAGAACCAATGAGGTTCATTCTCGTGTTACGCATCATGTTTGAGCTTCTGCAAGAACCAATGAGGTTTATTCTCGTGTTACGCATCATGTTTGAGCTTCTGCAAGAACCAATGAAGAAGAAGAAGAAGTTTTATTTATATAGCGCCTTTCCAAAGCTCAAGGTCGAGCTTTCCAAAGCTCAATGAGGTTCATTCTCATGTTACGCATCATGTTTGAGCTTCTGCAAGAACCAATGAGGTTCATTCTCGTGTGTTACGCATCATGTTTGAGCTTCTGCAAGAACCAATGAGGTTTATTCTCGTGTTACGCATCATGTTTGAGCTTCAGCAAGAACCAATGAGGTTCATTCTCGTGTTACGCATCATGTTTGAGCTTCAGCAAGAACCAATGAGGTTCATTCTCGTGTGTTACGCATCATGTTTGAGCTTCTGCAAGAACCAATGAGGTTTATTCTCGTGTTACGCATCATGTTTGAGCTTCAGCAAGAACCAATGAGGTTCATTCTCGTGTTACGCATCATGTTTGAGCTTCAGCAAGAACCAATGAGGTTCATTCTCGTGTTACGCATCATGTTTGAGCTTCAGCAAGAACCAATGACGTTCATTCTAGTGTTACGCATCATGTTTGAGCTTCTGCAAGAACCAATGAGGTTTATTCTCGTGTTACGCATCATGTTTGAGCTTCTGCAAGAACCAATGAGGTTCATTCTCATGTTACGCATCATGTTTGAGCTTCAGCAAGAACCAATGAGGTTCATTCTCATGTTACGCATCATGTTTGAGCTTCAGCAAGAACCAATGAGGTTCATTCTCGTGTTACGCATCATGTTTGAGCTTCAGCAAGAACCAATGAGGTTCATTCTCGTGTTACGCATCATGTTTGAGCTTCAGCAAGAACCAATGAGGTTCATTCTCGTGCGTAAAGCAGGTTCGGTTCAGCTTCTGTTCATGTTTGCTGATCAATGTTTATATGTGAATAAAAGCCTAAATATAATCATATAAAGCGATCGAGTCTGTTCAGAAAATTTTGACTAAACCGTTAAATTCATTATGGATTAGTTTGAAACTTTTTGAAGCTTCAAAATGGTAGTTGTGTGGCTTCAATGGAGAGTACAGATCTACAGATCTATAAAAATATCTTCACTTGTGTTCCGAAGATGAATGAAAATCTCACAGGTTTGGAATGATGACAGAATTTTCATTTTTGTGTGAACGAACCCTTAAAGGGAAAAGCTCTGATTGGGTTAAAACTCTTGACATCTGGCATCCACAAGCATGAAAGCATGTGACTGACGACATCTAAACTTTTTAAGGATAAATAACCAGAAAGTGATTTCACTTCAGTTAGCCGCCAAGGCAACATTTCTATATTTTTTTTCTAAGTTGAATTGACATACTAAAACTTAAAGCAAAACAAAATATTACAAAAATGTATAAAAATGACTTGAGCACAAATTGAAAAAACAAAAGCTAATTTAGAATATTAATGAAGAATGTAACAGTAAAAATAATACTTATAATGATAAATAAAAATAATAGTAAAATAATACTCTACAGCTGTTTGGTCAAAGATTTACATTATTTTAAGCGGTTGCAGCGCAAATATTAAGATTATAATCAATATTGTCAAAATATTGTCACATTTTAATTGTGAAAATAACTGATATCAAGAGACAACTGTTTTAACAACATTTCCCAGCACTACAACAACCCTGTGAAATGACTCTCCTTTGACACGATATGTGGAGGTCAAAGCAGCACATGACGCTTGTGCTGAGAGTCACGTTAAAACCCCGACACGAGTCATGTGAAAGGGCCTTTAGATGTTCACAAACACACACACATTATCTCTGACTGTCTCTGTGTGCATGACGAAACAGTTGCGTTACATTCATCCAATTAAAAGAAACAAAGAAGACAAAGAACAGCATAAAACAAAAGACCTTGCATGCCGCTCACACTCTGTATTCAGCACGACTCTTCAAAGAGATCGCATTAAAAACATGCATTTCTTCAACAGTGAGGGCAGGGATGCACTCATGCCCTGAGGTCAGCAGGTTAAAGTCAGCTACGCTCATCTCCTATTGGCTGAAAGCCCTCACTGCAAAGGATCATGGGACTTTTGCCCTGAAGCAATGGCACTCTCTTTATATTTATCTTCTTTATCTCCTATAAATTACGAATGAGGATACCCAGCTGACATTAGTGGAAACTACTGTATAAGTATGAATATCACCAGTCGAATTTGACCACAAACTTTAAAATCTCAACTCTGCTAGATTTAGCTACAAAATGAGTGGCGATCGCCCATGCAAAACTTGCCATCACGATGCAAGAGCGTTATGGGTTGTTGCCAGTACAAATTACATGCCAAAGTTTAATACTTTGGGTCAGGAGTTTGTGTTGCCTTAGCAAACACCACCAATGAATGTCCACTTCAATCACAGTAAACAGCCCATCTACAGTCTCTCTAGATGTGTGTGGGCAGCTGTGCTTGGAGAAAACATTAAACCGATTCTACAGAACAGAAGAAGTCACTATTCACCACAGACAGCGAGGTTAAGAACTCCGCGTGAACTCTCGGCTTGTCTCGAAGACTCTCTCTTGCACGTTTTTGTCACTCCTAACACAAAAACACACACATTCACGGGTCAATGTGTGAAAAGTGTGAACGCTGTGTGAAAAATTAGGCTGGCCTGCAGAACTGTACTAGACAAATCCAAGCAGCACCATCCCAGGGATCACTGAGAAACTCGGTTATTTCACTGTTTGTGTACGTTCTGGAGACAACGTGAATGTTTTTCACTAAAGTCAGTTTGCAACCCATTTTAAATATATATAAATTAAAAACTTTTTTTTTAAGAAATGAATACTTGCATTCAGCAAGGATTCATTAAATAGATCACAAGTGACTGTAAAGACAGTACTAATGTTACAAGAGTAAATTATGAAGCAGCTGAAGCAGCACAACTGTTTTCAACTTTGATAATAGTCAGAAATGTTTCTTGAGCAGGATTTATGAAGGATCATGTGACACTGAAGACTGGAGTAATGATGCTGAAAATTCAGCTTTGATCACAGGAACAAATGACATTTTACAACATATTCAAATAAGTAAGGTAATAATATTTCACAATATTCCTGTTTTTACTGTATTTTTGATAGACATTTTGGTGAGTATAAGAGACTTCTTTCAAAGAAAGAATTGTACCTACCCCCAAAATTTTTAACAATGTAAGTATAAACTTGAGGTTGGGACTTAATTTGATATATTATGAACTGACTGGATCATTCAAACGAAACAGGAGTTGAAAAATAAGAGGGTTTGATATCAGCAAAAGTGGGAAGTTGTTTCAGAGGCAATTTTTTTATTTAATTTAAGCAATGAATCGCACGCAATAACAGATGTATTAAGAAAATAAATAATAGTCCATTTTGATTTTATGTTACTTGAAGAGTCCACCACCATCACACTGCCCCGTCTGTCTCTCTCTCTGCTCTGCCCTGCTGTTTGTTTGACACACAACACAAACGCGACGGCAAGAGAGACGGCTTCAGCTAATGGCTTTTTAATGGGCTGCTGGTTTCTTGTGTCTCCGAGCTGATGGCCACCACTTACCCTAAGCACACAAACACACTCACACACGGCATACAAACGGAGTCATTCCCACTTTGTCTTGTCTCCTTAAAGTGACTTAGAAACCTCTAACGACGTCCTGCTCTTCAGCAGACTGGAGTCACATATGAACTCTGATTCCATTACGGACTCATAAAACACTCTGCAAAGACCGAGACACAGACAGATGCTCTCTAATTTCATAACTCGACATTACAGCGCGCATTCACACAGATGGAAATGGGAAAATGCTTTGCATTGTTATAATATAGAGTGATGAATACAAATTTAGGACAGAACTTCCCGTAAATCCTGGAGCAAGAGCAAAATTGCATTATATCATACCTACAACTACAAACAAAACGATTAAATTCAGAGGAAAAATAGATTTTAGAGGAATAATTTACTTAGAAATGACAATCATTTACTCACCCTCATGTCATTAGAAACATACACAACTTTCTTTCTTCCATGCAAAACAAAGTATACTTGCTGTTTTCCATACAATGGACGTTTATAGTGATTGATGCTGTCAAACTTTAAAAAGCTCCATAAAAGTCCATACAGGCCTACTGTAACTATATGATAGATTTGTGTGGTGAACAGACCAAAATTGAAGTTGTTTCTCAGTGAAATCTCATCCTCCAACACAGCTCTCAAATTACATTTGTGCTTGTGCCTATTCAAACTTGGCATATGTCAAAGATGGCACTTGACAGAGACATCGTGTGAAAGTCATAAGGGTTTGGAATGACATGAGGGTGAATAAATGATGACAGAATATGAATTTTTGGCTGCGGTAAATCATTTTGACTGGCAATAAATAAAAACCGCTAGGCTATTATAAAAGCGGTAATATCAGCACAACATAATACTTTCAACAAACATGTTTCAACATAAACCTATAATATATTGTAAATTATTGTAATATTTAAAGATTATTGTGTTTCAGTGGAATCTCCCGCTGGAATCTGTAATAACAAAAAATACATGCTTCATAAATAACCCATCCAGCAGGAGAAACAATAAACTAATAACTACAAAAATCACATTACGAGTTAAAGTCCGCTATAAATGCGCGTGAAATCGCGGTCACGTGAATAGGTCACGACAGCAACATTACGCTGCTCTAGCGCTTTCCATCAGATCGGTATCGGATAATAGGCTTACAATGTGAAACTTAAAGGGTTGGTTCCAACAAAAATTTAAAATATCCCATAATTTTTTTCACCCTCAAGCCATCCTAGATGCATATGACTTTCTTCATCCAGCCAAACACAATCGTAGTTATATATAAAAAAATATCCTGGCTCTAACAACCTTTATAATGGGAGTGAATAGTAACTGAGATTTTGAAGCCCAAAAAAAAATTAAAAAAAATAAATAAAAAAATCGCATCCATCCATCATAAAAGTAATTCATAAGTCTCCAGGGGGTTAATAAAGGCCTTCCGGTAGGCTAACATCCATCCGCGAGTCTAGTTCTGGCGAAGGCGAAGAGTGACCTCTATCCCGACACATGACGTATTGATGTATGCGTAAGGATAGAGCAAAACAAAACACTATTCACAAATTAGAAGTCTAAAACAAGAATTTTTAAAGAGAGATGTAGGAGGAGCTTGAGTTTGTTGACCAGCCCTGTTTGTTTGAACCGCGAGAGGCGTCAAAGCTTACGCTTCTCCTACATCACATCATACGTCAGGTCAGAGGTCACTCTTCCACCGGAACTAGACACACGTACGGCTGTTACCGGAAGCCGGTGATTATAGTTTATAAAGTTATGAATTTATTAAACCCCTGGAGCCATATGCGCTTTTTTGGGCTTCAAAATCTGTTATTCACTCCCATTATAAAGCTTGCAAGAGCTCTGAAAGAAGACAGTCAGTCATATACACCTATCCTAGGCTTGAGGGTGAGTAAATTATAGGATCATTTTAATTTTGGGGTGAACTAACCCTTTAAGTACCCTGCTGTCTATTACTGTATATAGATATTTTTTAGAAGTAACAACATTTTTACAAATCGTTTTTTGTAAATGTATTTCAAATGAAGTCTGTCTGTGCTCTAGAGCAGAGTATTATTTCTGAGACTGCGCCCGACAACTGACAGAAAATGTCAATGAATAAAAGGCCATGAAACATTCACTCACTGCATTAAACTAAATCATTGAATAATAATATATCCCCCAAAAAATTTACACCATAAACCCTATTAAAACCAGAAAATATTAGATTATGTAGCCTATTAGGTGATCAGTAGAGGCTATACACTTAAAAATAAAGGTTCCAAAAGGTTTTTTTTTTTTTGAGAACCTTTCATTGATCCTGATCCACATCCAGTGAAAGTGATCCTTTCAGTGATTTTTTCTTACTGTGAAGAACATTTTCATAATCTTAAGAACCCTTATCCAGTCAAAAGCACCTTTAGTGCAATGCAAATGTTTATGGATGTTAACGGTTCTTCTTGGAACCATAAATGCCAATAAAAACTTTATTTTTTAAGAGTCAAGGCTAGAATAGCTGTGGCTTTGCGGTCTCAAATTCCAGATCAGATCTCAATTTCAAAGTAGAAATTACTGTTTTGCATAAAACATGCATAAAAATCAGCGACAAAAAAAGTGAGAAATAAAATAAAAAGACAAATAACGCTCCGATGGTGTGAGTAAAATAAATATTGCAATAGCCTATAATGTAAAATTAATTATAAAAAAGCAAGACGTGAAAATCTTTCTATAATGAATTGGTTATCTTACCTTGCGCGTCAACTATTTTCAGCAGAATCCACAGAAAGATAAGCACTAATCCCAATCCAAATCTCTGACGTCCGTTTTTCCCCATGACTTTGGAGTTTGGAAAACTCCTCAGCGCAGAATACTCGTTCCCTCGTCGGTTTGGTTCAGCCGTGACAACGGAGGTTCTGTGGTGATGCGCGGAGGACCGACGCCGTTACGCGTCCCAAGTTCAGCGTGTGTTCCTCACGGGAGAGATCAGGAGAAGGTCCCGGGACTGGAGGAATGGAGCGATGCGCCGCCGCCCTCTAGCTCTCATCTACGCGCTCTCCACAGACGCGCTCACACTCCTCTGCATGAGTTGCTCATTAGTTCAGAGCGCGCACGCATTCACTGTATAAAAGCGTATTTGAGCTGCTTCTCGCTCTGGATGTGTTCAGAGGAGCTGGAGATCGGGTTGTCGGGTCTCAGCATCCAGATGCATGCATGTGCGCTCGGCGCTCGCCGAATATGAGCAGCGTGAGTGCCGTTTCTCGGTTTAACCAGCATCCAGCTGCCCGCCTCTGCCCTCCACCGGCTACTGTGAACACTAGGACCGGATTCATCGACGGATCTTCTGCTGAAATTAATGATTTTGCGAACCTGGATGTTACCAAACTGCACTGTAAAAACATACACCTGACACTAAACATGATTTTTATTGCTATATATTAATGTTGTCTGGTCGAGTCAGTCATATTAAATAATGTTTTATTCATTGATAAAAAAAAGTTAATTTAGATGTTACCACATGGAGTAGGATTTTAATCTTTAAATTTGAGTGTTTTCACACTTGGAAATAAAGGTTCTTTTTTTTTTTTTTTTTTGCATTTGTGGTTCCATGAAGAACCTTTAACATCCATGTAACATTTCCATTCCACAAAAGGTTATTTAGTGGAAAAGGGTTCTTTTGATTATTAAAATGTAATAAATAAATGGTTATGTTAAGAAAGGTTCACTAAAAGGTTCTGAAAATGGTTCTTCTATGGCATTGCTGCAAATGACATTGCTTTGGAACAGTTATAAAGAATTTCAGTTTACATAAGCCTATTTCAGCAGTGTTCAAACCATAATCAAAAGTTATTTTAGAAGTTAAGGGCCATTTTCATCGAGAGCTTTCCTGTGATTGGACACGAGCTACAGCGATTGTGAGCAACCTTCTAAAACCTGCAGTAAACAGTAGTACATTTAGTCATTTTGCAGATGCATTTATCTAGAGCAACTTACAAATGAAGAACACTGTGAGCAATTTATCATACAAGAGCCATACATACTTGCAGTAGTGCAAAGGCAAAGTTTCAAAGCTCAGTTTCACAAACAGGGTTTGGATTATGCCAGGATAAGGCTTTAGTTAAATTAGGACATTCAAGTAGCTTTAATAAACGTGCCTTCGATTTTTTAAAAAAATTAATTTTTACTGGTGTGCATCTTGAGACAAAACAATGGCACTAACATTTAAAAAAATGTCACTTTAAGTTGCTTTTAGTTGAAACAGCTAAATAATGCATTTTAGTGGGACTAGATTTAACCGTGGTCTGTGTAACCGGGGGCAAGATTAAGCTATAGTAGTACAGAATCTAGAACAGAACTTATTTATAGAAAGTGTGCTGTGGTTTAAGTGCTCACATAAGTCCGTGTCTTCAGCTGTTTCTTGAAGGATGTGATGGTCTCAGCAGATCAGGTGGAGATTAGAGGCTCTTTCTACCAACGGGAAACAGAGAGAGTGAAGGTTTTGGAAACTGACGTTGTATGTCACTATGATGGAACCACTATGTGCCACTGGCTCACTGATCATAGGAGTGTGTTGGTTGTTCCAGTGGAAGTCCTGTTATCGAAGCCTTGAATCTGATGCAGATGGCTACAGCTGAATGACTCTACGAAGGGTGTGATTTGGTTTCATCCTGATTGACTGAAGATCAGATGCATGATACACTCTACAGTATAGGCCTATATTAGAAGAAAGAATATTGAAAATAGTTATCTACAATTATACCCTTATTTAAATATGACAAAATCAACCCAACAGTGTAAATAAAACTGGCAAATGGTCAAATGCAACTATATTAAATGATTCATGCCCTAGTGCATGCTGGGAAGGAACCGGGCGAATTGGACTGAATCACTTATCTATTTTTTCTTCGGTAAAAAATGCATAAATTCAATTTACCTGCTGTGATTGTTGGTTTGACTTTATTTAAACAGAGTATATTGCAGCAGAAAGAACTGCATTAAGATGCATAACTTGTGTTCATGAAAGTTGGGAAAAAGTCAATCTTGAGCTTTAGAAAGATGCTATACAAAATCAATCAGTTGATCAATAAACAAACAAACATTTGTTGTAGTAGTTATTCTTATATTCATATATAATATATTCATATATTCTTATATTGTTTGCATTAATCTTATATTCAGTAAGTGTGTGCATTATTATTGCATTTGCTGTAATTATTGCAATTATTGTATTATTTATTATGATATGTTATTATTATAGAGTACACAACACGATGTAGGCTACTCTTGCTCATGTTAAATTTGCACATTGTCAATAAACGGAAAGATGTTCATTGGATTCCAGAGAAGGAATCAATTCACCAGCCAGAAACACACCATCACTTGTGGCATCACACCTAAAAAAAATCCAATAGCGATGAATGATATGCAGGCAAACACACACACGCACGCACAAACACAATCTTCAGATAGCCCACTGTCCCAGCGTTATCTGTTGTTCATTCTATTCAACATGGCCATAATAGAGTCAGCGCCGCTATTGTGGAGATAATTCAGTTATGACAGTGATATGATCGCTCCACGTTTCTCCGGGGTAAGAAGTCTATCCCAGCATCCATTCCCCAAAAACAATCTCTATACACCCTCACGGGTTACAGAAGCATCACAGTATTTGTATAGCAGTGAGATTGTGCCGCTCCTACAGTTTGTCGGATTCACTCTGCGGCAAAACTCCTCGCTTGACAGGCACTCAGCGTTTGGTGATTGGCATCCTGTCTGCTGTATCTGTGTGTGTTTGTTTCAGAGCTGCACTCTGTGTGTGTGTGTGTGTGTGTGTGTGTGTGTGTGTGCGTGTGTGTTGAGTTTGAGATTTCTTTTACAGTGACATCAGTACATTTAGCTTCAATATATAAAGGCCGAATTGAGTCACCTTGAAGAAAATTACCTCCATAAAATGAGTTTGTGATTGGATTCAGCCCATCATACACTCACACATACACACATCAATACTCTCCGAGTAACACACACAGCAACGAGAGATCAAGAAATAGAGTGAGCTGGTTCTGAACCGGGCTTTCACTCACCCGAGGGTCACGTCAGCCCTTATTCGCCGGTGGACTTCATCATCATGACAGAACTGTCATTTTAATGAAGCCGTGAGTCGAGCGGGGTCTCCGGCACACGCTCGGCTGATAATCAGATGTGGACGAGTTCACATGCTCACATCTTCACAGTTAAAGTGCCAATATGTTTGTCCGTGACCCACCACTGACGGTACAGCGGCTTTGGCTCGAGTCGAAAATTATGTAACCATGCGTGTACCCGGTAAGGCCTACACTATGTTTTCTACAGTCTTAAAAAAATGTTTCTTTATTGACATCAATAGTTTAACTAAGAACCTTTAATGGAATCTTTCCATTGCATAAAGGATTCTTTATAGTGGGGGAAAAAAACTATAACACTTCTTTAGGTTATTAAAATGTTCTTCAGACTAAGAAAAATATCTTTACATAATATCTTATTGATGCTAAACTTTTGTAATTAGAGAAAGACGCTGAGCAGTCAAACAACATTGTGTGGTTAACCAATCACAACAGAGGTCATTCTTAAAGTTACAGTAGCAAAAACAGCTCCATGGGTCAGAGGGAGGCTGAATAATGCTCATTGACTTTTTAACCTTGGCTTACAGTACATAATAAGTGGACTTGCAGGAAAACTACATTGCTACAAACGTGTAGAATACATCTTTAAAGCAGAAATGAGTACAATAACTGTGCCAGCAGTGGCATCGCATATGCTCAAGCATTTGCTGTTTGTGTCAGAGTTGCTGGATTTAATGAGACGTCGGTTTCTGAGAGAACTGCACGAACACACACATACGCCAACGCGCACACACACATTTGCCTGAAACATCAGCTAGTGATCAAAAGAAAACCTTGTTCCTTATGCTCATTTATTTTCTCATTTGCTTGTATTGCTCTATCTCTCCACCGTTCTTTCCATGAGCACGTGTAAAGTGTTTCTGCGCTCAATGTTGTTCTATCAATAATGAGCTGGTTTTCATATCGACAATAACCGGGGCTTTAAATGTCAAAAACGGCTGCTACATAATAGCTTAATGCTTTAGCAATATTGTGAACAAACACCATTACATGGATCAATCGCAGATTGATTGAAACTGAATTGGGATTTAGAGCAGAAGGCAAATAATATATATATATATATATATATATATATATATATATATATATATATATATATATATATATATATATATATCACAATTTTATTCAGCAAAGATATATTAAATTAATCAAAAATGACAGTAAAGACATTTATAAATATTACACAGAAATATATATATATATATATATATATTTTTTTTTTAAATAAATGCGGTTCTTTTAAACTTTATATTCATCAAAGAATCCTGAAATAAAATGTCTCAGAGTTTCCACAAACATATGAAGCAGCAACTGTTTTCAACACTGATAATAAGAAATATTATAATAATAAGTCAAATAATCATATTAGAATGATCATGTGACACTGAAGACTAGAGTAATGATGCTGAAAACTTCTGAAAATACATTACATTTAAAAAAATATTACTATATATAAATAGTAATAATACAATATTAGTTTTGACCATATTTTTGATCAAATAAATGCAGCCTTGGTGATCAAATAGACCCACAACTTTTGAACGGTATAGAATAAATGTTCACATAAATACATAAAGATCTTATAAACAATGGACAAATGTAAGAATAAAAATAAGAGAATGAATATCAATTTTAAAAAAAAGTAAATAAAAAATGAGAGCACCAGTACTAAATTGCTTGTACTAAATCTTTCAGTAATGTTAACTACAACCAGCAAGTTGAAGTTAAGTTTTCTAGCATGAATATATTAAATAAAATGAAAATAAAATTAAATAAAAAGTAGTTTCAGGTTTGTTTACGCCATTGTAGTCAACAATATCTTGGTCTTTACAAATTGTTACAGTACAAAGTTTCTTATTAACTTAAAAATTAATAAATCCACCTCGAGGTTTGATGAATGTTCACGCAGTGAATATGTTTTTATTTACTTTTCCACTGAACCATTAGATGCTGTTGCTGCAAATGAGGAAAAACACAAACTAGCATATATCATTACTTTAAAAAAAAAAAAAACCAACAAGGTAACACTTTATTTCAATGGCCAATTTTAAACATTCTTCTATAATAACCTTGCAACTACATGTCAGCTAACTCTCATTAGAGTATTAGACTGTTAGGGTTAGATGTTAGGGTTCGGGTTATAAGTTCACATGTAGTTGCAAAATAACTTGTTGACAGTAGAATGTCTAAAGTGGACCATCAATATAAAGTGTTACTGCCAACAACATAAGTCTGCTAAGCCTCAAACCTTAGCATGTGTGCTAGAATTGACTTTATATCTTGTTGGTTGATGTACAATTTATTGTTAACTTAAAGGTGCCCTAGAATGTTTATTTTTTATAATGTTTTCTGGGTTGCCCTTATAATGTTAGTTATTTTTTTAGATCAAAAATAGTCATAATTTAGAAATAAAAGGCATTTTTCCTAGCCTGATTTTAGCCTCTGATGTGAACGCTCTGTTTGAAGGGCGTGTCTGTTGTGTGTAACCGGCCTCTGCTGTGATTGGCTGACATGCTTGCATATGAAATAGCTACGCATTACATGTGAAACTCTTTTACTATTACAGCTATCGAGATTAACTATGAGATGTTTTTAAAGTATTTAGATATATTCCCATCACATAAAATTTTGCAGTGATGAGCATTGAACAAACAGATGGCAGTGTGTTGATCGCGAGAATAAAGATCTTATCATTGCAACGCAGTTTCTGCACTCTCTAAAGGTAATGCTTTCACCAATGCAAACACGATGAACACTTCGTTGTGCAGTGTAACGTGCGTCACTGATTTCATAACGAGTTTGGCAAGTGTCCAGAATCAGATAAACTCGCGCTGTGTGGAAAGATTGTTCTTTGATTGCTTTCTGTAACGTTATATCATTTACTCACTGAGAGAAGCCTGCTTCTTGATATTGTCCCAGGTTAGAAAATAAGTCCGTGGTGAAATGGACAGAGCAAACTAACAATCCTCGCTTGTTTCTTCACCTGCAAACCTTCAACATGGTGATACATGACGTTGTATCTACGTTGCATGCAGATTTTTGGAGTCGTCCATATTAATGATCCCGCCTGTTGCGTCACAGTCGGTGTTATGTGGAGATTCGCCTATTTTTCAGGGGTGTTTTTCAAAAACGAGATTTAAATAAAAAGGAGAAAACATTAGTGTTTGAGACTCACTGTATGTCATGTCCATGTACTGAACTCTTGTTATTTAACTATGACAAAATAAATTCAATTTCACATTCTAGGGCACCTTTAAGCGGACTTGGCTAATTTTTGCTAATCAATTTTCTTAAGTTCCTTGACACTCTTAAAAGAGCTTTAAGTTGAAAATGTTTCTAATTTATTTTTGTTTTAGTTCATTTAGGAAGCGTTAGGTCTTAGGGAGGTGGATGCCATTTTTGTTTCTGTCTATGTTTTTCTCCTTTGTTTGGCGAGAGGGAGTAAGGTAAGAACTCAGTTGATAATTTTTATATTTATTTGAAAGGTTAGAAAGTGTTCCTCTCAAAATCAGAACTTTATGTTTTGTGGTTTTGGCCTTATCCCCTCCTGAAGCCCTCCGATGCTTCCCTTTTTGTACTTAGGACCTACCAAATAAAATGTGACTTTTGAGTGTTTCAGAAATCTGTGTGATTTGTGTGGAGTGCTGGGCCGGAGAGGAGAGCTCTTGCTTGTCTGTTAACTTCAATGGTCACAAACTTCCCCTGACCCCTAGACTGGAGGCATGTAACACCACTACTGAGAGTAAACCAAAGCTACTGGAAGTGTACCTGCTGAGGACAAGGAGTTAAAATGCTAATCGAAAGTGGGATAATTTATGGTTATGGATTAGTTTAAGCCTGGAAGAGGAGGAGGAGGACTCTTCATGTTTTTGAAGGTTGTGAAGGTCTCAGGAAATAGTGTGGAGGTTATATAGAAGTCAATTCCTGGGACATTATTCAATGAAACTCTTCCGCTCTGTCTCACTGCATTAGATAATAAAATATTTAGCCACCTGCATGTCGGAAATTCTGCAGGATCTTTTCTCTTTTCTTAAACATTTTTTTGGCTCAATGTGTTTAAAATCAGCTGGTGTTTTGGTGACTTTCAGTGGGTGTATGAAGTCTGTTTTCCTCAAGTTTACACAGGTGTAGTTCTATTGTTTTGGTATTTCTGTGAAATGTTTTGCTTTGTTAACAATAAATTGGTTAGATGTTTTGTATTCAGACAATACCTTTAAAAATGTTAAACCTTCACCACGTTCCAATTATCTATAAAACTGTAAAATGTTCCCCAAGGCCAGATTATTAAAAAAACAAAAACTATGCAGTATTAGTATGTCTGTTTTGTCTTGAATTATAAATATATTTGCCCCAGGGGTCACGGTCAGGGTCACAAGTCACGGACAGAATAGACAACAAAATCACCATGGAAACTAGATCCTCTAACCTTGCATTAACTTCAAAACCAATCAGAATGAAGGTGTTTTTTTTTTCCAAACGTAGGTTATTTACATCTACATCTGAAGCAGCCAAAGGTTACATTTTAAACACCCACTTGAAGTTTGAAAGTTAAGGATTAAAAAACTTTATCCACTTAAAAATGATTCCACCAGTGATGAACCGCATGACAGATTATTACTTTACTTACATATACTGTGCTGCTCTCAATGTGACGTCGCTGGGCTTTGAGGTTGAAATCATTATGAAGATCTAAAAACAGCATAAAACATACTATATCTTCAGCTCCAACTCCAGGATTCAAATATAGGCCCTGTTCACATCTGATATTAAGAAGCGTTAAGAGTAAACGGGGTCTAAAGCGTTTTGAGCTTGTCCACTTTTGACCACTTCCAGAGGAAGTTGAAAACACATTCGACCGGATTGCTTTCGTAGTGTAAATACTCATGTGGTCGAGTGTGTTCACACAGACACAAAACACCGTCTACTCTCCGTCTACTGATCTAATGAGTAACATTAGGGAATGTGTCTCCCTCCTCTACTCATAATACGATCTAAAACGCATCTTCAGGTGTAAACAGAGACAGACACAGAGCATAAATATTCCAGAAAATAACAGGAAAACTGGAACATGTTCCCGGACCATCAGCCTCAGGGAAAGTCGACGCATGAACACAGTTTTGTTGATTGGAAGCACATCTGATTGTGACCTTTGTGACTTACCTTACATCAGGAGAGAGAAAACTCACAGTGACCCGCAGCCGTAACTGTCACATTCAATTACTTCACACACACCGAAAAATCACACATGAGATCTCTCTTCAATATCTCAACTGTTTCTCCTAGATTGCAATGAGATTAAATGGTGACCTTTGCTCAAGTCTCCTGCATCTCAGATGTTTCTAGTGTGAAAAAGACCCCAGTAATCTGTCATTTGTCTCCTCTAGCATTTCAAAAGCAATCTCAACAATGTCTCAAACTGTGCTCAGATGTGCCTTCAATCTAATGTCAGAGATCTCCAACATTTTTCATCAACTCTTTCCAATACCAAATTATCGGAGAGGCTGCACATTTATAACTGTGTGACAACTATTGACTTTTGATAGATTTAGCCATAAACAAATCAATATAAATGAGTTTAGGAGGGAAAAATCCGAGTTGATGCACAAGTTAAACAAACGTCAAACTCATTTAAGTTTTATGAGCTATTAAAGAGCCAGGGTTGTTAAACTATTCAAAGTTAATTTTATTAATTGAAATAAAGCTAAAATAAAGTAAAAAATAAAACAAAAAAATAACCCTAATAATTATAAAAATTATTAATTATGATGATTAAAATACATTATTAGATGACAAACCCAATCTCGAAAAACTTAACAGAAAATTAGAAATGTTGCCTTGGCAATTAACTAAAAATAAAATTTAATTTGAAGAACTAAAATTACGAAAACTAAAATACAATTTAAGGCAAAATAGAAATATTAAAAGAAACTAATAAAATGACAAAAGAACATAATAAAATGACTAAAATTAAAATACAAATAAAAGCTAAGTAGAAATGTTAAACGAAAACTAATTCAATGACAAAAGAACATAATAAAATTTATAAAACTTAAACTATAATTAGAAATTAAAATACGCAATATTCAAGGCACATATTCTTTTTCTATATGCTTGCTTAAGCATATTTAAGCAAATGCACAAACCAAACATCAATTACCATTCGATTTATAAATGTAGGATATTTTGCATGTGATTATTCTAAGGGGAGTGTCATTAATCTAATCGTGAACATTAGAGAGGTGTAGCGACCACTGAGATCCATTGTGCTCTGTAATATCATTGTACTTGCATATTATTTTTAGTTTCATCTTGTTTCCAAGTTGAATAGTTTCCATGTCTGGTCTCCATGGTGATGGAATATTAAATGTTTTTTTTTTTTTTACTTTTCAGAAAATCTGAACATGTGAAACTTAGAACTTTCCTTTCAGGCTTTATTTAGACATCACGCAGAAAAGAACAACTGAAACATGCTTATGAAAAGCACATATGAGCAAATGTCACAAAAAACATGATATTATATTACAGTACACATCACGTCTGTCCTGTGTGATCTTGACGTGAATACAAGCAACAAAACACAAAAAAAGGCTGCAAAATTTCAGCTTTACAAGCGGAAAAGGCTCTCAAAGCAAACACACACACACACACGCTCAGACGAGATGCACTCATGGTAATAATTCAAAGTGCTGGACAAATTGGATTACAGCATCTCACATCTTTCCTGTCCTCTAATCTGTCTGTTGTGGAAGGTAAAAAGAAAAGTACTTGTTTAAATAAATAAATAAATAAATGTATGAATGAATGAATGAATGCATTAATCTTGTAGCTTTGACTGTGCAGAGTTCAGGCTAACATCATCAGACCAGTGGCGAGTGGCAATGATTGACAGCTGCTTCAACCAATCAAACGACACACAAAATAATATCTTTGTGAGAAAGGGAAAAAAAAAAATCACGCGTGCATGACAATAATAGTCACTCAAATACATGAATTGATCAGAATCTGTCACTTCTGGAACTTTCCGGAAAGTTCCGTTATAATCAATAATGAAGCTGCATGTTTACACTGCACAATGAATTTCTTATTTGCATATTGTCTACACTTTGTTATAATGAGAGGATTTGTGAGCGTGGAGCACTGGACAAAAACCCCGGCTTTGAGGAGTGACTTCATTCTGACTTAAAGTTGTCAGAAAATGGACTTAAAAATGGTCCCTATTTACTTTATTAGAGCACATTACTTGTCTTGTGGTGAACAATTCATCCGTGCAATACACAGAAAACTATTTGTTTGTCGTAGTAATCTTTCTTCTTTCAGACGAATACAATCGGAGTTATATAAAAAAAAATGTCCTGGCTCTTCCAAGCTTTATAATGGGAGTGAATGGCTGTATGTCTTTGGAAGTCCATCAAAGCGCATCCATTCATGATTGAAGTTCTTCACACGGCTCCGGGGGTCAATAAAGATCTTCTGAAGTGAAGCATACTAAAATAACTAGCTTGGCTGTTTGTATTGATTTATGGCGAAAGACTAACCCTTGAACTTGACACACAACGTAATGACGAACGCGGTTTCCCAGCCCTGTTTGTTTGAACCAAGTCGTCAAAGCTTACGCTACTCCTACAGAGAGTCAAGTTTGATGCTTTTGGCGTAAGTTGACTTGGTCGTCTGCCGGAAGCTAGTTATTTTAGCCGATAAAGTTTTAAATATGGATATTTTTCTTACACTAACGCATCGCTTCACTTCAGAAGATCTTTATTGACCCCCCGGAGCCGTGTGGAGAACTTTTATCATGAATAGATGCGCTTTGATGGACTTCCAAAAGACATACACACATTCACTCCCATTATAAAGCTTGGAAGAGCCAGGACATTTTTTTAAATAACTCAAGATTGTATTTGTCTGAAAGAAGAATGTCATATACACCTATGACTTCAGGGTGAGCAAATCATGGGCTATTTTTCATCAACACTGAAATAAAGTCGGTTGCAACTTCCGGTTCACGGAGACTTACACCTCTGATTAGCCTTTGCGCACATTGCTTAACGCTGCAAAAACAGCTTGAAAATAGAAACATTTGACGCTCTCCAGAGAGCAAACACGGATAAACACTGACTGGATCATTTGCCTAATCGCCAATATGCTAGTATTATGGGGAGAACAGATTCTGGACCTGAAGTTATGAGCAGCTTTTCCTTCTAAAAGCAATCAGAAGCAGCAGAAGGAGGCATGAGTGTGGCCCTGTTTACACCTGCTATTGAGAAGCGTTTTGGTCGATCGGATCACAAGTGGACGATGCTAAATGCAGGAGTAAAAACACTTTGAGCTTGTTCACTTTTGACCTCTTCCAGAGGTAGTCGCATGCGAACAGCCACAAACCTACTCTCCGTCTACTGAACTAATGAGTAACATTATGAGAAGAGCTCTAGCCAGACGGGATTTAAACTGTCGGCTGAAGACCCAAGTTTGGTTTGAAGATGTAAAACATACCAAGCACAATGTTCTCTCACCATTCCTGATTTCCAACACACACTCACAGTGTTCGGCTGGTCTGTCAGAGCAGAAACTAAAGCTGATGTTCTCTGTATGTTTTTCCGTCGTCTCAGCGCTTTCATATGTAAATTGCATGAGCTTATTTTCTCCATTAGATAAAAAGATACATTTACCCTCATAGACCCTCTTCTAGAAGAAATCAGGACAGAAGTGTTTGAAAGTGGACAAAAGAGACGGATTAAAACACCAGGTGTGTCTCCTTCGTCCACTTCGACCGATCGACTAAAACGCATTTTAATTCCAGCTGTAAACAGGGCCTGAGAAACTTCCATGGTAAAGTCTGTGTCTAGGGGAAGCCACGCTCCATATGATTATTCTTATTCTGTCCATTGGTTATTTTATTTATAAATGGATTTAGTTGTTTTCATGAAACTGTTGGCTGACAATAAATAGCATTTAACTAATCTTAATGGTTACATTTATTTTATCCCATGTTTTGAAAAATGATTTGATGTGAAACCAAATCAGATCACTGTACAAAAACACACAAGCGCTTGATTATGAAATTCCCCAAACTCTCCTCCTCTAAAAAATAATGCAACAGTTCATGCAGAGGTTTGTGGGAAACTCACTCATAGGCTGCTGTGTCCCTTATGGAATACTGTGCAGAAACTGCAACGCATGCTAGTACAACACCATTCAAACGTTTTGGGGTCAAAAAGATGATGTTTTGAAAGAAATTAATACTTTTATTCAGTAAGGATGCACTAAAATGATCAAAAGTGACAGTAAACCTTTATAATGTTATAAACGATTTCTACAGCATTTCAAATAAATGCTGCTATTTTGAACTTTCTATTCATGAAAGATCCTGAAAAAATCCTTTTTGTTTATATATACACTCACCGGCCACTTTATTAGGTACCCCATGCTAGTAACGGGTTGGACCCCCTTTTGCCTTCAGAACTGCCTCAATTCTTCGTGGCATAGATTCAACAAGGTGCTGGAAGCATTCCTCAGGGAGTTTGGTCCATATTGACATGATGGCATCACACAGTTGCCGCAGATTTGTCGGCTGCACATCCATGATGCGAATCTCCCGTTCCACCACATCCCAAAGATGCACTATTGGATTGAGATCTGGTGACTGTGGAGGCCATTTGAGTACAGCGAACTCATTGTCATGTTCAAGAAACCAGTCTGAGATGATTCCAGCTTTATGACATGGCGCATTATCCTGCTGAAAGTAGCCATCAGAAGTTGGGTACATTGTGGTCATAAAGGGATGGACATGGTCAGCAACAATACTCAGGAAGGCTGTGGCGTTGCAACGATGCTCAATTGGTACCAAGGGGCCCAAAGAGTGCCAAGAAAATATTCCCCACACCATGACACCACCACCACCAGCCTGAACCGTTGATACAAGGCAGGATGGATCCATGCTTTCATGTTGTAGACGCCAAATTCTGACCCTACCATCCGAATGTCGCAGCAGAAATCGAGACTCATCAGACCAGGCAACGTTTTTCCAATCTTCTATTGTCCAATTTCGATGAGCTTGTGCAAATTGTAGCCTCAGTTTCCTGTTCTTAGCTGAAAGGAGTGGCACCCGGTGTGGTCTTCTGCTGCTGTAGCCCATCTGCCTCAAAGTTCGACGTACTGTGCGTTCAGAGATGCTCTTCTGCCCACCTTGGTTGTAACGGGTGGTTATTTGAGTCACTGTTGCCCTTCTATCAGCTCGAACCAGTCTGGCCATTCTCCTCTGACCTCTGGCATCAACAAGGCATTTCCGCCCACAGAACTGCCGCTCACTGGATGTTTTTTCTTTTTCGGACCATTCTCTGTAAACCCTAGAGATGGTTGTGCGTGAAAATCCCAGTAGATTAGCAGTTTCTGAAATACTCAGACCAGCCCTTCTGGCACCAACAATCATGTCACGTTCAAAGTCACTCAAATCACCTTTCTTCCCCATACTGATGCTCGGTTTGAACTGCAGAAGATTGTCTTGACCATGTCTACATGCCTAAATGCACTGAGTTGCCGCCATGTGATTGGCTGCTTAGAAATTAAGTGTTAAGGAGCAGTTGGACAGGTGTACCTAATAAAGTGGCCGGTGAGTGTATATATATTTTTTTTCATAGCTTTATTTCAATTAACAAAATCAATTTTTATAGCTTTATTTCAATTAACAAAATCAATTTTGAATAGTTTGTTAACAATATCCCTGGCTCTTTAATAGCTCATGACACTTCTTTCAAAAACATATAAAAAATCTTACCATTACTTTTGAATGATAGGGTATGTGAAACAGAATGCATTGTACATGCATTTTGTGTATGCTACAGTGAGGTCACATGACCTCATTACATTGCATGTTTATTTGAGTGAGTTTTGTGTAGAAAGTCTGAACTCTTGGCATCACTTAACCGTCCTCGCCGCATACTGTCTTTAAAGCATGTTTTAAATATAGTATGTGCAACAGAATGTATTATGCAATGATAAATATTTCAAACAGTAGTGTGCTACTTTGTTGTCACATGACCTCATTACAATACATGTTTAATTCTGCAAGACGGAATAGAAGTGAGAACTTTGGATGAAAATGTTCCAACCAATGGAAGTTTGATAAAATAATTAGTCAAGAATGAGTCAATATTCGGTATTGCATTAGGATGTATACCGTGTACAATATGCACAAAAAAGATTGCTTACACCAACATGACCAACTGAAGTATATTTGATAGAATTATAGCATTGCATTGTGTGCACACTGTTAAGTATTGTCGTGGTATAAGTATAAATTGCCCTTTAATTTCCAGAATGATGAATGAAAGAATGAAAAAAGGGTAATAATGCTATGATGCAACCACTATCATTACAAATAGTAAGCAGTATCAAGCTAGAATTCCATTCAGAGTATAGACAAGATGTTAAAAATTCATGGATGATATATTTGCAATTCATTCATCATACTCGAAATTAAAGTTCAGGTCAAGTGCATTGCATTGTGGGATACCGTATGTCACACAAAGTGCGGTTGCACACTGAACATTTTCACATACTGTATCTATGCAGCAGGTCATCCTTGTTTTCTATGCAAACATTACATTCCCATACTGCACACAGTACACAATACATACAGCACACAGTACACATACTGCACACAATACACATACAGCACACAGTACACAATACATACAGCACACAGTACACATACTGCACACAATACACATACAGCACACAGTACACAATACATACAGCACACAGTACACAATACATACAGCACACAGTACACATACTGCACACAGTACACATACTGCACACAGTACACATACTGCACACAGTACACATACTGCACACAGTACACATACTGCACACAGTACACAATACATACAGCACACAGTACACAATACATACAGCACACAGTACACATACTGCACACAGTACACAATACATACAGCACACAGTACACAATACATACAGCACACAGTACACAATACATACAGCACACAGTACACATACAGCACACAGTACACATACAGCACACAGTACACAATACATACAGCACACAGTACACATACTGCACACAATACACATACAGCACACAGTACACATACTCCACACAGTACACAATACATACAGCACACAGTACACATACTGCACACAGTACACATACTGCACACAGTACACATACTGCACACAGTACACATACTGCACACAGTACACAATACATACAGCACACAGTACACATACTGCACACAGTACACATACTGCACACACATACTGCACACAGTACACAATACATACAGCACACAGTACACATACTGCACACAATACACATACAGCACACAGTACACAATACATACAGCACACAGTACACATACTGCACACAGTACACATACTGCACACAGTACACATACTGCACACAGTACACAATACATACAGCACACAGTACACAATACATACAGCACACAGTACACATACAGCACACAGTACACAATACATACAGCACACAGTACACATACTGCACACAATACACATACAGCACACAGTACACAATACATACAGCACACAGTACACATACTGCACACAGTACACATACTGCACACAGTACACATACTGCACACAGTACACATACTGCACACAGTACACATACTGCACACAGTACACAATACATACAGCACACAGTACACAATACATACAGCACACAGTACACATACTGCACACAGTACACAATACATACAGCACACAGTACACAATACATACAGCACACAGTACACAATACATACAGCACACAGTACACATACAGCACACAGTACACATACAGCACACAGTACACATACAGCACACAGTACACAATACATACAGCACACAGTACACATACTGCACACAATACACATACAGCACACAGTACACATACTCCACACAGTACACAATACATACAGCACACAGTACACATACTGCACACAGTACACATACTCCACACAGTACACAATACATACAGCACACAGTACACATACTGCACACAGTACACATACTGCACACACATACTGCACACAGCACACAATACATACAGCACACAGTACACAATACATACAGCACACAGTACACATACAGCACACAGTACACAATACATACAGCACACAATACATACAGCACACAGTACACATACTGCACACAATACACATACAGCACACAGTACACAATACATACAGCACACAGTACACATACAGCACACAGTACACATACTCCACACAGTACACAATACATACAGCACACAGTACACATACTGCACACAGTACACATACTGCACACACATACTGCACACAGCACACAATACATACAGCACACAGTACACAATACATACAGCACACAGTACACATACAGCACACAGTACACAATACATACAGCACACAGTACACATACTGCACACAATACACATACAGCACACAGTACACAATACATACAGCACACAGTACACATACAGCACACAGTACACATACTGCACACAGTACACAATACATACTGCACACAGTACACATACTGCACACAGTACACATACTGCACACAGTACACAATACATACAGCACACAGTACACATACAGCACACAGTACACATACTGCACACAGTACACAATACATACAGCACACAGTACACATACTGCACACAGTACACATACTGCACACAGTACACATACTGCACACAGTACACATACTGCACACACATACTGCACACACATACTGCACACAGTACACAATACATACAGCACACAGTACACATACTGCACACAGTACACATACTGCACACACATACAGCACACAGTACACAACACATACTGCACACAGTACACAACACATACTGCAGAAATGATACGAGTAGCATCTTCTTTCCTTCTTTCTCTACTTCAGTCCACTGCACAGATCTGCACACACACACACGCTTTCGTAAAACCACTTTACCACTCTCACACACACACACACACACACACACACACACACACACACACACACACACACCAACCTTCACCTTATCTCCTCTCCTTCTGGTACTTTATTGCTGTGTTTGATGGATAGAGTGACCTGGTTTCCAAAAAAGAAAGATACTCAGGTGAACACTCACTGCGACCTCACAGCGCTCTGAAGTTTTCCATTTTCACTTGTAATCTAGTTCAGACTGAAGGTTTAGTAGTTTGTTTTCTGTGGATCTCAGACCCCGTCATGTCGGTCAGTGTGTGATTGCTCTCGGTGGTGATAAGACGATATTCTTCAACTAAGCGAACACTTTTTACTAACGCCTTTTCCATCTTTGAATCTAATAAACAAGTCCAGAAATTTGTGCATATATTCCTGTAAATGAGAATTGACATTTTTCTTCCCCCACCAGAAGTATAATTATAATGGTAGCACTTTATTTTACAGTCCTGTTCCCTATGTACTTATACTAATGGGTAATAACCCTGAACCTACCCCTAAACCTAACCTTAACCCATGTAGTTACTTTATATTAACTGTACTTTCCTAGGTAAGTGCACTTAAAATAAAGTGCAACCATAATGTTATTCAAGGTCTCTTGTACCAGTGCAGTTTAGTTTTTCACTAACATTTTATTGCTACTAAAGACTCCTTCCTGTAAATGAACTCTGTTCTCAGTTCAGTTGCTGAACACTGATGTAATGTACGACCCTTGAATCTAATAATAATGTCTAGAAGCCCAAACAACAAGTGACATATTTGCCTAAACAGTCAGCTTTTATAAATGATGCCAGACAAAGCACAACAGGAAGTACACAAGGTAAGAACTAACTCAATCAACAAAGACAAAAAAAAGCATAAATATAAAAGAGTGAACATGAATTAGTGACAATTAAAAAGTTTTGGGTCCGTTAGATTGTGTTCAGCAAGACTGCATTTATTTGATAAAAAAAAAATTATCGTTGTGTTCAGCAAGACTGCATTTATTTGATAAAAAAAAATTATCGTTTTTCTATTTGATTTTTATTTTTTTTATTTTATGTAATTTATTCCTGGGATCAAAATTGAATTTTCAGCATCATTACTCCAGTCTTCAGTGTCACATGATCCTTCAGAAATCATTCTAATATGATGATTTGCTACTTGTCAATGTTGAAAACAGTTTTTGCTGCTTAATATTTTTATGGAAACCAGTGATAGGCCTACATTTTGTTCAGGATTCTTTAATGAATTGTCAAAAGTTCAAAAGAACAGTGTTTAAAAAATATTTTATATTTAAAGATAACATAGGCCTGATCCCAAACTTTTGAATGGTAGTTGTGTACATATTTAAGCCATTTTTAAACAGTTTAGATTTTACACTATCAAGCTATTACTTCCAACAAGCACAGTATAACATGACAGAAATGCAATGAATGGATGCAATAATAAATACAAGAATATTTCTTTTAAAATAGCTTTGGGAAATAAAATCACCTACATGGTTTGTTTTAGGATATCAATTTCCTCAAAAAGCTCAGTTTAATAGTTCAGCACCATAATCCAAAGTCCCTGCATGCACATCGCTGTGCTTGTGCATTTGGTAAACCAAATATTTAGTTAAATAAATTATGTTTTTTTGTTTAATTTGTAGCATATTTATGTTTGATGCTGTCCCCCCGATTGTTTTTGTGCCTCTTATATTTTTTCTAAATGATATGCTCATTTTCTAATCTAGTAGGCTAAAAGATATTGTCTCCTGTCAGTTTCAATGTAGTTAGCAACTCATTTATCAATAGTTCAACTACAGCAAGCGTGAAAAATCTTCCCTAACAACATGTCTAAATCTCATCGCATGCCATTTAACTTCATGACATGAATTATAGAACAGCGCGCGAGGGTCTGGCAGTATGCATTCAATAATAAGGCTCAGCTGCATTGTGTGAGTTTACAAATGTTGAACACGAGCAGACTAAATCAGAAAAGCCCTCAGCAAATGACTCAGCACATTAGGAACACTTCTCACACTGTTTGTGTTGATGAAGACACAAGCGCGTTTGGGAATCCTGCGGATGACACACACTAATGAAGACGCGAAGAGGAGGCAAATGACAGTCTCGGGTTCCTTCTCCATCTGGAGAAGTTTTTAATGGAGGAACAAACACCATAAGCTACCCTTCCACGTCAGTCTCGCGCTCTCGAACGGTTAATGACATGTTTCTTCCCTCGCAGGTAAACTGAAACTCCCAGCGAGAAACTGAGGCACTTGTGAACGCGCCGAGGGCTGAAGCTCCCGTCGATCTTTAAACAGATGGAGAAACATCGGGAGTTCAGGCGTGGTTCCCTGTAGACGGCCATATTTATGCTGAAGAACATGAAACGGGGACTTCGTGAGACATTCATCAGATCTCATGCATTATAGAAGGAGCGGGAAAGGAGATAGATGTGAGATGGTGTAGCTCACTTTAACACGACAGTCTCTCTGCAGCGAAGATTATCTGTTTAAATATACATCCTGCTATATATGTTGTGGATATATAAGCAAGAAGGACATCTAAGTCCTTGTCAATTATATACAATGGATGTAAAAGTAAAAGAGGTCATATTAGGCACTTTTGCAAAGTCAAAGTCAAGTCAGGCATATTAAGTTGTAATTTGTAGCTGTATTTTTGCTCAAATAAATGCAATTGATGAGCAGAAGAAACTTCTTTCAAAAACATTCTTTCAAAAATCTTACTGACCCCAAACAGCAGTGTATGTTGACCAACAATAAAACCAAATACATTCATTGAGACTCTATAAGCGCATATTTTGAACAAGTGGCTGCATCCGAAATTGCATACTTCCCTATATATTAGGCGAAAAACAGTGTGTGACTAAAGAAGTATGCCTGAATTCAAAGTAGGCTACTCATAAAACTGTCAAGGCAAAAAGTACCCAGATGACCTACTACTTCCGGCGAGATTCTGAAATGTAGAAATTCATTGTTATTTCATGTTGATTTTCATATTTTCAACTAATGCTAGCTTATAATTGCTAAAATAGTAAAAAGGTAAAAAAAAAAAAGTATAAAAAAAAAGTCAAAATTGTCTCACTCCTCAGATCAAGTCATTGAAAGTTCATTTGTTTTGTCAATTATAGACTCTCAGACTTCCATCTGCAGTCTCGAATTAAACCTGAGAAACTTCTGACCCAAACCAAGAGTGTTTGATGACACTGAACTCTTATAATGAGCGATCGCCCGAGGTCTGCTCCACGCCAACACCAATCACAGTAGAAACCACAGTCGGGAAATTTGATTAACTCCCATTATGCCCGGCAAAAGACCATCTCATAACTCACAACTTCTTTATTACACTGCAGACTTGGCATGGTGCAATTTTTGTAAGATTTTGAGTGTAGGAGAAGCCAATTTGACACTCGTAATGCTCATATTCAATGTCATATTCCAAATGCATTGGCAAAACACTTTTTAAATTGAGTTGCTTATATTTTATATTTTAGAAAAAAGGTTTACTGGGGGTTCTTTGATCTATTTGATTAAGAATAATATATATATATATATATATACACAATTCTTTAAGAATTCTTTATGGCATAATTTTATATAAAGAGAAATATCTTAAAAGACTGCATAATACTTTAATGTTTAATAGATTATTACATTTGTTTCTAATGATAAAGTATGATTCCAAGTTGTTTAATTCATAAAATGAAATAAAATAAAATGTATTAATTAAAACGAATTCCATAAAAAGATCCCATGATGGGAATGGTTCTATATATGAAGCACCTGACAACCCTTCTATATGAACATTTATTTGGCCCTGTTTACATCTGGTATTAAGAAGTGTTTTGGTCGATCGGATCACAAGAGGACGACAATAAATACAGGAGTAAACGGGTCTAAAGCGTTTTGAGCTTGTCCACTTTTGACTTCTTCCAGAGGAAGTCGAAAACTCATTCGACCGGATTGCTTTCGTAGTGTAAACGCTCGTGTGGTCGAGTGTGTTCACACAGACACAAAACACCATCTACTGAACTAATGAGTAACATTATGAGAAGAGCTCTAGCCAGACGGGATTTAAACTGTCGGCTGAAGACCCAAGTTTGGTTTGAAGAGGAAAAACATACCAAGCACAATGTTCTCTCACCATTCCTGATTTCTAACACACACTCACAGTGTTCGGCTGGTCTTGCGGCTGTCAGAGCAGAAACTAAAGCTGATCTGAAAAAGCCCATTTACCCGCTCAGACCCTCCCCTCGAAATCAGGACAGAAGTGTTTGAAAGTGGACAAAAGAGACGGATTAAAGCACCATGTGTAAACGGGACTGTTTCTCCCTCATCTATAGGCTACTCATAATCCGATGGACAAAAACGCATCTTAATACCAGGTGTAAACAGGGCCTAAGAGTGTATAATTCAGTCCTCATTTACAGTACTCACTTTCATGATGTTCCAATGCTGTCCTCAACAATGTTCATGCTGCTCTTGGCTCTACAATGACAGTAGCATCATAAAAGTAGCTCTCTATACAGATTGAATCCGAAGACAATATTCTCTAAAATTCTTGGCATCTGTCGCACCTCTTCAGTGTTCAAACTTTCAAACTTTGCTTATCTGTTCCACTGCAAGACATGTTGCGAGAGCCAATGCCATTTGTTGTCAGCAACATGAATGATTTGTGTCTTGATTTCCTTTCCTTCAATTATCTACAGCACAGAACATTTTCAGTGAGTATTAATTGAATTCTGCGGCGAGGAGGGCGTTTTAAAGCGAAGTCTTCAGCGGGGGAACGAGTGCAGAGACGAGCGATAAATGATGACTACTGTCTCTAATTCTAGTGATTGACGGAGAGACGGATATAAGATGTGCCCAACACACCTGGGGCCTCATTTATAAAACTGTGCGTAGGATTCTTACTAAAAGTGTACGTACACCGAAAAGCCAAAAATGGCGTACGCAAAAAAATATTCAGACTTATAAAACCGTTCGTACGCCAGAACCTGCGCAGAATTCACTTTATAAATCCCAGTCAACGGAAGATTGTGCGCACAAGCGTCTCCACCCCGAAATAACCATATATGGAGCTTATAACGCCTCGTTTTACTATGCATATCCTCATCTGCATATCATTTGCATATGATTATTCATCCACGTGATGACATGTTTAACGGTACAAGACATTAGGAAAATATGAAATATGGATGTGCCGTCACATTACATTAATAAAAATCATTTAGTAGCCTATCCTTGACTTGTTTTTGAATAAATAAATCAAATAGTGTAAAATACATTTCAGAGAAAGTTTTTCTCAATCTTTATTCACTGGCCAAATAGTATTTTTAATTGATTTTGTATTTTTTTATGGAAACAGATAGACCTTGTTGTGCATTATTTGCACGAAAATATTTTCTCAGACAATCTATTATCATGATAAGCAAATTATTTCTGTAGTTAAAACATTAAAACACAGCATGCTAGAGGAAAAGTGTTGAAAAGCATTGCATCCACAACAAATATTTTAATTTATTGAATATATAAAAAAAAAATTGTAACTTCTCAGTAGCCTATGATTTCATGTAGGCTAGTTTAAATGTAGCCTAGCTATAACTCCATTAACGAGAATGGCGTAAAACAAAGTAAAATATAGTTTAAATCATTATTTAATTTATTTAAACTGTTATTGTGAACATGCACTGTATATTTATGATTAGGACTGATAATGAAGATTTACGGTTTTACTTCATCATGCCGTTAGATAGGCAATATATGCGTCAGTTTCACTAACGGGCCCTTAACGCGCTCACTGGCGCGGACATTTAAGAAGGGATGGATATTTGCTTCAAGTGATAGGCTTGGTGAGTCAAATTATATTTGTATTATCTTTCACATTTATGTATAATTTTCTTTAGATTTTCTGTCTAAAAGTGACCAAAATACATTTAACTCCAGCTCACCATTGGTGTCGCCAAACTGCTCCGTCTCCAAAACGTTCGTACGCATGGGTCATAGTTTGCGTGCAGATGCGCAAATTTTCCCGTCAAGTTTGTTTTTATAAATCACAACTTATGCGTCGGAAGTGGCGTACGCATCTTTCAGGGCCTGTTTTGTGCGTACGCAACGGTTATAAATGAGGCCCCTGGGACGGGGAGAGAGAGATCTTTTTCCCATTGTCGTATTATACCTCTGAGAACGCCTCCGAGGATTATTTCTGTTTGATTTTGAGTACAAATAACTTTTTCCTTAAAATTTTATGAAATTTTACTGATGTCCCACCCATGTACACTTAAAAAAACGTAGGTTGTAAATAAAACAGATTAATGGAGGATGTTTTACAAGAAAATACTATTTCAGTCTTTCTAAAAAAAAAAAAAATCATGTTTTATTCAGTGTGCAATTTCTGAGAGAAAATATTTTTCAGTGTACACACACTTTTTAAAAGGAACGTCTATGAATGATATCTGAAACTAGGCCCCCAAAAATATTTCTACACTTACAGGGGTAATTCACCACTGGCAAAATGGCAAAAATCGTCTGCCTACAGTAGCAAGTCGGAAAAAAATTGAAATCAGTACCTGAGAAAACAGAGAAAAAGAGCTGTTGTCTTTCCTCTCGCCAAATAGATAGGAAAGCTTCAACACCCACAATGCACTGCATGCTGCCATCCAAGGCCACTTCCACCAGTCTGCTATGGATACGCTCGACCAGAGTCAAATACCATCTTGGTTAGGTATGACATACCTCTTAGCAAACTCTTAGTCATAATGCTGTTGACTTGTATTTTTCATGAAAAACATTTATCGGGAGTGAGTTACTTTTGGTTTCCAGTGAAGGATCGATTGCATTCTAGGCAGTGACTAAAACTGAAAGAAAAGACTAGACAGGTACGATACAATTTTCAGTGATTACAATAACTGTTCTATTAATAACCCTCTGTCGAGCCGACTGTTTGTGGGCGGTGATACAGAAATGCAGAAATATAATCTGTTGTTTCCACAAAAACCCTGGAGATGTCAAAAGACTTTTGCTGACTAATAAACGTGAATTTCTCAAATTCATCGCTTTTTATGCGATGCAGGGACTTTGGATTATGGTGCTGAACTATTAAACTGAGCTTTTTGAGGAAATTGATATCCTAAAACAAACCATGTAGGTGATTTTATTTCCCAAAGCTATTTTAAATCGTTGCAGAACGTTTTTTAAACAGTCGATATAAATAGCCTATGTGTTTAATACTACAAAATATGCCGATGTTACAGTTACTGCACTTGCCGCCCAGACCACAAGAGAACATCCCAATCGAGTGAAGGGATTTGTGGAAACTGAAATGGAAGCACACATCTTACCTAATAAAGACTAAAACACATCTATTTAGCCTCACATACTGACTTTATTTGTTGTTCATACTGTTTTATTAATACCGTATTTTCTTTCTCATTTTTAGGAAAAGCACTTTACCATTGTTTATTTCTATACCAAATGTCATACACTTGCAATGAAGCAAAAAAAAATTTACAATAAAACTTACGACAAACATGTCTTCTAATATCCTCAGTTGTTGCGTATCGAACACATTTGTAAATAGGCTTGTTTGAGATGAGCAAAATCTGCGCAGAACCGATCACCGGTGATCAGCGCGAGATGCATGCCGGTTAGAAATGTGTCCGAGGGCAGTCCGCCTTGCTCTGATGTCATGCAGACGTATGTCAAAAAACTCTCGCGAGCGCAAGGCGCACGTGTCGGATTTAGCAGTCGAGCGCAGTTGCTCTCCACCGACTGCGCTGATCAAAAGCATGATGGGAAACGACTTTGCTGACGACACAGCTTAATGCTCACTGGTTTAAACAACCGTGATGTATTGTTCTCTTTTAAAAAAAAATTATTTTAAAACTCTGGTATCATGTTTTGTGTATACGTACGTTATGTGTGAATAAACTCTCTGACAGTGCGATATGGGTTATGTGATGTCATTTTTATAGAAAATAAAATAATAAAAACACATGTCTGTATTAAAGAAAAAAATATTGATAAACGCGTAGGCTATTTGGAATGGAATTAAATAACAAGTACTTTGGGTGTCTTGTTCATTATATTTATTTTCATATAAAAGCAACAGAACTTAAATTACATCCAGTTTATTAGCAACACCTGCACGAGCGTGAATCCCGTGTATCCCGCGATATCTGCCTTTGATCTCGCAGGTGTCTGATCCACCGTGAGAAGAGAGATCTGTCCGTCTTGCCTGCGCTTTTTTCACTCCTCCCCTCACTGCAGCCGCCTACTCTCGACTACAATTCAGGCGAGGCAAGGCGCATCTCAAACAAGCCTAATTACTTCCATTGTACGCGTTCACTTTAATACCGCCTGCTGTATACTTGTTGCTGCTGATTGGACTGCAGTTCTGACACGCCCACCAAAGAAGAGAAAACGCATCTCAAACCCCATTGCATCCATAGACAGTAAAAGAAATGGACACAGCGACCCCGTTGATTTCAACGGAGAGAGTTGAAGCCCAACATGGGCACTCACTTCCTGATAGCCAAGCGTTCTGCGCAGGCTCAAACTGAGCTGGACGACGGAGATGTGACGTGAGCAACCTGACTGACAGTTGTAAATCTTCTAGTAGCTGTGCCAAGACTAATCTGAATCACCTAATCTTGCAGAGACGGCGAAGCGTGACCTGGAGCAACAACCAACTATAACACAATACTTGTCTTGAATGATGATCAGAAGTTTCCAAGGTCGAAGTATGGGCTGACTTTAGACAGTAAAAGATTGCTACGAGCTTCTCCTTCTGTCTATACGGTAACTTCTCGACTGTGCGACAGAGAGTCCCGTGGTTATGACGCAATCGTTAGCCTATTTTTACAAAAACGGCTTCTACGGGGCCATAACATAAGATACAAAGTAATGGAGCCTTTTATACATTGTCGTGTTTCTTTAGAAATAAATAATGGACAAATGGAGTCTTTGGACGCCTCAGATGTAAAGTTATTCGCTGTCAAAGTGACGCCAAAATGAATGGGAGTCAATGGGATGCTAACAGGGGGTGATAGCCAGCTACAATGGCGGCCCCGGAGGCAGCTTCAACTTCCGGCTGATGGATTACCCCCTTGTTTGCATCCCGGTGCAAGCCGTTTCCTAGTGATGTTACTTATGACACTGAGGCTGCGTCCGAAACCGCATACTTCCCTACTATATAGTAGGGAAAAAGCAGTAGGCGAGCGAATAAGTATGTCCGAATCCTTAGTATCCATAAAAGAGTAGGCGAGAATTACCAGAGTGACGTACTAATTATCGCGAGATTCGGGCGTACGTATACTTATAGTACGTCCGAATATTCCTACTTTCGTACTATATAGTAGGGGAAAACAGTATTTGAAAGGAGTAGTATGTCCGAAACCTCAGTACTCATAAAAGAGTAGGCGAGAAGTTCCCGGATGGCTTACTGCTTCTGCCCAGATTTTCGAGTGCTCGTCCGATGGATACTGTGGATACTCTTCTATCCCATGAGGCCACGCGAGAGCATACGTCATTATCAACATCACGGAGATCAGCGACGCGGGGGTTTTCAAAGGTGAGTAAACACGGTTCCTTGTGTTTAAATCGTATGTGTTAAACTACTATAGAGTAAACGTTTTAAATGTTGAAGGTGTAGAGTTAGACAGTATAGTAGGCTATAGTTGTGATTTTGCTGTAAAAACATGTTTTATTATGTAGCTATAGCTAGCTAACAGAGGAGCTCCAGTAAGCACACGTAACGTTACGTCTCTAAAGTGGATTTACATAACCATATACATCTTAAACACGCTTATTTAAAATGTCTATTTACATCTGAAATGAAAATATTGTATAAGTATTGCATCTGAGTGATGTATGTGTGCTATTATGTAGGATAATTCACTGTTGTCAACACGGTTTACATTAGACAAATGTGCTGTAAATAAGGTAAATAAACAAATCTATAAAGTAACTAAACATGTTATATATTTTATTTGTCCCTTATTACTGTTGATAAATTGAGGAACATTTAAGTTGGATAAAAAGTGAGTTAACACATCAGCTACAACCTCAGCACGTAGGCTAGTATTGAGCAGATAAATCACAGCATTTTTTTTACTTTTAATACATAAATCAAATTACATTGTGCTGTTAAAATTACTGCTTTTGTATAATGTTTGTGCATTTTTGTAGGATCTGAAATGTCTGCAGACTGCTGTGAGCGCTGAGGACGAGGAGCCCAGAGCTGAATCCTGGATACGGTGCCATGGATGAGACCCTCCATCACTCCACCGGCCCTTATTGCCTCAGATTGTGAAGCGCAGCAACAAGCTCCGGCACGAAGGCACGCTCACCTCTGGTGAATTCAACAGAATAAAGCCGCAGAATGGGAACCGCTGTGTTGAGATGGCAGTAGGATGTGGGGTTCAGCGCCTGTAAATACATGCTTTTGAATAAAGCTTTGTTTCATGTGTTGTTGACTTGTATATGCATTTGTTTATTGTGATGGTTACTTTTATTTGTTCTTTTACTCATTTATTCATGTTTCTTATTGTTTTCAGTATATAAAATATAATTATTTAATTTATGTATGCATTAATTCATTGCTTGACTGACAATTGAGATGTTTCACTGCATTTATCTAGTATGTATTAATGCATAACTATGTCATATGACAAAACAAATTACATTTAGCTTGTTTTACACTCTTAGAAAAAAAGAGTTAATTGGGGTGCTATATAGAACCATAGGGTTCTTTACTCCAAAGAACCTTTTATGCTAAAAAGGTTCTATAATGACAAGAAAGAACCCTTTTGGCACAAAGGTTCTTTAGGCTATTACGGTATTTGAATTAATGAATGAACCCCTAAAAGGGGTTCATAAAACCTTTTGATTGAACCCTTAAAAAGGGTTCTGTATAGAACCTTTTAGGGGTTCCAAATACATAGCGCCTGATAGAACCTTTTCTTCTAAGAGTGTATTAAATTATATCATTTTTAGTATATACATTTAAAAAAGTAATATAATTAAGTATTGGTCAGCATTTAATATTATTATTTTGTTTAAGTTTCGTGGTGGACTAACAATGCAATTCATTCTGAGGTAATATACATTTTTAAGGAGTGATACTTACATTTTTCGAGTATAAAATCAACAGTTTTCTCCAACAGAGAGATCTTCGAGCAGCGGCCCGTCTCCTTTGTGCAGACATTACAAACGCAGGAAAACTGTTCTAGGTAGGGCTGTCGAGTTACTGATGTTATGAAGTGTTAGTGCACCTGTCACTCATATAATTTAAAGTTATTACTTACAAGATCATGGAAAGATACCATAGTTGTATCTAACAATGAACAATAATAATGACAAAACAGAAAACATAAAGATCATTGGTATATGTACATCATATTATGATATTTATGCACAGGAAAAAAGAACAATAACAAGGCTAAATATTTTTAAATATTTTTTCATAATAGCCTACATAAAATTTTTTTTTTTTTTGTTATAAGTCTGAGGGATGAAACGAGAGGTAAATTCATCAAGAAAAAGAGGGAAACAAAGGAGAAACTTTTTGGGTATAAAATAAAGAAATTACCAACATATTCAAGATTTGGGGGTTTCTTAATAAAAAAATATATCGTTATAAGGATAAAACTGTGGGTCACATTAGTAGGGTTTAAAATATAACAACTTAAATCAACCCTAAATGTATTCACAAAATAAATGGAGAGCTGTTTCTTCAACAATACCACAAAATGAGCAAGTTTAATCAATATCGAGATATTTACAGATAGATGAATTAAACGTGTCATTCATATCTTTTAAGTTGCTGCGCTTGTGATAATGCGTCGTAGGTCACATGATAACGTCAACATGGCGATGATGTCCGGATCGCATTCATACTCAACGAGATTTGGCTATAAAGTACCTACTCTTTTAGCGCTCGTTAAGTAAGTACTCATTGAAATTAAGTACCTACTCATTGAGTTTGCGGTTTCGGACGCAGCCTGAAGCTTCGATGTGCGTATCGCGTAAGCGACGCAATTTCTAGTGAAGCCCCGTATCGGGGTGTGTATTGGTTTCCCAGAGGTCACGTGATCGATGAGAAATGAAGCCTCACTTTCTGACCAATCACGTGCGCGTTTCGCTTTGGGTGTCAGAAGGCTCGAACCCTAGATCTTACTAAACGAGTCCTTGTTGGCTCAGTCTGGTTGATGGGTTTGTGAGGAGAGTGCTCTACTTAAAGTTAATCAATACATTACATTTAAATAACCAACTTATTTGTTTGTTGTTGTTGTTGTGTCTTTTTGTTTTATTAAAATCGGCATTACAGAAAAATGTAAATCTTTATCACCTTTCTGTCATTCCTACAGTTACATAAGCATTATCACTGCCAAGTGTCATGGGCACATTTAATAACAGATGATCCATCACACAATGTCCTTATTCACCATGTGTGTGTGTGTGTGTGTGGAGAGAGAGAGAAAGAGTGAGTAGGCCTAAATTTGATCTTATTGAATCATATGTTCATTTTATATTTTATTGTCACACTTTAATGGGTAAAATCATTTATTTATTAATGGACAAATCAAACACAAACGTGCAAGGCTTTTTATTTTGTACACATAACATTGTAATTATGGAGTGTGTGTGTTGTGGTTGCTTCATCTGACAGAGCTTCTAACACGGACTTCTGGCTGCTTTATTTTAAGCAGTGATTGGCCGCGCCCAGTTATTGCGCGCGCACTCGCAGGGAAACTTAAACCTCAAACCGGAGCTGATTCCTGAACTGGACAGCATCATGTCGAGAAGACGGCGCTGTGCATGATGTGAAGGTAAAGCCAGTTATTTTTCACTCCCCAAGGATGAGCATGTGAAGAATCAGTGGTTAAAATTAATCTTTACCAAGATATCACAGCAGTATAATCCTAAACTATTTCTGTGTTCCCTTTATTTTATAGTATAGACGACTGCTTCTCAAATCTCGGGATTCACAAACCGCTTGCTCTTGAAAGATGGTGTTCAAAATACTTAGTTTTGAGTTTTACATTGTGTAGGTCTCCTGCTAACTCTCATTATCACTGTCTAACTGAAATAATTCTGCTGATGGGCCACTATTATCGAGTCTTCCTTGCGATGGAGGTTGAATAACTAGTTCTTCTAATATTTCATCACCGGACTCGCGCTCGCATTAATATGGTAAAATCGACGTCATTGTTCGTTACTGAGTTTAGTTTACGGTGTAGGAAGCCTCAGGACACGCAGAGCTGTCGGTGTTATGCAATGGGCGTTTTTGTTCTCGACGCGCTGTACACGGGTAGACCAATCACAACAGACTGAGCTGTCTGGCCAATCAGAGCAGATAAACTCGCAGAAAGGAGGATTAGAGAGATTGATTCATTTGACGAGCAGTTTTGAGAATCATGGAAAATGTGATGATGTGCAAATGTATATTGTGAGGAAATTAAACAGTTTTTTTTACATTTGATGCGTGTAAACATGTTGTAGGAGACTCTACAACAACATTAGGAAACTTTAAAATACCTTGATAGGGGCACTTTAAGTCTTTAATTACTTGAATAAACTGCACTTGGGTTCTATAACTCTACTCGCCTTCAGTGAACTTTATTAGAGATGAAATTAATCCAAAAATGTTTTGGACACTGGATTGTTCATAGTTAATATGTTGGATTACAGCTATGACGTGCAGCGATCAAAAAATTACCTTGAGACAAAGTGGTTTAACAAATAATGGAAAAAGTTGTTAGAAAAGCTCGTCTTTTGTTTGCAGATGCCTTTTTGGCAAAATTTTTACACTAATTTTTTAGGGCCACTGTATAGGACATCAGTTGGAACAATGGTCAATTATATAGTTTAATATTATTATATTTGACCACAGAATGTATTGAGAACCGAGTGATAAATATAAATTTTTATTTTAATTACAGAAAAAACTCCAAACAGAGACGTGAAACAGAGCCTGCAAGCCTGCTTTAACTAGATATTGGCTGGTGCTTTGGACAAATGTGGATCTGAAATGTCATTACAGTTCACAAACACACCCACACACATTTCCTTTGACGTGTGTGTGTGTGTGTCCCGTGTGTGTCCTCAGGGTTTCACGCGTCTGATCGAGGTGTGTTGATCCCCAAGACGTTTGCTTTTGCTCTGAAGGTGTGAACACAATCACTGTGATGAGCATTATCACCCTCAGCCAGCCGCGGCACTGGATGGATGTGATCGTGAACACAGGACAGAATTAATAAATTCCACAGACCGCTCTTTAATTACTATGTCAGTGTTTTAAAGACAATTGGAAATGCAATCTGCAGTGCATTCAACTTCTGTAATGTGACAAACTTTTACAACAGACAGTGGGTAATAATGTAATGCAGGGCTTGATTTGATCCATTATGAATCGATTGCTTTGACATTTTACACAACAACAACAACATTGGTTAGCAGGTTAAATAATAATAAAAAAATGGCATTATTTTACTCACATGAACGTAATGGGGGAAAAAATCTTTCTTATCAAAAGTTGATAAACAGAGGAACATTTTTGCTTGCTGAAAATCTCAGCCAGAGCTCTTACGTCTCATTTGCGCTCACATTCACATCAAACTTGCCGTCACAACATGTTTGAAGTCAATGACATCAGACTGGGATGATATTTTACGAAATAGCCATTTACATTTATTGTATGGCTCCAGAAAACATGATATAAACCATAGTTCGAAAGTTTGGGGTCAGTATGATTTTTTATTATTCCGCAAGGATGCATTAAATTGCTCAAAAGTGGCAATAAAGACATTTATAATTTTACAAAAGATTATTATTTCAAATAAATGCTGTTCTTCTGAACACTGCACAGCTGCTTTTTTAACATTGATAATGCAGAAAATCAGCATATTAGAATGTTTTCTGAAGGATCATGTGTGTAATGATGCTGAAAATGCAGCCTTGGTGATGATAAGACACTTCTTTAAAAGTACTAAGAAATCTTACAGATCCCAATTTTTGAACCGTAGTGCATCTCATTTACTCACCTTCATGTTGTTATTAAAACCTATATGACTTAAAAGAAGTTTAGAAGAATGTCGCAGATGCTCGAAAAAAGTATTTAAGAGGTGGAGAAAGTTCTTCCATTTTAATGACAGATTATGAAAACATTGTGTTGATGTTCCCAATAAATCATGCACAATAACATCAGGGACATTTATTAAGAAAGTATAGGTCTCGTATGTTTGCCTGAGGTGGGTTTTTGTTCCATCTGCTTCTTTTTCTCTGTGCTGAAGTTTCAGGTGTGTGTTCAGGGAAGCGTTTCGAGTGCTTGAGCTCATTTGTCATTCAGCAGGAAGCTTTCTGCGAGTTCGTAGCAGGGACAGGGCGGTAATAGGGTTCTGATCTTCAGGGCATGGACAATAGAAACATTTAACAGCTCCACTGTTTCTCCCTCTCTCTCTCTGTTGGTGAGTAATTGGAAATGAGAATTACTGTCCAATCGGCTCTTGTGTGAAGAGAGCGAGTGCGTCTCCTGTTTTCTAATGAGAACGTGGTAGATCTCACCGACAGACAGCGAAGCCTCTATTAGTTTGTTTAGTCCCTTTTTCTCACTACTTTCCTTTCTCAACAGATGAAGAAATAATTTACACGTGGACAAACAAACACTAAATAATGGATGTATACTGTAAAAAAGAAGATCATAATTTGAATGGAAAGACTATAAAGTGCTACAGTACATCAAAAACCTTATTGTTTAAGGGTAAGATCCTCTACGATATAGGCTAATAAATCTAAAGGAGCATGTCATTTTACAGTTAAATACTGTTAAATTTACAGTTTTTGGAGGTGAATTTTATCATTTATAGTGAAAAATGTAAATTGGCATTCCCAGAGTGAAACTTCACATGGTTTTTCATTGAAGGTTTTTTTATTATTATTAATTACATACATTAGGGTTGTGTGTTACATCTTATGTTAAATGGAGGTTTATTGCATTATTTTAGTGTCATGTGTGCAGAAGTGTAAACAGTACCTGAAAAACACAGTAAGTAAAGGTACAGATACCGTACAGCAAGTTACAAGTTACAATTCACCAATTCAATACGTCTTTCGTAAGTGTCCTAGTATTTGATTTTGGGATAGTTCTCCCAAAAAATGAAAAGTCAATGGGGCCTGTCAACTGTTTGATTACCAACATACTTCAAAATATCTTCTTTTGTGTTCAGCAGAAGAAAGAAATTCAGATTTGGAACAACTTGCACTCGCATTCGTGTAAAGTAGCCTTGTTGACCTCTTGACTAGTTTAGGCAAGTAAGGGCAAAACGCACAAGATATACCTCAATGCCCTGTAGATGGCGATGTTTTTTAGCTGAATGTAAATGCATTACTCATCGCAAATGTAGGCCTATTGGAGTAAAGAGAGTACATATACTTATTCAAAAATGTAGTCAAGTAGAGTAAAAGTTTATATTTTTGATACTCAGTCAAAGTTACTTATAAGTACAGTAACTAATTACATTTGCATGTTTATTTCAAAAAAGTATGTTTCTAATAAGTACCTAAATTATAACATTTGGGGTGTGAGTGTGTGCAGTTTTGCGTTGTAGAACAAAACATATTGTTATGTTTAACACAGATCTAATCTCCCTCATAAATTGAAATAAAAACCCCATAAAACCCCATTGGAAAATCTGGAGGAAGCCAGAGGAGAAATCTCTGCACTACTTTTGTAAAACCTAAAATGTTTCCACCATTTTTTATGGTAAAGTTCTGGCAACCACAGCTGATGTTTTTGTTTTACTGTAAAATGTACTGTTGTGATTGAACAGATACGCTGTTCTTGTCTTTTAGAATCAAAGATGGTGCCGTTACTTCCGTTATACATTTATTCTGTAGTCATATACTGATATATTCCCTCAGCCAATGCATTGGGAATGTGTTTAGCTCATAATGATGAAAGAAGAGCGATCACAGAAGTGTCATTGCACCCAACTTCTGGAGTTAAGTGCTTTGCCGAAGGGCACAATAGCGGAGGGGCACGGAAAGCGTGAGAACTCGGGAACAAACAGCTAAATCAAGCCCTTCCGGGATCCCAACTGGGATTTGAAGAAGCAATCCTCCAACTACCAGAGATCTCTGCTGCCCCGGCCACTGGCGACAAAACGCTTCACAGAGATTACACATTTTATGTCCTGTTTTTTATTCTCCACTGGCTTTGACCTCCAAAGTAAGCCGGCTGTTTTTATAGAAGTGGAGGAGGTGAAAGAGTTGCTGTTGTTTTTTGTTTATTACTGTTGCTTCCGTGCAGTAAAAAGCTTTTGCTATAAAACTTTTTATCTCCAACAACCTTCCAGCTAACCTTCTGGCTTCAAATCTGATTGGCTCACACAATATGGCCTCAACTCCAATTGGCCGATTGTCCTATGGAATCTGAGCTCTGATTGGCCAAACCTCTAATTAGTCCATAATCATTTGGGAACTGACCTGAATTCACATTCTGAGGTCACGCGGTCCGTTGGCGATCAACAATGTTGTTTTATTCAAGTGATGTCTAATCCAGTCCAGAGAGTCAGCGAGGATCCTGGAAAAAATCCTGGAAAACAGAGATGGAAGCATTTCAGTCTATTTCAATTGTGATTTATGTTTGTCCTAATCCAGGCTTTTGGATAAACTAATTAACCTAATATCTGAAATCCATTAATATTAATATCTATTCAAATATAAAGTAAACCCAAAGATTTTTTTTCCCTTTTTCAAATTCTTATCAGTTATGAATAATATTTATTTTTTAATTATATTAATAATAAATAATGTAATAATTTACTTGCACATACAAAAATATGCTGTACACAATGATCAATTTGATGTTTTTGCAATAATCCTATCAGGTATAAAAAATATTTAAAAATATTCAAAAAAGTAATTAATTATTAATATGATTTTTTTTTTCAAAACGAAGTATTAAATAATTTATATTAAAGTATTACACTATTAGATATGTTTATACTTTTTTTATTGATTTCATGTAATATTAAAATTTTCTGAAATTTTGAATTTGTGGTTTTCATAAGCTGTAAGCCATAATCATCAAAATTATAACTTTTGCATGATATTCTAATTGTTTCACCTGTGAGTACACACACACACACACACATCCAATCCACTCTTACACAATCAGTACAATGACTATTACGAGAATGAGTGTGTGTGTGTGTGTGTGTGTGTGTGTGTGTGTAGGAAGTTGCTTTAGTCATCATCACTTAATCAGAAACTACTTCAGACGTTGAGAGCAAGACAAGGAAACAAGAAAGGACAAATAAAATCAATTGTGCTGCCCTCCCTCTGTGGCTCCGTCTCTCAACACTGCAGCATTTATTAGCACAAATCACTGCTCAGACATATATGTATGTGTGTTTGTAATACTGTCAAGAAGTTTAATACCCCAGGCAGATGTGGTATGAATTAAGGCTGTGAATATGCATTATTTAGTTTATTTGGTCATTTGTCTGTTGCATCGATGTGTGTGTTTTTGAAAGCTATACAATCAGACAGCGGGAGTGCAACATGTTTGCATTTTCCAGATGTTTCATTAACTCTCCTATTAGTGCTAAATCACCACAGCTGTTCAATTACTCTCAGATAAACAGTGAACGGTAAGAGATATTATCTGCTGTCCTCCGTGTTACTCTACATATGCTTTTAGATTAAATTCCATCTCCCCAAAACTTTTCATGCAGGAAACTTCGCACTGGAATCACCTTTGCCAAACATCATACATCACACATGGCACTTAAATGGGAAAATTAATTATTTACTCTACAGATTGGAACACCTTGAGGAATAATCATGCAAACAGCACTTTATTATGAACATTGTCATTAAAGCTGGCGGCATGTTCCATTAATGGAGAATGTTTCTTGATATTTCTTCATGGTTGTTGGTGCCAGACGAGTATTTCAGAAACTGCTGATCTACCGGGATTTTCACACACAACCATCTCTAGGTTTACAGAGAATGCCAATGTGAAACTGTTGGTGATGTGACGTGGGCATGTCCACCAATGCGACACAGGTGAGAAAAGTCTTACCGTATATGCAAATGAGCTGCGATGCACTGCAGCAACGGCCAATTGGAGTGAAGACACTGAAGATCATGTGATCCGTCTCCTGTGAGATGCTAGTGAAGTTAGGAGACGAGAATCGAAGAGAAGATTTGACTATTTTAAGTGAGAAAGACACTAAATTCATTATACTTATATATTATTATTTGACCAGAAAGCAGATCTGGTGCATCTCAAGGTCATCTCTTCATTCAGCTCACCGTCACTTTCTTCCAGGAGATGTGCTGGTGTGTAAAATGAACATCTTCCACCTGTGTGATGCAAGACGAGTCCAACTGGGAAACACCAGCAGCATCTGATTAATGAACAGAACAGCAGCTGCTTCCTCAAGAAATAATTGGTAAATAAAAAGCTCAGTTTCTCAGAGAAAGTGACAGACAGACTTTGAACCCGTCACCTCTTTGTATTTTACTTTCAAATCTTTCTTGCTTCGTCTGTTATTGTGGAAGTAGTTGATTCATGTTCACATCTTGTGGTTGCTCTAATCCACCGTGAGCGTGTCCTCTGTGTCTTGTTTGTTAATTAGTTAGTGGGAATGTTTACCGTTCTTACCATTACCTTGCTTGACTGGTGTTCATTTTTACCTTGATCTTGTCGGCATGTAAACAGGACTGTTATATTTATTAGATGTTTCCATAACAGTCAGACAAAAGCATGGCAGAAATGTACACCACCAGGAAGATAACGGAGCATACGTGCAAACTGAGTAATTAACAAAACAAGTCACGGTGGGGTTAGGTAAAGAGATGTGATTTCAGAATCAAACATTCAGAGCTGAAGAATCGACTGCCTTTCAATTCATGAGTTTGTATTTGAACTGAATTTTCAAACAGGAAGTACAATTGAATGTAAATTAAATGACAGGGAGAACATTTGGTAACACTTTATTTTGATGGTCCCTTTTGAACGTGCTATTGACTATAAGTAACTGTGCAACTATATGTCAACTAACTCTCATTAGAGTATTAGTAGACTGTCTGCTTCATATCTGCATATACTTTATTGTGATGGTCCTCAACAGACACTCTACTGACTATAAGTAATTTTGCAACTACATGTCAACTTCATCTAACCCTAACCCTACCAGTCTATTAATACTCAACTAACACTCTAATGAGAGTTAGTAGACATGTAGGAGCAACGTTACTTATAGTCAACAGAATGTGTTGGGACCATCAAAATAAAGTGAAACCGAAAATTTTAAGTAAATTGCAGTAAAAAAAAAAAACAACACAGATAATGCATTTCGGGAAATCCACAAAAATAAATGAAAAAAGAGAAATTAAAAATTGAATTAATTTAATTCAATAATAATATATTCAACACAGCTTCATATTATATAAATATAACAAAATATATACAAATATATATAGCCTATATTGTTCTATCTATCTATCTATAGATTATTAAATGATACATAGATGGATGGATGGATAGATTGGAATTGGATAGGAATTTAAAAGGCATTTTAAACTGAATGGAGAAAAACAGTTTGTCATCAGTTGTTAAAAAACTGACAACAACCACAGAACCCTAAACAACTACATACATTAAAATCCTCCAGACGTGAGCTCCTCTCTTTCCCCACTGTGGTGCAGACTTTCAAAGATGAACTAAATAAAGAAAGACAAAACCGCAGCATTAGGAAAGCCAAGGCTCATAAGTGCCATTAAACAAGACGAGAGCATAATCTATTATTCATCCATAACGCTGAGGGTGAATTACATATTCTGAAGCTAGATGTCTTAATGTACAGTAGATTAATCTAAAGTACGTTAGTCATGTTTTCTATTAGTCGGTATCGAAGCCTCATTAATAAAGGAGAGATCATCTCTCTCCTCCTCTTCTGCTCCTTCAATAATTAAAAGAATATCCTTCACTCTTCATTTACATCTGTGTGGTGACAGATATTAATTAAGAAAAACTGGGCATTAGTGAATAATTAATCTCTCTCACACACACACACACAATTGTATGCACGCAACGTAAAATAAAGCTTCTATAATGGTGCTTTGCAGCACTTTAGGTTCAGTAAAGAAACCTCATCTGATCTAGAAGCATTTAGCATGTACAAGAGTGTGTGTGTGTGTGTTTTCCTCATTGTGTTCTTCTCTGAACTCAGCTTTGATCGCAGTATGTGTATTCAAATCCACTCGCATACAGTATGTCCAGAGGGTAACTAGTGTCTCATACATACTTACTCACAGTTATGAAATATTATAGTTGGGCTGTTTAGAGTGAGTAAATCTCGATTAGAGACACAGATGCAGGGCTTTTCAGTACAATACAGTCAAAACTGCTAGTCATGATGTGCAGCAATGCACATTCAAATTCACATAAAATAAAAAAATAAAAAAGCATACGACTTCAGACGACTTGTAAGTAGTGCAAGATTATATGTCAGACTAGTGTGTGTGTCAGTTGCTTCTGTAGCCATTCAAATAGTTGAGAGTTCTAAATGTTCTGACATCATAGAGGAGCTTCATCTCTAAACTGCAGCTCTGACTCTGTTCTGCTGTTGGTGTATTATATTGGAGAGAACAGATCGAAAGACTTTCGAGACTTTCTGCAGATATCGACGACAAATATTGAATTGACTTGAAACATTCGGTGTCCATTATGGCGCTGTTCAGGCGTGTGTGTAGACTGTTCGAGTGTTTCACACACTTCTTGCCTCAGAGAGCGGCGCAAGAACCAGAGAAACTTCCGGAGGAGTGTGAGGCCTTCACTGCCAACGACAGACGGGGCAAGGTAACGCTACCTGAGAAGAGCCAGCATGGAGAGAGAGAGGAGGAAAGAGGAGGAGGAAACAGACAGAGAGACACTTGAAAAGATAAAGATGAAGAAGAATGGACGTGTGCGTCAGAAAAAAAGAGAGAAGCTCAGTCTGGAAAAGCTGATGGATGGAGGAACTGAGTTTAGAGAAGTTGGAAAAAAAAGGAAGGAGAGAAAACGGAAGACAATGGTTCTTCTCGTGGAGGTCAAACCTCTGGATCCAGTGAGATCTTCTGTCTTGAAGCCAATAGAGGGAGAAATCCCGATGTTTCCCAGTGTCTCCGAACACGTCGCTCTTCCAGACGCTCGCTTCAAACTCCTGCCGCCAGTGACAAAACCACACAAACCGGATGAGCTATTTTCCCGGGTGTGTTCTCTCAAACGTCCTCCCAGCCGGAAGCCTCATCCGTACCCTTCTTCCCCGTCTCCACAACTCGTGCTGGTGGACATCGAGGATGAGGAGACCGAGTACGTGGAGTTCACCGGGAAAACCTTCCGGGACTCACTCAAACGCTCCCGAATGCCGGAGGCCAAAGTGAAACCGGGAAAGATGTTTGCCTGGATGGAGAAAGAGGAGGAGAGAGAGGTGCAGGAGGAAGAGTGGGCGAGCGAAGTGGAGGAGATCCAGGGATTTGAGGAAGATGAGGATGATCCCAGTGAAATGGGAGACTTCAAGGTCACACAAGGCTACACTTCTGACATTCCCAAGAATGAGATCCAGCGTGATGTGAACGTCCAGGAAAAGTGCACAAGAAAACTCCCACTTCTTCTGTTCACCTGGAGGAGAAAGGAGGAGAAGAAAACAATCAAGGAGAAGGAGCGAAGAGAGAAAGAGTTGCTGCAAGAACGCTACAGGAATGATCCGAAACTGAAGCACTTGTGGATCAACAAGCACAACCGCAACTACAGATCCTCCTGATGAAGATCATCATCATCATCCCTATAACCCGTGTAAATAAAACATCCTCTTCATTTATTACCCGTGTAAATAAAAGAATTTGCAAACAAAATTTTTTAAGATTCATGACTCTTCTTGACCATTGAAATATAAAACACGTGTAATACGAAGTGAATCAATTTGAGCTAATTTGAATTGAACAACAGTGGTAGTTTAGTTTATTTTATATACTTTTTTGAATTCACTTTGAATGAAACTCTGTGTCTGAGTGATTCACTCAAGCAATTTCCTCAAAGATAATGACTCATAACAATTTTTTTCAACAGATCAGGTCATGTGACATGCTTTGCAATCTGAGAGCACAAGAAAAGAAGATTTGAGCCATGTTTTCCTCCAGCCGACCAATCAGAGCACAGTGTGCTTTTTAAACATAATATTAAAATATATTTAATATAATTTTATACATTACAATAGGTATTTAATATATAAAAAATATATAAAATTTTATAAATAAATAGTATTTATTTATACTATCTCAATGTAATATTTGGGAGCAGGAGGAGTGTTAGGAAAACTTGTTTGGGAACAGTCAGTATTTTACTGCGCCATGTGTGTGTGTGTGTGTGTGTGTCTGTGTGCAAACACACCTCTCTCTTATACTCTACCATTCAGGTTAGAGGTAAGTTTGAGGTAAGATTTGTCTTTATGTATTTAATTGATCAAAAGTGACAGTAAAGAAATTTCTGCTGTTACAAGAGATTTCTATTTCAAATAAATACTGTTCTTTTGAACTTTTATTCAAGTTTAGCAGAAAAGAAAAGATTAAGCAGCACAACTGTTTTCAACATTGATAATAATCCGAACTGTTTCTTGAGCAGCAAATCATCATATTAGAATGATTTCTGAAGGATCATGTGACTCTGAAGATTGGAGTAATGATGCTGAAAATTCTGTTTTACCATCACAGGATTAAATAACACTTGAAAATATTCAAACAGTGATTGTTTTACTGTATTTTTGATCAAATAAATGCAGCCTTGTTGAGCATAAAAGACCTCTTTCGAAACCCCAAATGTCTGAACAGAAGTGTATATGACACATTAAACATATTTTAGAAAATCATATTTACTTCACATTTTCCACAGAGATTTATTCATCACTGGTGATTTATTGATTAATTGTGCGTTTCATGTCTCTCATCAACTGCCAGACTTGCAGTTTCATACAGCTGGATCTGAGTGACGCTCAGACACACATGTTCCTCAGCAGCAGTGAGGCTGACAGCACACTATTACACAACACCGTCGTGAGTCAACGCTAATGCTAACTCTCTCTGGTTAAATTCAAGGTAGTTTCTAAATTAGAGTCATGACGGGGTAGTTCAAGGTGAAGACATGAAGTCATAATTTCTGTGCATCTATTGCACCAAATTTCTCTCTATTTCTCTCAGACTAATGTTTTTAAATCATCACAGATCCACAGTGTTAGACTCTTCAGGAAATCAATCTACGAATGGCTGACAAATACTGACTTTAAACATTCAATTAAAATAGGAGAAATTATACTTAATCCCCCCCAAAAAAGGCAAATTCTGTCATCCTTTACTCGTATGACTTTGCTTTAATGGTAATTTTTGGAGCTCGACAGCCCGAGGTTGTAACTGTCGTTGCTTGGAAAGTTGCTCCTGAGGAACTCAAATCATACTGGATTAAAATAACATGAACAACTGTGTAGATATCATATAAAACAAGATGTTTCTTGCTTTTTTGAAATAAGTGATTTTGACATACTATGTAGACATACTCTCATCTTACCCTGGTTCCCTGAGAATGGGAAGGAGACGCTGCGTCTTGGTATTGACGCTATGGGCAACGCCATCAGTCTTGCCCCTTCATACTTATCTGACCTTCTTCATATTTACACTCCTTCTTTGACTTTAAGATCATCTTCTTCACTCACACTTGTTCTCCCTCGAACTCGAACTACTTCCATGGGGTCCCGAGCCTTTAGTCATGCAGCTTCTTATTTATGAAACCTGCTACCACAGGATGTGCAAAACAGTGGATGTCTTCGTGTTTTTAAATCTCGCCTTAAGACCCATCTTTTACGGCAGGCTTTTATGTGATTACTTTTACATTTAAATCCTGGTATCCAGGCTGTAATAATAATTTGTATTTGTTTATTGTTGATTGTTTTATTGTGTTTGTCATGTAAGGCACCTGTAAATAAAATGTATAATAATAATAATAATAATAATAATCAGCGTGACGGGTGTCTGAGACAGAAAGAAATTGTGTTGTTGTTTTTTTTTATTCGCGAGTGACGCGGACGCGCAAATGGGTTCAAAATGTTCAAGCGTCTAAGTAGACGCGATAGACGCGTATTTGACGCTCTATTCGCATTCGGTATAAACACACCATAAGGGGTACTTGAGCAGCCAACCAAAGGGAGCATGCAAGGTGCTACAAACCTCAGAAATTAGCAGATTATAGACCAAGAGTGAGTAACCACTTATTCTCTTGCTCAGGCTATAACCTTCGGTATTGCCACACATCCAAGGGGGAGCATACATCCTTACCCTTATAATTATTTTAGGAAAGGGAGGCAAACTAAAGCAGGACGAGAGCAGTTTGTCCAATAACTCACATCACACAAGCTCTAAAACCCTAAGGAAGCCACAGGGAAGATTAGACCCCAATGTAACTGGAGAAGAGCAGCTCTATACCCTGCCTTGAGGAAAGGCACTTTACCCAAGCCCCACTATAGCTAGCTCTTCGTCTTTTTCTTTTAGCACAAGACCATAATATGTCACAGATGAAAAGGAGGGATGGAGGCGAACTTCTTCTTATTAGCATATTTAAACCAGGGCCACAATAGAGCACGTATCCAAAGAGAAGCGATATCCCCACTTCAAGACTCAACAATAGTTGAAGAGGGAGGTAAGTTAAGTATAGGGAAGCTTTCGTACCCAATAATTCCATTTACCTTGCATCAACCCTCAGGGCCACTCAGCCCTTCTAGACAGAATCAAACAATAACAGAGCCTCCTTCTGTGAATGCATTGACACGAGTTTCTCCAACTCCCTTGAGAGCCACATGCTTTCCATGTAAACACTAGTTTTTATCCTTCGGGCGAAAACCAAGCAAAAACAGAGCTTTTTACCGTGAATGCAGCATTATGAGTGCATCCAGCTCCTTCTAGAGTCGATCTTATCTTTTACACCCATACAAAGATGCAGCTCCTGAAGACAAATAAGTTGATGATGTGCAACTCGGGAAACCTTTCAGATCATGGTCTGCAGTCTGCCAATGAGCATTGGCGTTTGTGTCTCAGACACCTGATGGCGTTCCCCATGGAGTCAATACCAAGACGCAGCGTCGAAGTTCCACTTTGAAAGGGAACTGAACATATAAAAATAAAAGCTAATTCAAAATATGAATAAATACTATAATAGTATAGAAATACTAAAATAACACTGGTTAAAACAGCCTGTCAAGATATACCTTTATAAGTGGATCTTTTGAAAAGAAAAAAAGCTTAAATGCTACAAAAGTGTAAAATACTGTGTTTTTAATTAATCCATGAGCAACTGGAATGGCATACGGGTTTGTAGTTATGCTTAATGTGGCAAGACGGATCATAGATCATTTGACATCTGGTTTATTAGATTAACAACTGTTCCAGCTGTCACACATTACAGCCCGTTTCAGTGCGCAATCACAATCATTACAGACACAACAGGATGGTGCATGTAATGCAGTACAGAACACAAACCATATACCACAACACAACAGAGAATCTCCAAAAAGCCAGCAGCAAAGCATCTCAGCACCCCACAGAGCCTGAAGCCAGAGCCCAGGAGGAAACCCGAGGCTCTTCAGCATTACAGCACCTGCAGACATTCAAGATCTGCCCAATATAAAGGAGCGGGTGAGTTACTCGAGCCAGAGTTTTCATGCACTTTATTTCTGGCCTCACTGTTCCATTAAAAAGAGTTGAACTTCTCTTGTTCGTACTTGGGAGACTGGAGAGAGCTGTCTCTTCGTGTTCTTATTCATCTCTATGGTAGATGCTTTGTTTAAATGTTTATCGTTACATCGTACTGCATAGACCACTGTTTAAAAGTTTTGGGTCTGTTAGATTTTTTATGTTTTTGTTAGAAGTCTCTTAAGCTCAACCAGCATTTATTCGATCATATACTGATCAAAAACAGTAATATTGTGAAATTGTATTACAATTTAATATATTAAAGTTGTCTTCAATTGTAATATATTTTAAAGTTTAATTTATTCCTGTGATGCAAAGCTACATTTTCAGCAGTTAATACACCAGTCTTCAGAAATCATTCTAATATCATTCTAATATGCTGATTTGATGGTCACGAAATCTTTCTTATGATTAAAACAGTTGTGCTGTTTACTATATGTTAGGAAACCATAATTTGATAAATAGAAAGTTTAAAAGAACAGTATTCATTTTAACTAGTTTTTTTTTGTAACAATTACTGTCACTTTTGGTCAATTTAATGCATAATTGCTAAATAAAAGTATTATTTTCTTTCTAAAAAAAAAAACACTATAGGCATACGCAGTATACTAGCCACCATTCGTAGAACGGCTATGGGTTTACAATTTGCATTCGTCTATACCAGTAATGGCATGAAATAAAATGTCTTGCATTCGTTAATATATTGAAATGTGCATTATTATTAATGAAAAGTTATTATAGCTAAACTATTTATTAACTTAAACTGCATTATTATTATTTTACTTTTAGCCTCACATTTCTCAATTGCAATGGGATGATTCATTAAGTAATTCATTAATTACTTCAAAACTAGAAATTCTACACTAAGCTGGCGTATTGTGCTTTGGGACACACTAATCCTAATATCAAATAAACATTATGGGATGGAGAGTGTATCAATTGGGGCGTGATGTTTAATTAGTTTATGTTTTTAATTTAATAAATAGCTAAGCAGATGCAAACTTGTCCCTGCAGTAACATCTGCAGTTATAAAAATTAACAGCATCAAATACATAAAAAAGAAATAGATAAAAAGCTAATAATATGCACCATCTCCTGTTTAGAAAAGCTTCTCCCTTCACTAGGTTTTAGTGTTTAGAGTTTGTGTCATCAGTCAGCAATTAACATGACAACCTCTAGAAAATATAGTGTTCACTCCTCACCCAGTTACTCAACGAGAACCGTATAAAATAAAGACATTTTAACATAAAACCAATAAAACAACCATTAAAGGGATTTTGCACAGCCAAAAATGAACATTATCATAATTTAAGGCCCATTCACACTAAGGATGATAACGATAAAGACATAGTTCTAAATATAAAAGAATAGCAGAGTTCACACCATAATGGCACAGAGGAACAATATCATTGGAATTACTTTCAGAACTAATTCTTCTAGCTGATGAATGATAAAACATTGAGAGCCAATCAGAATCCATCCTGCTTTAAGAGCTTGAGCATCGTAAGTGGCAGACGACTGCAGCGCACATAATAAACAGAACAATATCATGCGTTTGTGGACACTAATTATCGTTCTTGGTGTGAACAGACCTGTACTCACCCTCATGTTGTCCAAACCTGCATGACTTTCTTCTGTGGAACACAGCAGGAGAAGTTCACAAGAATGACTGAGATGCTCTTATTGATACAATAAATATGGATGGATGGAGATTTTTACTGTCAAGCTCTAAAAAGTCCAAGTTGCAATTCACTGAAAACGTTCCTTGCTGTCATTGCATGCTTGACATCTATGACATTAGGTCACAACACATTGGGAATCAATGACATTTGGTGTCATTTGAGCTCAGTTTATGTGACAGACTCAACATTTGCTCTGACACTAGAGTTTGAGCCTGGTTTCTCATAAGGTTTTTTTCTCCATTTCTGTCACCGATGGAGTTGGGTTCCTTGCAACTGTTGCACTTTTGGTTTGCTTAGTTGGGGACACTTAATATTCAGCAATATTTTACTGCACTGACACTATTAGATGAGAACTGAACTGAGCTGGATGAAGACATCACACACTTTCATTGAACTGAACTGAATCAACACTAAACTGATTTTGACTGCATGACTGTTTTGCTATTGTCCATTTAGAATTTGCATCCTATATTTGCATTACTGATTTTTCTTTTCATCCCTGTCAAGTTGTTTTGAATCAATCTGTGTTGTTTAAATTTAATAAAATCTAATTTAAAATATTAACAAATATCAACAAAAATTGTATATCAATGCTACAAAATCCTGGTCCTCTGAACAACATCTAAAAACAACAGCAGAACACCCTGGCTATTGACTTGTTGACATATTATGTTCGGATTCAGATCCTGTAGTTCAAACAAGCATAAACCTGCAGTGAGGGATTCAGAGAAACATGAACACACACAGTCATGAAGTACGACAAAAACATTGTGCAGTAGGAGTAGGAGAACAACATCAGTAGGAGTCAGAGAGCAAAGGTTGCTACTGGAGTGAACAAGTCAAATGTTTCTGTTTAAGGGACGTATTATGCAAAACTGGATTATCCCTGCTCTTTGAAAATGATAAACCAGACATAAACATTCTCAAGTGCTTCCCCAATTCAACCAGACCATGAAACTAAACTGCAAAAAAGGTCAATAAGACATTAAATCACTGTTATGGTATCATAACCATGAGGACATGAACATTTTTTTGTGTGGATCACAGAACAAATAAAATAAATGACATAAGGTCAGAGAGAGTAGCAATGAGAAACTAAATTATGAAATGTTGTGTTTGATGCAGGAAACACTAACTAACATTATAAATGGACTTTATAAGCGAAGAATAACCCTTCAAAGTTACAATTTCTTATCACTTAAACACCACAAACAAACATCAGTTGGTGCATTCCCCCACACAATATTATTCATATAAGATAAATGCTAAACATCTACCCATGATATCTTACATATGGATTTATGTATGGCAATACGCCAGAACACAAATAAATAACTGGAGACATTAAGACAAGAAACTGCAGCATCATGCATAAACATTCAGACAAACACGAGCAATAAATCGCATGGCTATAATAACCTGCTCAATGAAGTGGTTATGTTGGATCGCAGATTGTGAACTTACATTAAACATCACTCATATCGGCCTCGTAAATCCTCCATAACATGTCGTACAGACATCAGAGGCTCTGTGTGTGTTTGTTCTGTTTGTCCATGTCATTTTCCAGCGTCTAATTGTGAATAATCTCTGATTGTTCCGCAAAGCTCTCTGTTTGAATTGAGAGAATCAAGTACCTGTATTTCACATCCACAATCCCTGAGTGTCATTTACAAGTAATTTAGCCGGTATTATTTATGCAGTGGTCATTTCAGAAAGCAATCATCTGAGCGTAGAAACGATTAGAGACAGAAACAGAGGGCGGTGGGGGAAGGAGGGCTTGTGTTTGCTGTTATTATCGCTTATATTAAAACTCACTTATGTTCATTATTCAGTTCAGCAGATTTAAATATTGCCAAATGAATCTAATGTGCAATTACATCACAAATGGGTTCAGAGAGGGCAACACACACCCTTTGTCACACTAAGGCTCTGTCCCAAAACCTTGTGAGTTGCATTGACTTCTACAAATTATGGAGATTTGACTCAAAATGGCTGTTACCATGCTGCAAAACAGGGCTATAGTAAACTAAAACGATAATAAAACCATAGTATATAAATAAAACTAAAATAACACAAAAGGGAAAGGAAAGCAGGTATCTTCGAATGCCGCTGCCTACCTTTAGGAACATCAGGAGCATGTGGGCAGCTCATAGGTTTTGGAAGAGTATAAGTGAGAAACAGGCATTAGGTTTAGTGCGCCTACACAAACAAAAGGAGAACACAAAACCTCCTGTTGTGATCCACGCATGAAAGGAAAGCATAGAGGTTTGGGATGATACGAGGATGAGAACGGCATTGTTTAAGGCAGGGTAGATCTGAGGCGAGCGGAGTCACGGTTTATCCTCATGTCGGGTTTCCATTGAAAGCCCATTCAAACACCCACATCACATTATGGGATATTCGCACCGTATAATGGACTCCTGTAATTTAGCTGCGTGTCGTCAACAGTTCTCGCAGCCCATAAGCACAGAGAGAGAGAGAGAGATCTGAGTGTAATTAACTCAAGACATCCCACAATGCACCGGGCTGAACGGCAGCTCACTTTCACACTCTATTTTCTCTGGGTTCATCTAACATCTCCACCTACACACCCAGCGAACACTCACACTCACTCAGATGCAGCCCAAAATGAATTATTACAGTGTTTGTAAGGCAGCATCTCACGCTACAATGAACAAACTTTTAATGATTTTAGATGACGTCATTGTAATATTTGCATACTGATTTTACTGACTTACGACTGGTCTTCTGTCTTGCATATATTTGCATGCTTTATATTCATTATGTCATGCATATATTTCATGGCTAATAAAAAACAAGGGGCATGCATTTTTTTTAAACTGCATTTTTAGCAATGTTTCATATACACTGATGAACCAAACATTTTTTTCTTACAGTGTGTAAAACCTAAAAAAGTTTTAAAATTGTAAAATAATCAAGGCATATTTTCCTTGCATATATGAACATACATATTTTCCAAGGATACCTAGCATTTTCATTTATACGGTCAAAACATATTTAGACCTAATTCTTTAGATTTAAAGTAGCCTATTAGAATAAAAAATGCTGTCCATCATACTTTAAAAAAATGCAATGTCTGTAATACTAATAATCTGAATGCATTTTAAACACACAAGAACCAGGTTTATACATTTATTACCCAAAAATGCAATGTTTTATTCTCATATAGGCTAGCTACTGTAACTAATTGAATCTAGCTTGTTCTGTAGATAACCACATTTAAACCATGATCATACTTTTTTTAACCGATTCAATTTAATTGTTTTCACAATTAACACATTTATTTATGATTCTAAGCTATTTGAGTAAATGCATTTTGAACATAAAATCAAACGGATGCAAATACTTTTAATCATAAATTGTGATTAGTTTTTTAATTGAATGCACCACTACAATAATACATATTTATTTTAGATACAATATATATATTACAATATGTTTGATTTAGTAATAATGGTAATATTTATGTAAAAAATGTTTTGCTAAAACATTTTAGTTTATGAAGTTTATGAAAAATGCAGGGACTGAATAATGACAAAACAAATCCATCACAGTGTGAACTGATTCGTGGAAAGGAATCAAACTTACCAGCTCTAAATGCTGTTTTTGTTAAGTTTAGATCAGTGATGCTATAAAACAACTTTGTCTTAACGGCCAAATGAAATATGCACAAAATCATCATGGTGTTGCTTAATTTGACCTCAACAGGAACACAGAACTGACCACTAAAACCCCAAATGTACTTAAAACTCAAACCCGATTAATTTGCTGCCTTGCAAACTCGGCTGTTTCCTTCAGCAAATGCACATCTAGTTTCTATTTTGTTTTCCACTTGTGCTCTGAGGTAAGTCATACGGCAGGCAGGTGACGGTTCACACTGCGCACCGCTGCGTCTGACAGATTGTGTCACTTCCTCTCTCAGCAGGAAGTGGAAGTGGGTGAGTGAACAGTAATAAGGAGGTACCAGGGAGCAGATCATGAGGTTTAATCAGGCACACAGGAACAGGTTTCAGACGGCTCGTCCATCTGCCCGCTCAACAAACTTTTCACCTTCACTGAGCTTGTGTTTACTGGGTGATGTATGACGTGTTCCTGGATCAACATCATCTAAACGCACTCGACTCACAACTGCACTCAATCATGGACTCAACATTACAAAATAAGCTAATTTGAGGAAGAACTAGTCACTAGATTATCAAGTTAGTGGCACCAAACATTTGAATGCAATCTAGTGTTTAGTTTGAGCTATTACAGTAGAAAGTTAACTAGATATCCATGGACAGTCACAGAACTGTAAACACTGTAACATAATTGTCAATTGTCTGATTACAATATCTCATAATTGCGCATATTTCCTCCAATTTCTTCTGTGTTTGCAAAGCATGTTGATTGTCCTCCTCCTGTAATCCATGTCATCTTGTTTGACAATCTACATCTGAAACATGAAAACACGCATATAATATCCACACAATTTAACACCTACAGACAGACTGATATGAAAGCAGAAACAAGCAGATTTTCAAAAACACTCACGTAACAGGAACCAGATATTCGTGAGTCATGACCAGGTTGAGAGTGTTTAGTGTGAACTGCCAGGAAGAGTCTCCTACAGTCACTTCTCATGCGGTGTCGTCGCTGTTCTCCAGGGTTGTCGGACCACAGGCCAGAGACGAGCCAGCTGGCTGACACATGGACCTTGACTTTCCGTGAAGTTGTGGAGCACGTCACAAAAATCCATATAAACCCAGCATATAGCTACTTGTCACAGTTTTGTATTTAAGTCAAATATATTTATTTCACACACACACCTATATATACGTATACATATATACAATTTTATTGTTTTTTTCTTTCATTTCACAGGTGAGTGATGTGATGTGTGAATTCTCGTGTTCTGTTGTTAATGCTGCCATTTGTGCATGTAAAAGTGAACAAAACTAATTTTGGTATTTATAATGAGTCAGACACTTATCCATTCTTACAACCAGGGATAGGTGCTTCAACATCAGTGTTATTCACCTATAATTTTCCTCTGATTTTAAGGATAATTTATGGATAGGGTTAGGACTGGACTAATTGTTTTCAGACAGGAATGTTGTTCCAGGATCAACAAAATATGTTGACCTATAGGAACATGCCTTACTTGGCAAAATGACGGTGACCACGAGCACAGAGACAGTAGCGTACACTGTGAGCTTAGCTTAAATGTGTAATATGAATAAATCGTGCTCATAAACGGCTGTTGAGATGGTATTCTCAAGTGAAATGAGTTGAGGCTTGGAAAAAGTATTCATTACGTCACGATTTAACAAGCAGATTGGCTTTTTGTCGAGGGAACCAAGGTGATCCCAGGTTGTCCCATAAAAATGCAGCACTTTTATTTTTACACAAAGTTTAAGCATGCAAAATAGCGTAAATAAATTCCAAATGAACATGCAATGCGGTGCTGTTTTCTTGTCGCATACTGTTTCTCATTGCAGTTTTTCGACACAGTATGCAGTATGCTAGCGTTCCCTTCCACAGTGTCTTATTGCATGTTTTTTGTTCTTTCATTCAAAGACGCAAACATTAAGTGCATTATTTAGAAACTGCAAGACGAAAAAAGCAAAAGAAAAAAATCCAAAAAGAGCTTGAACAGAAATGAGTGTGACATTCGGAGTACTTTGAGCTTTCTTCTCCGTATGAAGTCTCGTTCTGCAGCCTATTTCCATATAAAGCAGCCTCCTGCCTGGAGAAAGAGAGAGAGAGGAAAAAAACACACCTCCCTCTGAGACACAGACAGAGAGAGAGAGAGAGAGAGAGAGAGAGAGAGAGAGAGAGAGAGAGAGAGAGAGAGAGAGAGAGAGAGAGAGAAGAGAAAGAAAGAGAGAGCAATACTGCAGCCCGACTCCGATAACAACATTCAACTCAATTAAACTTGAGATTGGGGCCGTTCTCTCCCAGAAACGACGAGCGCGCAGATAAAAGTGTAATCACAGGACCGCTGACCCTACAGGTCTTCTACCTGCTCTCTGTGATGATAGCAGAGGGTGTATTTAAGCATGCTTGCTGGAGTCTCGTGATTATGCGTGCATGAGGATCATTATACCCCCCGCTGGAGTAGGAGGGAGTGTGAGGGGCTGATAACACAAGCCCCGTCCCCTTAAACACCCCCGGCCCTCCCTTCTCTTCTGTTCCCACTGAGTGTGGCTCTAATGCTGTTTGCTAGCACCGTAATATTTCTTATACAGTTACTGATTTGTATGGAAGCTTGTTTCCACCACAAAAACAACAAAAAAGTAATTGCGACTTTTTAATCTCACAATTAAGACTGAATTCTGAGTTGTGAGATACGAACTCAGAATGATCTGAGCTGCTATTCACATACATTTGATAGATCTAGCCTATAGGCTTCTGTTCAGTTTGGGGTCAGTGTGGTTTTTGAAAGAAGTCTTTTACGCTCATGCAGGCTGCATTTATTTGATCAAAATACAAACAGTTATTATTATAATTTAAAAGAACTGTTTTCTTTGCAAATATATTGTAAAATGTAAACATGTATTCCTGTGATCAAAGCTGAATTGTCAGCATCATTACTCCAGTCTTCAGTGTCACATGATCCTTCAGAAATTATTCTAATAATTATGCATTCAATTGATCAAAGGTGACAGTAAATACATTTATAATGTTACAAAATATTTCTGTTCTATATATACTTGCATTTATATACATACTTATACATAATACCGTAAACATATATCATAATATAGCGTAAGAACCATTATTAACAATTGAGCAGGATGAGCACCAATAATAATTGATCACCAAATTAGAATGATTTCTGAAGGATCATGTGACACTGAAGACTGGAGTAATGATGCTGAAAATTCAGCTTTGATCACAGGAATAAATTACAGTTTAAAACATATTCACATAGAAAACAGTTATTTTAAATTGTAATAATATTTCACCGTTTTACTGTATTTTTTATCAAATAAATGCAGCTTCGTTGAGCATAAGAAACTTCTTTTAAAAAATCATCGCTGCATCTCTTCTTTTCAGCAGTGTGGTCTGTTCCCTTAAACATTTTGAAATATTTACTATAAAACGCCATCACTTTACAGCAATTCAATGAAAAGTGTCTGTAATGCTAAATGCTAATAGAACAACATCTGAGCCATCAAATGTTCCTCAGGGTGTGTTTGAGAGAGACAGAAGTTCTTCAACATTCAGACTATAATGGAGAAGCAGAAGTTGTGTGAGAGTCGTGGGCACGAGGCCAACCAGACCTCAGCAGGAGGAACAGCTTGGCTTAATGACTAATTAAGACATCTTAACGACAATTAACTCCCCAATTAACACATCTCACAATATGGTGTTTACCTTTAAAAGTCTTCAAAGCAGTTTTCTATAAGTCCACCGAGAACAAACTATCATATTCTCCCACTCATAATCATTAACATATGCTTTCAGAGAGCTGGAATTGAGTTCACAGCAGTAAAAGTCCTGTCGCACATTAAACCAGACTTACTATTTTTAGGTTGAATCTACTTTCCTATATAGTAGGCGAAAAACAGTATGTGACAAAAGTAGTATGTCACAGTACTCATAAAAGAGTAGGCAAAAAGTACTAAGATGATCTACTTCTACTTGAGGTGAGATTCTGAAGTGTGTATATGATGGACAGTTTACTATCCCATGATGCCACAGGGGAGGATTTGTGAATGGCAGTGAAGTGACGTAACTGACGCTGTAGGTCACATGATAATGACAACATGGTGAATGTAGTAGTCCAGATTACATTCATACTACACACACTCATACAATATAAAACATCCTTTTTTAGCAGTCGTGAATTACTCCTTCAAAATAAGGACCTACTCAGAGAGAATGTGATTTCGGATTCAGATATGGTTAAGGAGGGCTTTTCATATCAGAATGTGAGGTTGTAGATAACTGTGGCAGATCTATCTTAATTATATGCTATTATTAGATTACTGTCGAACTGCATTAAAATGACTGTGTTGTTAATAATTAGCAAAGGGCTGCATAGCCTACAACAACACTAAAAATCAATGGCTAAATAGCTATTTAGTGCAAAAGTGCCCGCACACTTTTTTTTTTTCCCTGAAAGTATTTTCCATTACTTGTAAGTTTTCCATTCATTTTTCCCATAAGGATTTAAAAAAGTCTTTGTTAAAGAGTTATAAGTTATAACTCTTTAACAAAATACTTAAAAAAAAAAAAATCCTTATGGGGAAAAATGAATGGAAAACTTATAAGCCATGAACCAATCCAACCGGTGAACCACAACATTACAAATTTTGATTTGAAGCAAAAAATATTTGAAAATCACACGAAGAAAGGTGCAAGAATGGGAAACAAATTTGTTGATTTCTCAAATCTTTTTTTAAAATATCAATCTCAAATTTGGAACACAGTTTGTTTAGATTTATGGCTTTGATTTTCCCACATTTTTAGAATAAAAAAAAATGTTTCGGAAAATATATATGAGTATATTAAATAGTATTTTTGTATTTTTTTTATTTACTTTAAGTTTACTTTTTAAACTTTTTTCACTTCAGCAATAATTTGCCAAGTATCTTGTTTAAAAAAAAAAAAGACCAAACTGTTCTATGCCCTAAATGTGAATAAATGGATTATAACTACTGCATAAATATAATTTAGTACCATAAAATCCCCTAAAATACAATATATTAATTTAATTGAAATAAATAAAAAAGATTCTGTCATTTTTGACTGCCAAGCGTAGAGAACCAGAGGGTTAAGGATGTTGATTATACATAAACAATATATCTTAAGTTTATTGCAAAATATGCATATCATTACGATAAGTGTTTTGAGAGCGTAGGTCCTTCATCGGAGTGGGCGGAGCTAAAGAGGTCTTTGATTGGTGGAGATTTCTTCGCAGAATCATGGGTAATGTAGTTTTTCACCAGTTAAACAATTATTGAAAAAAATAAGTTGTTAAGGAATAATGCTAATGGGTGGCTTCAACTAAAACATATACCATCAATTAATGACCTCATAGCTCACAGTCGGTATGTCTTTAAAGGATTATAAGTTTTAATTAAAATCAATTCCCCTGTGGAGAAAATTAATGGGATATTTACTTCTGGAACCCAACCGCTGGTTAACACTGCCCAATAGCCCACAGCCTATCTGATGTTAACCTAAAAAAAATTGACGATAACAAAAATATAAACAGCCTTTTGTTCTCTGGAGTAAAGTGCACAGATGCATCATAAGACCAGGAATGTGCATTAAGAAAGTAAATGGGTTAAATTTTGATTTCACATTGACTTTAAAATGCACTAACATCCGTAAACTCCACGAGACAAACACACACGCGTGGCGAGAGAGCCGCCACAGTGATTTATCTGATTCAATTAGCTTGCAAATGTAAAACAAGTCAGTTCAATAAAGAGCTAAAACCTCGCTTTCTTCCGTTCGCTCTCCTCTTCGACGTCTCTCGCCCTTCCTCCCTCGACCTCCCTCTCTCTGCTGAATAATGAGAGTGTGTAAATGCTTAATTAGATTAAAAGGGTGTGTATAACGATATGAAGATGTTGTGTGTGTGTGTGTGTATGATCTCTCTACAAATCTCTCTACATTAGCGTTGTGTTATTGTGGGCAGGGCTGAGAATTTATGATGCACAAAAACCCTGAAACATCAAACCCATTAAAGAATCCTGATTTATTCTCAGTGAGCAATGAGGGAAATATATCACCCATAAAGAGAGTGTGTGTGTGTGTGTGTGTGTGTGTGTGTGTGTGTGTGTGTGTGTGTGTGTGTGTGTGTGTGAGAGTGAGAGACAGGAACTCCAGGGAAGCATGTGTTTAATAGGAGAGGCTTAGCTGAGGTCTTTTTGAAAGTGTATGACCTGAAAAACAAATTAGAATACAGAAGGAAACCGTAAGACATGATACAGAAGAAAAAGATATTGAAATTGCATGCCAGGAAGACTGATCCAAATTTCCAAAAATGTTACTGTACAAAACTGTGTACAATGAGATTGTGTAAACGCTTTGCCAAATGTACAGTTTTGCTATGGCAAAAAAGCATATTAAAGACAGACTATAGATTTAGAAATATTATTTATATAATACAGTCTTCAATTAAATTGTTCTAATTAAGAGACTTCTAAATTGCTTACTTTAATTTTTGTTCAAATCGTAAATAGTTCACTGTAATCTGTTATTTTTGTGTTAATAATATTACTTTATTTTGTGCTAAAATGTAATAACTTCATTTTGTAGGACTTAATTTGAAACAATTTTCACTCTTTTTTTTATTTATTAGAAATTGCTAATAAAGTAATTGCAAAGAAATGGCAATTAACTCATTCAGTTAAATGTGACATTTAGAAAGACTGAAATAGTATTTTCTTGTAAAACACACTCCAATAATATTTGTTTTATAATATAAAAATGTAATAATATTTATTTGTTTTAGTTTACACACCAATAGGACAGACAAGACAAAAACACAAATGAGATCTCTTTTATATCTCTATACCATCAATAAGTAATACATCATTTATGTAATTGCTAGACTTTCTTAAAGTCAAAGTCTGTGATCAACATTCATCAAATTCTCCCAAAAGCAAATGATTTGGGCTTCCATCCACATTCAGTTTACGGTTTTACTCATACACTTTATGTCAATGATCTCCATAGCAAAACATGAACAATCTCTAAGCAACAACCTTATTTTCAGGTGAGCCAATGCCTTTGCATAAAAAAAAGTACAATTTATGTAGAAATGAAAATGTGTCAAACCCACAAAGCATGCTAGATTAAAAGCCAGATCTCCTGTTATTCGTCATGCAGTGAGCAGACTCTATTAATGAATGAATCATCTAATTAGTGTGTGTAAATCAGAAAATACATTGAATGTTTTAAGCACCTTTGGTTTTAATAGATCAATCAGCCATTCAGAGGAAATATAATATCAGAGTTCATGGTGCTCCTATGGCGTATCTTTGTGTGTGTGTGTGTGTGTGTGTGTGTGTGTGTGTTTGTGTGTAACAGAGCGGTTAGTTTTAATAAGACCGACAGGAGAGAGTCGTCTTTTCTCTTTACCGAGTAGAGTAGACCTCTGAAAACCTCAAGAAAGGCTTTATTATTGAAACTAAACCTCCATAATAAGTGTCAAATATAGTGTGAGGGGTCACTGACCTTTGACCTGAGTTAGGCACTGCTGTGGGCAGGGGGTTTTCTCAAAGACTTGCGTGAAGATAAAGATCTTGTGCCGGACACCAAAGGATCATGGAGCGTCACATTGAAGGTGCCCTTCAGAACGGTGTCCATGATGACTGGACTCAACTACAACACACACACACACACACACACACACACACACACAAACAATAGTGAATTGATGTACTAGTGTGATTTATTTAAAACTAAATACTATATACAGTATATATACACAGTATTATATTCTTCATGGCACAGATTCATCATGGTGCTGGAAACATTCCTCAGAGATTTTGGTCCATATTGTCATGACAGCATCTCACAGTTCCTGCAGATTTGTCGGATCTGAACATCCATGATGTGAATCTCCTGTTCCTCCACATCCCAAACCTGCTCTATTAGACTGAGATCTGGAGACTGTGGAGCCGTTTGAGTTTAGTGACTCTTCTGTACCTCGGTTGTATTGAGAGTTTATTTGAGTTACTGTTGTCTTTCTATCAGCTGAACTGGTCTGGTCGTTCTCTGACCTCTGACATCAACAAGGCATTTCCCCACAGAACTGACGCTCACTGGATATTTTCTCTTTTTCTAACCATTCTCTCTTAACCCCTAGAGATGGTTGTGTGAAAATCCCAGTAGATCAGCAGTTTCTGAAATACTCAGACCAGCCCGTCTGGCACCAACAACCATGACACTTTCAATGTCACTTAAATGTGATATTTTTTTTTATTTTTATCCCTCATTCTGACGCTCAGTTTGAACCCAAGAAGATCATCTTGACCATGTCGGAGTTGCTGCCATGTGATTGGCTGGTTAGATATTTGTGCTGTGTTTTATATATATATATATACACACACACATATACATGCATATAGACACTTATACAAATATATACAAATTATACTTGGTACATACCTCATATGCTGTGGGTCCAGGTGTCATGTCTTTAGGGCTTTTAAAGCGATCTTCTTTTGAGACCATCAGCGCAAGTTGAGGTTCAGACTTAACTTCTGGACTATAATGAGCAGGACCTACAAAACCACAAATAACAAGTAGTTTAGCTTGAATACTTGAACATAACTCCCTAAAACACTGTTTAAATGGAGCAAATTCCACCGTTATGTTGATAAAGCAAGTTCCTAGGCCTACACTATTAATTTGGCCTCCCAAATTAAGAATGCTTTAAACAACTTTTAAAGAAATGTTAAATTATAATGCAACAACAAAATACAAGCTTTGCATTTCTGCTTTAAAAACTAATTTCTAAAAAAATAAAAATAAATGTTAATGTTATAAAAGTCTTTAAGTTTCACATCAGAATACGTTACAATTTTGACAAAATTTGTATATATTTTGTTTTGCGTTACTGATAGTATACATATAGTAATTAATACTATGCATTACTGATATTTAATTTTATTGTTATCACTTTATTATAATTGTGTATAATGAAAATGTACAAACATTTTGTACATTTCCAAATGTAGTTTTTTTATGCCAATAAAGCTCATTAAAACTGAAACTGAAAGACAGAACTAGATCTACAGAGTTTATTAATGTAATACTTCACATTAATGAATAATTAAGAGACTTCCTAATTACCAATGTCGCTTCCTACTTGAGCCACATAGACTTCCAATATAAACTGTCTTGTTTATTTGTACAAACTGAAGGAGTAATGGAGAGATAATCGACCTCAAATGCCGTTCATAGAGATCCAGTAAGCGTAAGTCACCTGGTATTTCGGGGTGGTATTGTAGGAAGGCAGGGTCTCTGGGGGCGGCAGATAGGAAACAGCTCTGTCGCTTGCATGCTTTCTCACTCCGTGGCTTGCTGTAGCGATGGAGACCGTGTGTCTTCTCGAAAGATTCGCTCACGTTATACGAGCCTGGCGGAGGAGTATCCTGCCAAGAGCAATCTAATATCTAACCACAGCATCATAAACATCATCTGCACAACAGATTTACAGCAGGAACAAATGAGCCAGGAGGTCGTATATGTGTGCGCGAGCATTATTGCAAAGTATTATTGTGGGTTTTTACTAAATTAATTATAAGTCAAAATCATTTTAGTTGTGTTAACCATTAACATACTACAGATGCTGTACATAGAAATTAAGTTGTATTGAATCATTCTAGTTATTTAGACATATTTGCATATGTAACACTTACATATTGTAATACTAACCAGCTATATGTGTAATTGCACATCTGTAAGCTGGACAGATGCAGAGAGAGAGAAAGAGTGAGTGAGAGACACATCTAGATGATAAATATCACCAAACATGTCAGGAACAAGACAATTTTTGGGAAGATGTTTTGTATTGTGACATTATTGTCATGACAATTAAACACAAAATTCCAAATTTCCATTCATCTCTAGTGAAAAAAACCTATACTAAAATGTATTTAAAATACATTCATTTCATACTAAGTTTACTACAAATCCTTTAACATATTTACTGACATATCGATTGAGACTTACTGATATACCTATTATAATTAAACTTTATTTTGAGGACTTTATAATGCACATTTCTTAATATTAAGCCTAAAATTTGTTTTAATATCACTATGAGTAAGGATGGTATAATCAGATAATATCAGTCTTTAAATGCAAGAAATTTAAAGTGTATCTAAAGTATACTTACAAAAGTTCCATTTTGGCACAATCAAATATACTTAAGTATATCTTTAACTGGACTATTTCTGGATAACTAAAGTATATTAAGTACAAAATTAGTTTAAGTATATCAATTTAGTATACCAAAAGTACAATTGCAGGGTATTTATATTAAGTACATAAATATGTAAATGTATTTGTGGTGTAGGCCTACGTAGCATAAAATAAATGTATTTCAAATATATTTTGGTATAATTAATTTTCACTAGGACTGTCAAGCAGAAGAAAAAAAAGATACATTATTTACATTCTACATTTGAATTCAATACAGTGAAACAAATGTCCATTACCATGTTGCAAATCCTTTCACTTTCATTTTGCTTTTTAAAGTCATTCCTTTGTTTCCTTCAACTATTATAAAACAAATTATTATAAATAAAATGAAACAACAGTTAAAATCATCAAGAATAATACAAATAAAAAAAGATGCATCATGGTAATTTAGTGAAAATGTCATGAAAATAATGCCATAATGCAAAACATCATAATGATGGTGCTATAATTAAGCTTAATTTTCGTCACATGACATAAAGGGCCCTATTTTAACGATCTAAAGCGCAGAGCACAAGTGCAACGACGGGTAAATGGTCAGTACGCGCGGCGCATGGTCTAAAAGTGTTGTCTCTATTCTCTTAATGAGTAATAGTTGTGTTTTGGGCGTAACGTGAAATAAACCAACCAGAGTCTCATCTCTCCTTCCCTTTAAAAGTCAGTTGCGCTCGCGCCATGGCAGATTCGCTATTTACATGACGTAATTTGCCAGTGGAAAGACTCAACGTTTCTCCAGAGCGCAAACGGATCTGCTCATGCATGAGGTTAAAGAGGTTGTCCTATCTACGGGACAAGCCGGATTCCACCATATCTTAATGAACACAATATGAATCTTTTACATTGCAATCCTTTTATTTTTAATATTTGGTATGTTTGTATGCTGCATACCAGCGTCCCGGTGTGTGTAATAAGCAGAGTGTGTAATATGCGCGTTGTGACCCGCCTATAGGTGTCACAGTCATCGTCTGCACCACTCTGTCTTCGTCTGCACTACACTTCCCAGAATCCCTCGTGTCTTCACACCTGAACTCACTCCCTCAATTACCCACCTGTTCATTGTCTTCTTCATCCGTGTCACCTGTGCTCCCTCTGTTCAGTTAGTCCTGGTCGGTTCTTGTTTGTATTTGTTCTGAGTTGTGTTGTTCTCTGTGATTTCTCCAAGAGATCATTAAATATTAGTTCCAAGACATTCTCCTTCGTCGTCCGATCTCCTTACCACACCAGACAGCGACAGAAGAACCGACATCAAAAAGTGGATTTTGCAGCAGTGAAGATCCTTCAGGGAACAGAGGAGGATCAGTCCCTCGGAGGATTTTGGACTTAGTACCTTATGTTCATTATGATGACACCAGCCTCTGTGTGTTCTTCCGCACAGGTCTAAACGCGGAGACCAAAGCACGCCTGCCCGGAGATGGGCCTTGGGGGAACTTCACGGGGTATGTGGAGTGGGTACTATGGCATAACGGGTCATCCTTCACCGTTGATGATGTCACCAGCCCCACTCCAACCCCAGTGTCCAGCCCAGAGCCTTCACCGCTCCCCGTCAGCCCCGCAGAGCCTGCGCATCTCGTCGTGCTCGCCGAGCCAGAGACTGTTCACGTCTTGTCCTCTCCGCCCTGGCCGCCTTCTCTGCCCTGGAGGCTTCCTGCCCCAGATAGGCCACACACTGGTCAGCCTTCGGGGCGCCCACCCCTGTTGATGTTTCACGGCGCGAGGTTGCGCCTTTTTGAAGGGGAGCGTACTGTCACAGTCATCGTCTGCACCACTCTGTCTTCGTCTGCACTACACTTCCCAGAATCCCTCGTGTCTTCACACCTGAACTCACTCCCTCAATTACCCACCTGTTCATCGTCTTCTTCATCCGTGTCACCTGAGCTCACCTCATCAGTGTTGATTTGTGTCTGTATTTAGTCTCCCTCTGTTCAGTTAGTCCTGGTCGGTTCTCGTTTGTATTTCGTCGGAGTTGTGGTGTTCTCTGTGATCATTAAATATTTGTTCCAAGACATTCTCCTTCGTCTGCTCTCCTTACCACACCAGACCGTGACAATAGGCTCATATTACTGACGCACTCTTTAAATAACAAAAAAATATTGACTTTAGACAAGGTTTCAGTTGGTCAATGGCGCAGTCTATTTCAGTTGCCTCAATATAGCAAAGCGCCAACAATGCGCCTGAACACCTCGTTTTCAGACTAGCAGCCCATGGGCGGATAAATGGGTGCAAATGCATTTGCTATTTAAACAATGTGGTGCAGACGTGAAAATGATAACTGCGTCGGGCTGAAACTAGCAAAACACACTTGCGTCGCCGGGTGTATGATAGGGCCCAAATGTTTTCTTTCTTTTGATTTTGGGTTGAAATGTGATTTGGTGAGACTCCTGCTGACGGCTGTGTGTATTGTGAGCAGACGTGTCTAATGAAGGAGCGGAGCAGACGTGAGACGAGGTGCTGAGCTCATAATAGAATATTTGCAGCATCTGCATCAGAGCGTCTGACTCAAACACACTCTAAACATACGGACACTTCTGCGTTCTCATATCTTGCGAAGTATAATTACTGATTTTAGATATGGACAGGATTTAATCTAAACTCTCCATGGAGCGAAACAAATATCAGGGCTTTCCCATTGAATGCAAGCTTATGCAAATACACACACACACACACACACAAATCTAAACTTCCAGAACAGGCTGTGTTTGACTCTGAATAATAAGCTGACACATCAATCCCTGTCATTACACATCATGGACCTGAAACCGCCCTGAGACTTTGCTCTTTCACAGCTCAAAACAAGTTTAATTTAAACGTAGAGTAGGCAATTTCAGAGAGGCTAGCAATAGCAAGCTAGTTTTGAAAGCATGAGATCGCACCCTCCCTTCAGAGCGTCTCCAAAACACAGGAATGCACACAGCAGAGTCTGCAAACCTCATAACATCACAATAACAATGAACGTAAAAAAATTATATTTAGAACACTTCTATCATTGATTGCTCTCAGGATGTGAAGAGAGTTTCAACCAGTCTAACAAAAAGAGTTTATAAGAAAAAGTGCCTACCCTACCTTTAAAATATCAAGATGTTTCTCCTAAAAACAGACATATGAGTCAATAGTTGACATAGTATTTCGATGATCCACTTTAGATATTCTACTTACTATAAGTAACTTTGCAACAACACGTCAACTAACTATCACTAGCTAAAGTGGACAATCGAAATAAATAAACTGAGTATAGAGCTAAACAAAATGTCTGGAGCAGCTTAGATCATTTGTTCTGAGAGAAAATTTGATTAGAAATGTTATTGAGGTCTCTCAGTTTTGATTGCAGATTTTATTATCTTAGTAAATCTGAGCACAGTGTGAGACAGTAGCCATGTTTCCACTGTCAGGCCAAAAGCGAGCGAGCTAGTGCATGCCAGGGGCCAGTCGCGTCTCCACGGTCACTTCCGAGACTTGAGTCCAAGGTCAACACCATTTCTGATTTTCCCCTCAAAACTGCAGTGAACCAAAGAGAGTCTTAAAAACATGGTGTGAAATTGCTGTTGTTTCTGACGTCACAAATTACCTTGTAACCAACCAGATCAACGTGTGATCGTCAACGAGTGGATCTCTGAGCTCCTGTGAGTGAGTGGAGGTGGGGCTCATTTGCATATTCATAAAACCGCGTATACTAAATGAGGGAAGGGTGTAGAGTTACATTCTATTTACAAGCTTTTTAAAGGCATAAAGACATTTTTTTCAAAGAATTTTTTTTTTTTAAATATGTCATTTTGGTGATCAAAGATGAGTTTTAAAGGATTAGTTCACTTTTAAAAAAACTTTTGCTGATAATTTACTCACCCCCATGTCATCCAAGATGTCCATGTCTTTCTTTCTTCAGTGGAAAAGAAATTAAGGTTTTTGATGAAAACATTCCAGGATTTTTCTCCATATAATGGACTTCAATGGATCCCAAACGGTTCAAGGTCCAAATGACAGTTTCCCTTTCAACGTAATTACGTATTACGTGAGTCACAAACGCGCATCACAGAACAGAGCAAGGCGAGCATTTGTGCTTATAAAACTTAAACTTTTTTATTTATTTTTGAAATGACCAATGGTTTCGCTAGATAAGACCCTTATTCATCGTCTGGTGTCGTTTAAAGCCCTTTGAAGCTGCACTGAAACTCTCATTTTGACCTTGAACCGTTTGGGATCCATTGAAGTCCATTATATGGAGAAAAATCCTGGAATGTTTTCATCAAAAACCTTAATTTCTTTTCGACTGAAGAAAGAAAGACATGGACATCTTGGATGACATGGGGGTGAGTAAATTATCAGGAAAAGTTTTTTCAAAAGTGAACTAATCCTTTAAGGGATACAATTATTCACTACAGGGGGAGTGTAGTTTTAAAATACTAACCATTGCGATAATGAATACACGTTTATGGAAAATACCGCAGACTGCTCGAAGAATGTAGACAAAATATATATTATTATAATCGTGTATTTATTTGGTTTCATGTTTATCTGTCTCTTCCCTGTGGCTTTGTTGATACCAGACTAATGCATCCGCATATGTGTCACTAAAAACATGCTCTCAGGTTAACTCGTATCTCGTGTTTTCTGTCTGTGAGTTCTCTCTGTTGCTCTGTACAGAGTACAAGGCAAGCGGGTATGATATTTTATAATTATTTTTCTAAATGTGTAAGCCTTTGGACTTAACCTTAATGGAGTTGTTTTGTGCATTCCTGTGATCGCAAATAAATGGAAGCAGGTGCTGCTGAATAGGTATGTGTTCCCTTTTTATGTGAAATGGTACATCTCAGTTTGATTCAGCATGACTGATGTGCACTCCTGACACAAATAAAAAATTACTGTAACATTTAAAAAATATTTTTTTCTATTGTAAAGCATTGGTCAAATATCGATGCTGGAATCTTAAAGGAACACTCCACTTTTTTTGGAAATAGGCTCTTCAGGAAAGAGACTCACTTTGTTCATTTTATGGAGAGAGATGCTAATGGTCTAATCAGATTAAATGGTCTATGCTAAGCTATGTTAAAAGTGCTACCGCCAGACCCTGAGATCAGCTGAACGGATTCAAAAATGGTTGTTTAACTCTAGGGGAGTTGGAAAATGAGCCTATTTCCGAAAAAAGCAGAGTGTTCCTTTAAGTCTTTAATTAAAGACCAAACGTTTGTTTCTGTCATGTGTTTTTTGTCGATCTAGCTAGTCAGCTGGTGAAACGGTGGGGTCGTGTGATGTCGTTCTATGGAGGCATGTTAAGAGCGGGTTTTAGGGTAGCGCTGCGGGGCTACTGGCCCGACAGTGGAAACGCAACTTGATTTTGGCCTCGGTGCTTGAGGTCTGAGGCTATTGTTAGCCCTGGCTCGCCAGACAGTGGAAAAGCGGCTAATGAGATCTCTTCTGATATGTTAGAGGAGATTAATGTGAAATTACTGGGGTTTTATTCTTAGGAGAAACATCTAAGAAGCATGTGACTTAGTGACAGTCCTATTAAAATAGTTGTAAAATCTTCTCTCCACTTCATGTCATTGCTATCCAGGAAAAACACTTTAGATATTAAAGAGATCTCACTTGTGATTTTTCTTCCCAGTGGCAGTCAAAAGATTAAAATTGAGTGTTTCGTGTGTCTTACTTTGGCGAACAGTGAGCCCACAAGTCTGTCAGTGGCAGATTTAAAAGCAGCTGTACTGTGTTTCTTATATAACGCCTCATTTGTCTTCTCCACCTGCAGCAAACACAAAAGAAATACAATTTCTTGCAGTCAAATATTGATGTAATACTGTAATGACATATTCATATTAATGAAATTCAAATAATTACTCAAATTTTAGCCTGTTTTTCTTATAATTAGACTATAGTACACAAGAACACACTAGGTTTTCATATGTTTGTAATACCTGCATGAAAGCTGCTGATCACGGTCTACTTATATTGTATGAAAAAAGCAGGTTCGAAATTCTCCAAAACATCTCTTCCACAGAAGAAAACGAATTGAATTAGTTTAGAACAACATGAAGGTGAATAAATGATGACAGATCTTCCGCTTTGGGTGAACTATTTCTTTTAATTATGTGCTGGTGTATTTTAGCAGCTCTGAGGTTGCCTATGTGATCTCTGTTGACAGAAAAAAAAAAACTCCTCTCTGGTTCAACTTATAATGAAAAATCATAATCTCCACTATCGTGACGCTAGAGACAAGATACACCAGGTCCTCATCTCAGACTGCAGGTTACATTCAGAATGAAATACTACTTTTTACACAATACGTACTGTATAAGGCATTCTATTTTTATAAAATGTCACTAAATTGAAACAAAACTGAAGTGGTTATTTTGCCTGCGTATTACAATGTTGTGTAAAAATGCCTTTTGACATCATATACAATGAATCAAGAAGTTGCTATTACATTTATCAATTGTAATCAAGTGCATTGCATTGTGGGATAAAGTATCCTCCACAGTGTGCTCTGTTTGGCTAGTACACATTGTGTCATCTGTGTGTGTGCATACTGCACTTAATGTACATTACTGTACAAAAGTTTGGGGTCAGTAAGATTGTTTTTAAAGAAATTAATACTTCTATTATGCATGGATGCATCAATTTGATCAAAAGTGATAGAAAATACATTTATAATCTTAAAAAAAAGATTTCTATTTCTAATGAATGCTGATCTTTTGAACCTTTTTATTCATCAAAAAAAATGACATGGTTTCCACAAAAATATGAAGCAGCACAACTGTGAGCAGTAAGCACACTCTGTCTGATGGAAAGTCTCAGTGAATCTAGAGGTCCAGTAGGACACATTCACTGCTCTTATCTATGCAGCCAGGGACCATGTCGAAGGAACAGAAAGAGAGGAGAGTCCATAAAAGACCTCCACTGGGATCGGTTTGGTTCAGGAAGCAGGCCAACTGGACACTTGCATTGGAAACAATGGACGTTTCCAAGAAAAAAAAAAAACAGCAGATGCCAATGTTTCAAGTTTCCTGTGAAATACTTCACAGGCCACAATAATTAGTGCTATAAATTTGAATCTGTTCACTTACTAATATGTACCATGGTAACCACAGTGTAAGTGTTTAGGCTTCTGTCCACTTTATCCACCAGGGAAAAGTCTCATCACTTAGAAAAGTAAAAGCACACTTCTCAACAAGCAAATCAAGGTTGCATTCACGTCTGTAGCATGAATGATTGATTCTTCATGCAAATCCCTTACTCTGAGAATAAGCAACAGTAATTAATAGTGATGTTTGCCATGGAATACAGACACTGCGGTATTTTGGCAGAAACAATGGTTTTCATGGTACAATTTGAAAGGATAGGCTCTAGGTTATAGACTCCAGGCAAAACTGACATTTAGTGAATGCTGAGAAATATTTAGTTCAAGGAGATTTATGAAAGATTTATTTGATTCGTTGGATGAAGCCCCCTGAAAAGTCTGAATAAGCTCCCAAGGGCGCTGGCAGATTAGTGTACAATAGACAATGAGTGCACACTTTCTGGGTTGAAGAACTGCTCACCTTGTACTGAGCCGGCCCCGGGGTGCTCATTTCCTCTTTGCTGGGGAGAAAAGGGCGGCGTGGTGCAACAGTGCCAAAGGCGCCCTTCCTTCTGCTCTTCAGACAGGCTTTCTTCAAACTCTCCTGAGCCAGGCCATAATCAAACACGTTATAGGCACCGGGACCTAGAAAATACAGCACGTCCTGATCTTGCTGAGCGAGACGAGTTCCTGGGTTAACATATTTTGTTGATCCTGGAAAAACATTCCGGTCTGAAAATGTAGTCCTAACCCTATACCGGTGAATAACACTGGTGTAGAAGCACCTAATCCTAGATGTAAGCCTAAACTTGACATAAACTCTAAACTTGTCCCTCAAATCTGATTGGTTGATTGGAATGTTGTTCCAGGATCAACAAAGATGTACTTGAAATCAGCAAATGCATCCATGAGTACGACATTTAGTTACTATTGGAGTTCTACTAACTAGGTTCATTTAATATTGATGGTAGTGTATGTAAATTAGGCAAAGCCACAGAAATCTCTTTGTTCTCTCACCTCTCTCACCAAGGCTGCATCTACTTGATCAAATAGTATCTACTTGATCATACAGTAAAAACTAATGTTGTGAAATATTATTACAATTTAAAATAACTGTTTTCTATTTGAATATATTGTAAAATGTAATGTATTCCTGTGATTAAAGCTGAATTTACAGCATCTTTACTTCAGTGTCACATGATCCTTCAGAAATCATTCTAATATGCGAATTTGCTGCTCAAGAAACATTTCTGATTATGATCAATGTTAAAATAAGTTGTGCAGCTTTTTTGTGAATATTTTTTTAATAAGTTCAAAAGAAAATAATTTATTTGAAATATAATTTTTTTGTAACATTATGAATGTCTATAGTCACTTTTGATCAATTTGATGCATCCTTACTGAAAATAAAAATATATATTTTTTTTTTAAAATCTTACTGATTGAATGGTAGTGTACTTATTGTCACGATTATTATTAGTTTTACCCTCTTTGACTCTTATCTTCAGTAACCTGTCTCCTTTGTTCTCAGGCCCCGTTTACACGAAGGGAAAACGCAGATATTTCCCTGCGGTTTGGCATCTCGTTTACACAAAAACCTAGTTTTTATCACAGAAAACGATTATTTCTAAAAACTCCAGCCAAAGTGGAGATTTCTGAAAACGCCGGTTATATGTTGCCGTGTCAACTGGGAGAAACAGGGTTTTAAGTTCTCTCTTGTCGATTCTGAGGATTTTGATTGGCTTTATCCTTCTCCCTACACTGCCGCCCATAGGTTTGGCATAGTTATGATGGCGCTCGCGGCGTATTTATGCGGGTGTGTGCACGATGTAATTATTGAAAACGGAGGGGGGGAAAATATTCGTTTCTCTAAATACACGGCTATGTGTAAACGTAGCCTCAGTTTCCCGCCACTTGTTTATCTCCTAGGTTACTCATTGCATGTTTGTTTCTATGGTTACTCATAAATTCCTTAATTTATATCACCTGTGTTAATCCAATCATCTTTATTATATATATATATATATACATATATATATATATACACTCACCGGCCACTTTATTAGGTACACCTGTCCAACTGCTCGTTAACACTTAATTTCTAAGCAGCCAATCACATGGCGGCAACTCAGTGCATTTAGGCATGTAGACATGGTCAAGACAATCTCCTGCAGTTCAAACCGAGCATCAGTATGGGGAAGAAAGGTGATTTGAGTGACTTTGAACGTGGCATGATTGTTGGTGCCAGAAGGGCTGGTCTGAGTATTTCAGAAACTGCTAATCTACTGGGATTTTCACGCACAACCATCTCTAGGGTTTACGGAGAATGGTCCGAAAAAGAAAAAACATCCAGTGAGCGGCAGTTCTGTGGGCGGAAATGCCTTGTTGATGCCAGAGGTCAGAGGAGAATGGCCAGACTGGTTCGAGCTGATAGAAGGGCAACAGTGACTCAAATAACCACCCGTTACAACCAAGGTGGGCAGAAGAGCATCTCTGAACGCACAGTACGTCGAACTTTGAGGCAGATGGGCTACAGCAGCAGAAGACCACACCGGGTGCCACTCCTTTCAGCTAAGAACAGGAAACTGAGGCTACAATTTGCACAAGCTCATCGAAATTGGACAATAGAAGATTGGAAAAACGTTGCCTGGTCTGATGAGTCTCGATTTCTGCTGCGACATTCGGATGGTAGGGTCAGAATTTGGCGTCTACAACATGAAAGCATGGATCCATCCTGCCTTGTATCAACGGTTCAGGCTGGTGGTGGTGGTGTCATGGTGTGGGGAATATTTTCTTGGCACTCTTTGGGCCCCTTGGTACCAATTGAGCATCGTTGCAACGCCACAGCCTACCTGAGTATTGTTGCTGACCATGTCCATCCCTTTATGACCACAATGTACCCAACTTCTGATGGCTACTTTCAGCAGGATAATGCGCCATGTCATAAAGCTGGAATCATCTCAGACTGGTTTCTTGAACATGACAATGAGTTCGCTGTACTCAAATGGCCTCCACAGTCACCAGATCTCAATCCAATAGAGCATCTTTGGGATGTGGTGGAACGGGAGATTCGCATCATGGATGTGCAGCCGACAAATCTGCGGCAACTGTGTGATGCCATCATGTCAATATGGACCAAACTCCCTGAGGAATGCTTCCAGCACCTTGTTGAATCTATGCCACGAAGAATTGAGGCAGTTCTGAAGGCAAAAGGGGGTCCAACCCGTTACTAGCATGGGGTACCTAATAAAGTGGCCGGTGAGTGTGTATATATATATATATATTAGGGCTGTCAAATGATTGATCACATCCAAAATAAAAGTTTTTTTTTTACATAATATATGTGGGTGCACTATGTATAATTATTTTGTATATATATATATAAATACACACACATGCATGTATATTTAAGAAAAAAATATTATTTATATATAAAATATTTATATTTATATATAATATAAATTATATATAAATCTATATACAGTATATACATGAAAATATTTCTTAAATATATACAAGCATGTGTGTGTATTTATATATATATAAAATAATTATACACAGTGCACCCACATATATTATGTAAATCATGAAGATCTGGATACGTCCAGTGACTGCGGTGAATAGTGCTGCTGGCAACAAGGGAAAGACCTTGTGACAGCCTGGAGAGACAGCTGACAGGAGGAAATAGACCCCAATGGGGCTGGTAAGGGTTAGCTACCCTTGTCGGCAGTATCCAGCTTCGTGTTTACAGGATGCTGGAGACACCCGCCCAAGGCTTCTAAGAAATTAAAGAGAAAAATACCCCTAGAGTCTGCGAGAGCGGGGGCGGAAGATGACTCGATGTTGGACAACATGGTTAACGACTTAGGAATGGAAACGGATATGAGTATGGAGAATAAGACTAGTTCAAGATCTGCAGTTAGTAAAGTCATTGAACTCCAGGTTTGTGTCTGTGGCTGGAGCAAGGCGACAACGGTCAGGGGTTTGAAGGTTCATCAAGGGAAAATGAAATGCTTGAGGGAGAAGGGACAAGGGCCTTGCATTGATCAGTACTTCTTACGAAGTCAGTCAAGTCAGTCGAATGAAATCCAGCGACAGGAAGCAAACCACAGCTCGCAGGATATCAGCACCCCTGTCATAGAGGAGAGGAGGGCTTGCACAGATAGTGATGAACATATTCAGACTTGTGAAACCGGTCAGACTAACCAGCATAAGAGAGAAAAGAACCTCAACGGGCATAGGCCTGGAGTTAGATGGCCAAGAGCTTGTGAGAAAACTGCATGGGATACGGTAAACACAGATCTATGCTTTGCATTGGAAAGATTAACTGGTACAGTTGAAAAGAAGCTGGATAAATTTGGGGACATCATTTACGCATATGGAAGTGAGAGGTTTGGTGTGGAAAAAAGGAAGGAAAAAGTACAAACTGCTCCTGGAATGTCTAGACGGCAGCAGAAAATTGAAGGGTTAGTTAGAGAAAGGAGACAGCTGAGGAAGCAATGGAAAAGAGCAGAACAAAGTCAGAAGGAGGGACTCAATCTCTTACAAAGGGACATAAAAGATAAGCTGGCAACATTACGCAGAGCTGAGCGTCTACGGAAACGCTACAAAAAGAAGGAACGTGCGAGGGCTAATTTCTATAAAGACCCATTCAAATTCGTAAAGAAGTTATTCACCAGTGAGAAGAATGGCACTTTAAAAGCATCTAGAGTTGAGCTAGAGAGATATTTGGAGGAAACGCATACAGATGCAAAAAGGCATGAGCATATGTCAATTCCATCAGACATACCACCTATCAACCCACCAGAATACCAAATGGAGGTCTGTGCACCTAAGTGGAAAGAGGTAGAGCAGGCTGTGAGAAAGGCAAGGGCTTCATCATCTCCAGGGCCTAATGGAGTTCCGTACAGAGTGTACAAGAGTGCTTCAGGAGTTCTGCGAATTCTGTGGAAATTGTTAAAAGTGGCATGGGAAAAACAGGTTGTACCTAGAGCATGGCGCAGAGCAGGTGGAGTCTTTATACCTAAAGAAAAAGATGCTACAAGCATCAGTCAGTTTCGTCCTATTTCACTATTAAACGTTGAAGGTAAGATTTTCTTCAGCATTATTGCCCAGAGATTGTCCACCTACCTATTAAAGAATGGCTTCATTGACACTTCAGTTCAAAAAGCGGGCATTCCAGGGTTCTCAGGATGCTTAGAACACATCAATGTTATCTGGCAACGAATTCAGTCAGCAAAAAAGGAGAGGAAGGAGCTCCATGTGACATTCCTGGATTTGGCCAATGCATATGGTTCAGTGCCACATGAGCTTCTTTGGGCAGCATTTGATTTTTTCAGAGTACCAATGTCAATAACAAATTTAGTGAAAGCCTATTTTGGAGATTTGCAATTTAGTTTCTCAACTCCAAAATTCAGCACTGCATGGCAATGCTTAGAGGTTGGAATAATGGCAGGATGCACAATTTCTCCACTGGCTTTTACCATGGCAATGGAAGTAATCATTAGGGCATCAAGATGGGTAGTAGGAGGAGAGCGCTTGGCTTCTGGGTTGCGACTACCACCAATCAGAGCATACATGGATGACATGACAACCATGACTACAACAGTAGCCTGCACTAATCGGTTATTGGGGAAGTTAACAGATAATATTGAATGGGCACGAATGCAATTTAAGCCCTCTAAATCAAGGAGCATCTCCATAGTTAAAGGAAAGGTAGTAGATAAAACATTCTTCATTAATGGTGAGGCAATACCAACAGTTTCTGAGAAGCCAGTGAAAAGTCTTGGGAGATGGTACGATGGAGATCTAAAGGACACAGTTCGAGTGGGAGAAGTTAGACGACAAGCAGTGGAAGGGTTGAAGAGCATAAACAGTTGTGCTCTACCAGGCAAACTAAAACTCTGGTGCTTTCAGTTTGGTCTACTGCCGAGGTTGCTGTGGCCACTGACTGTGTACGAGGTTTCTTTGACAACAGTGGATAAGCTGGAAGCGTTAATAAGTTCATACATCAGGAAATGGTTGGGAGTTCCACGCTGCCTCAGCAGAGTGGGACTTTATAGTAAAGGAATATTGCAGCTGCCAGTCTCTGCTTTAACCGAGGAGTTTAAGTGTGCCAAGGTCAGACTGGAAATGACATTAGTAGAGTCACGTGACAAATGTGTAAGGGAGGCAGCCCCTGTGTTAAAAACTGGTAGAAAGTGGTCAGCAAAGAAATCAGTAGTAGAGGCAAAGGCTGACCTTCAAATAGGGGATATCGTGGGACAGGTACAGCATGGAAGAGGGGGTTTTGGGCTCAGTTTAGCTCCTCCTAAATGGCACAAGGCAGGCCCAGCTCAAAGGAGGAAGCTGGTAGTCAACGAGGTGCGAAAGCAGGAGGAGAGGATGAGGAGTATAAAGGCCATTTCCCAGGCTAAGCAGGGAGAGTGGATGAGATGGGAGAGTGTGGAACAACGCAAAATGGGCTGGCAAGACCTTTGGTCAATGGAAGAGAGTAGGATCAGTTTCCTTATTAGGTCAACATATGATGTTCTCCCATCACCGCAGAACCTAAACCTCTGGGTAGGAGAGGATCCCTCTTGTCCTTTGTGTTCATCACCTGCCACATTAAGGCACATTTTGACAGGATGTAAGGTGGCTCTTAGCCAAGGTCGGTTTACTTGGCGCCATGACCAAGTACTGAGATGTTTGGCTTTAGCATTGGAAGGCAAGCGTAGTATGACCAATAAGTTGCCGCATGTTCTAGCAAAACATTACACGCAGAAGACAACATTCCTCCGCCCAGGCGAGCAACCACCAAGAAAAGGTGTTAACACCAATTCTCGGCCAGGACAACTGGAAGCTGCTAGGGACTGGAAGATGCTGGCTGATCTTGATCAACGGCTTATTTTTCCACCTGAGATTGCCACCACTAACCTACGACCAGACATTGTTTTGTGGTCTGGATCAGCACGCATTGTTCAACTGATAGAGTTGACAGTGCCATGGGAGGATGCTGTAGATGAGGCATATGAGAGGAAGAAACTGCGGTATGCTCATTTGGCCACTGAAGCAGAACAGCGAGGATGGAGAGTCCAGGTTTATCCAGTGGAAGTGGGTTGTCGAGGTTTTGTGGCACACTCTACAACCCGGTTCCTCAGAGACGTCGGATTCAGCGGCCAAGAGTTGCGTCGCACAGTAAAGAACTTATCTGAAGCAGCAGAAAGGAGCAGCAACTGGCTGTGGTTGAGACGGAAAGATTCTAGCTGGCAAGGTACAGGCCGCCACGCTACGGTTTCGTAGAATTCTTGAAAAACTTGAAGAGTCTGTTGGTTTATTTGTATAGGTTGTGTAGTATAGGTTGTATAGTATACTATTCAATTTGTATAGGTTGTATAGTATAGAATGACGGGTGGTTGGGCAGATATTGTGTTTTGCGGTAGGTGGTATGCCATACGGAACCGTTGCCACTGTAACTGCTTTAACGCACCAGTGGGGCTCGACAGCCTTAGTCAATCGGGTTGGCGCGTATGGTTGGGTTGCGGAGAGATAGTGAGATTGTGGTTAGGTCTCAGCAGCAGGAGGGATGTAGAGGTCAGTAAGCTGGGCTGAGTTGAGTGGGGGACGGAGGGGGGTGACTCTGGGACGCAAGAGTCACTGTCGAGCCCTCTTGAGGTGTCGTGGGCTAGTCGACGAAACACTGAGGACGGAAGGTGCCCACTTGAAGACCCTAGAGATGTCCCCTACTCGGCTCAATCCAGACGGTTGTCGTGTTGGTCCACTAGGGAGACCACACTGTAGTTGCAGCCGTCGTGTGTGCTAACGCGCCAAGTACACTGCAGCCGTTAACGCCGGACAGAAGGGGAGTCACACCCTCATATGGAAAGAAGCGTAAATGGATGGAGAAGCATAGTTTACTGTAAAGCTACGTCTTAGTGTTGCTTATCTTGGCGAAAGACGAGTACAAATCAGCATGAAGTTTTAACATCTACTCTCGTGTAATGGAAATCATGTAAAAAAAACTTTTATTTTGCATGTGACTAATCACGATTAATCATTTGACAGCCCTAATATATATATATATATATATATATATACATGCCTGTGTTTTTGTTCTCATTGGTCGGTTCTCGTTAATGCTTGTGTTCAGTTTGGTGTAGTTCTTTCGGTTAATAAAGTCTGTTCACTTTTATCCTGGTCTTGGCATCATACCTACACCACACTCAGCCAGTGTGACACTTATGCAGTCCATTGGTCCATGGTTTGCTACAGTTTGCATACTTTTGTTTATAATAACAGAAAAATATTTCAAACTGCTAAAATTTTAGTTAAATTGCAGCAATAAAAAAAAGTTAATTGTACTTCAACCCCTTTTGCATGTTGTTACTGATAAAGAAAACTGATTTGGCACCATCACATCAAATTGATAATGTAAATGAACTGGTTTTATTCAAGTCAAATATTATTTAATATTGCTGAATCAACCTAAATATATTAATATATTTAAAAAAAATAGATTAAATCAGGTAGAAATTGCTTTTTAAGGTACAATAGCAGTTTACCACTTTTTATAGTGTAGTTCATTGCACCTCTGTGTCTTATTATTATCTAATCATAATTCTGCAACTTTCCTGTCTGTTATTGTGAAGCTGCTTTAAAACTATTTCTGTTCTATAAAGCGCTATAAAAATAAATGTGCCTTGACTTCAACCACTTTAAATATAATTACTGCTAAAGAAAATTTGATTGAAACTCCTCAATGAAATGTTTTCATAAAATAGCATTGTAAGACCACCTTGAAGCAAAATTGTACAGTACACTATCCAGGCACCTTTGGCATAAAATATTCAACGTACTATGATTTGGCATCTTGCAAACTATTAAGGACAGGCAGTATGCAAGATTAGACAGAATGCACCTTGAGCGTCTTAAATTGGCATAGAATCTGATTGGTTGTTTTAAGAGTGACTTGAAATCTGATTGGCTGCTATTGTAAAGCATTTGTGTAGCAGTATGAAATCTAGTGCTAACTTTGCAAACCTCGTGTTTTTCCCTCTAGCAAGCACAGTCCAAATCTGACCTCTGACTGAACCCCACAGATACAAGACATTTTGCATTCAGAATGTGGCCCAGATACACATTCACACAGAACAAAACACACCGGCACAAACCTGGCGTAGCTTTCGATCTGTTCTCTGGCAGGAAGCGTGCAGCTGTCAGGCCAAAAGGATTCTTCTTCACCCTTCTGTCTTTCTTCAGGATCTCCAGAGCACAGCGCGGGTCTTCGTACGCTCCTACAGGGGGCGTTTCATCCTTGACTGGACTGAACCGCTGCGAGAACCAGCACAATACTGAGATCAGATGAAAATCGACTTGAGGCGGCATTCTTCACAATCCATTTTACTTCTGTGAGTCGATTACATTTTACTAAAAGATAATGAAGACTATAATGTGCTCTGATGAATTGTGCAGAAGACCAGAAACTTGTATTAGGCAAGTAAATAAGGTCCATTATGATTTCATGTGACTAATCCCGAGCAGCTGTTATTAGAACTTATTACACGGCTCTCTGAAATGCTTGATTCTGATTGGTCAATAAAGTAATTTCGAGGTGGTCAGTTATTTCCCGATAATGATCATCGTCAATTGCAAAACTGTACAGTGGCCTCTCATCATTCTTTCATGTTTCTCGTATCACGACTGGTGGCATTATAACATATTATAACTGGTGGCATCTAGTGCCTCAGTTACCGACTGCAAAAGGAGGAAGACTTCAGTACTAATAGTAGGCCTACAGTAATATTGTTGAAGTGTTTGTTTTGTTGCTAGAATGAAATGTAATAGATTATGAGATAATAAACAAGTGTGGTTTCTTCTCAATTCAATATTTCATGCCCCTGTCATTATTTATTTGGTGAAATCTGTGAAATAATAGTGGGCTATTAAACTAAAATCCATATTTTTTATCAAATTATTTACTTATGTGGAGAGTAGCCATGTAATAAGCGGTACATACAGCCGGAAGTTATCATAAAAAAAAAAAACCCTTCAGGGTAATACAAGTCGGGGTCCTGATCACCTGTCAGAGTTTATTTTGCGATAACATCTGGCTGGATGTACATTGTCCCTTATGTATGAATGTCCAAAAATAATGCAGTGTGTAGTTGCCTGAGCTTTAGACAGGAAGGCTGGGCTCAATACAGGACCATGTGGTTTACTGGGCGTCTCAAACTGACTCTTTAAGTGGTAATGCCCTGGACCTGGAACACCCTATAAATACAGACACACACAAACACACACATAGACGCACACAAAAAGAAAAAGAAAGCTTATTTGCAGCACAACAGAAAAGCATCCATGCAGAAATGCATCTAACCTTGAGCTCAAGTCATGTTGCAATAGTGCCCTCTACAGGCAAGACACAACTTCTACATGTCACATTTACACACACGTCAGTGTTAAAGCAGGGGTTTTCAATCATTTTAGATGCCATGGACCCCCAAATACGATCATCCTTGTGTGAGGGACCCCATCCTAAAATTGAAAAAGCATCTATCTTTTATTTATTTATTTTATTTATGTAAAAAAAAAAAGTAAAAAAAAAATAATATATATATATATATATATATATATATATATATGTAATATAGAATAAAAACTAATATTTTTATTTTAATCACATTATTTATTTATGTTAAGCCAATTGTTTTATTTACCAATTCATTTTAATTTTATTATTTATTTATTCTATATTTTTTTACATTAGCTTTAATTTACATTTAACTTTAACTTACGTCAAATGTCTTAAAAAAAATGTTTTATCCAAAAATAGCTACACGTATAGAACAGGGACTTAAGACAAAATGATGAGGTTTTAACCTTCTTCTCCTCCTGCAGAGTCACCAGCTCATGGTATCGAGGGACGACCAGCTCTGAACGGCCTTTCTGCTCTCGCGTGAGATTCACATTCTCATAGTGGACAGTGTGATCACTGGTACACACACAAACACACACAGGGATGCACAAAATCAAATGAAACACCAAAGAGTGCTAAAGGGGTGCTTTCTGTAGGTCCAAAAACAATGAAACAAGTTAGGATTTTAGCAGTTCCATCAGCCTGAGGTCAATGGGTTTTGGTTAAGTGCCTGGAAAAAAGGTCTGTGGTGAACACAAGATCAAGATATTTTCACATTTTATTCTATGAGATAAAATTCATCAGCAATTGTGTTTTCTTTTAAAAAGATTTTACTTGTCTTGAAAAGGATGGTTGCTAACAAGAGTCTAAAGGGGACATTAAGGCCCTGTTTACACCTGGTATTAAGATGCGTTTTGGTCGATCGGATCATGAGTAGACGAGGGAGGAACAGTCCCGTTTACACATGGTGTTTTAATCCGTCTCTTTTGTCCACTTTCAAACACTTCTGTCCTGATTTCTTCGAGGGGAGGGTCTATGAGGGTAAATGTATGGGTTTATTCAGGTCTTTCAAACTAATGAGCGAAATAATCTCACGGAATTTACATATGAAAGCGCTCAGAGACGACAGGAAACCATACGGAGAGCACCAGCTTTCATTTCTGCTCTGATAGGTAGTGGTGGAAAATGGACAAGCTCAAAACGTTTTAGACCTGCATTTAGCGTAAGTGATGGCGATGCTGAAGTCATGTGAACGTGGTGTAGTTTGTTTATAGCCTACGTTTAGCTTTTTACTTCTGGCAATTGTATTTAGGCTTCAAAATTCAAAAAAAAAAAATATTTGTGAAGATTATCATGATGGACAATATGTGTATGAATCATTAACTTTTGTTGATCACAGAGCTTATTTTCTGCAATAATCCAAAATCAAGTTGAACAATTGTATTCATTTTTTGTCAAAGGAACCAGTGTGATGCTGACTTCCAGGTTGGCCTACAAAAATATCACAGACGCAAACAGCACGGACTTACTCCTATAATTTGCAGAAAAGTCCGTCATGCAGATAAGATTTGAATAGATCAAGGAAGCGTTTTCGAGTTTTGTGTGCACAATGCATCAGACGGTCAGCGAACAGACTGTGGGTGTGCCGTCTAAGGCTGAGACCATGTGACATTTATTCTGAAGCATCTACATATGGCAAACAAGGTCCAGATGCTTCTGAATAAGTTTTGAAAAACAATGCAAATGATGTTGTGTTGCAGCTGAGAGCAAATCAATCAAACTCACTCCTGTAGTTCATACTGTCCTGGTCCAGGTTCGTCTTCGCCCTTTACCTGCTCTCTCCGGCCTGACATCTTCCCAAACTGCACACCTTTATACTTCTGGAAGGATGACAGCTCCTCCTGCAAAACACACACACATATACATATATATATATATATATATGAGGTCAAATATTAGTTTACAATTATCAGCATTTTCACTGGCCATAATTATACAGATTTATGTTTTGATGTTTTGATGCACGAAGCAGAGGGTGGTTGCCTTCGCAATGTGCATTAAAATTGTATAATGCACACCTAAGCCCTATTCGCGCTGGATTATTACACAGTATTATCTGGTGACCTCTAGTCATTTGTAATAATTGCGGAGGCTGTCTGTGATCTTAATCCCGTGCGAATCGGCCATGTCTGTAATTTGTAAAGTAAACATTTCCACCCACAAATGACCTACCATATTTGGCCAAACACAGAGGTCCTGTGGTAATATTAGTCCCGTGCGAATCGGCATCTCTGTGATTTGGCGGTATCGTATATACTTTTTTCAAGGTTTTTGTTTCATGTGCGCTTTTTTATCCATCTTTTACGAAGAATGGAGGTCCGTTGGAGTGTTTTGATAGTATTTTGAGGGCTGGGTCATATCACTATACACCAACTACACAATTTGCAGAAAGAGAAAGCTGAAAATCATCAGAAGAGCGAAAACAAAAAAAGAATGATTATATGGAGATGAATGACATGTATAGCAGCAGGAACATTCTTCTGTTTAGGATATATCATACAGCTAGACCTATAATAACGGCAAGATATTTCCAAGCAATAGCCTATTGACGTCATATCCGGGAGATAAGTCGGTAAATTTGAGTAAAATCACAGGCTTCGGTTATCCCGTGCGAATGCGCCACACGAAATTCAGATGTGTGTGTGTGTGTGTGGGGGGGGGTAATTTCTAAATCACACGTGGTCCCCAGATAGTACTAATCCCATGCGAATAGGGCTCTAGCCATGGATTACCATGCTTATACTATGATAATTTGCCAGCATCGACAACTTAATAATTTTGTTATTGATTCGGTAGCGAAGCTTTTTATTAATAATGTCACGGCCCACGGGGCAGCGTTGATGACAAGTTTCTGTGCTCCTGAATGTTTCTGTGTGTGCGCACTGCAATCTCAGCTCTCTGTGTGTGAGTGACGTATAGCTTTAATGTGACGTGAGCTTTAATGAGAACAGCGCATTAATAAAGAACGTTGATTCAACTGACTTGGAACTTCTTGTGCATTAAAACTGTTTTATCGCACACCTTCGAATCGAGTATTCAGACAGACTATGGGATCAATTTATATATATATATATATATATATATATATATAAAATGTAAATCAGCCATAACATTGGCTAATAGTCATAATAAATCATAATATACACTACCGGTCAAAAGTTTAAGATCGGTACGATTTTTTATGTTTTTAAAAGAAGTCTCTTCTGCTCACCAAGGCTGCAATTATTTGATAAAAAATACCAAAAAAACAGTAATATTGTGAAATATTATTACAATTTAAAACAGCGGTTTTCTATGTGAATATATAGTGAAGTGTAATTTATTCCTGTGATCAAAGCTGAATTTACAGCATCATTACTCAAGTCTTCAGTGTCACATTTTTTAAATTATTATAATATGAAATTATTATAATATGATGCTCAAGAAACATTTATGATTATTATCCATGTTGAAAACAGTTTTTTACATTTTTATTTCAGGATTCTTTGATGAATAGAAAGTTCAAAAGAACAGCATTTATTTAAAATATAATCTTTTCTAACATTATAAATGTCTTTACTGTATAACTTTTGATCAATTTAACTCATCCTTGATGAATAAAAGTATTTTCTAATTTCTTTCCCCCAAAAATAAAAAAAAATTTTTTACTGACCCCAAACTTTTGAATGGTAGTGATTAATGTTACAAAAGCTTTCCATTTCAGATCAATTCTGTTCTTTTGAACTTTCTATTCATCAAAGAATCCTGAAATAAAAATGTAAAAAACAGTTTTCAATATGGATAATAACCATAAATGTTTCTTGAGCATCATATTATAATAATTTCATATTATAATAATTTTAAAAATGTGACACTGAAGACTTGAGTAATGATGCTGTAAATTCAGCTTTGATCACACGAATAAATTACACTTTACTATATATTCACATAGAAAACCGCTGTTTTAAATTGTAATAATATTTCACAATATTACTGTTTTTTTGGTATTTTTTATCAAATAATTGCAGCCTTGGTGAGCAGAAGAGACTTCTTTTAAAAACATAAAAAATCTTACCGATCTTAAACTTTTGACCGGTAGTGTATATCGCTATCAGCCAAATTTTCAGTATCACTGATATGCACTGATAATAAAACCTTGATAGAAATGGCTTGATTGAAACACATTGTCACGTACACTATGGTCTTGAAACAAAGATGGAAGTGAAACAACATAAAATGCTAGAATATGTATAGAATATGACCATTTTAATCAACAAAAACAGCTAAAAATGGGTGGAAAATGTGTAATCAACTAGCAACCCCTGAGTGGAGCGAGAGAAACAGAGATGCACCATGACGGATGGCCCTGTGCTTTGATACAGAGTTCTTCCCCCTCTAGAGGAAGTTGGCAGCTCAATGGCCAATGAAAGATGATTTGATTAAAGCTGAGTCCAGCATCTGCTGCATTATTGTAAGTGAATATTGAAATATAACGTAAAGAATAATTACCCAGGGTTTTCGGTCTTGACAGTAAAATGGATGAGTGCTGCACTTTGTGACTTTTTAAAATAATGCAGCGATCATTAGTAATGGAAACAGCCTCAGCACTAATGATGCAGAGCGGAGGGGCATTATACGGTCTTCTGTTAATGGACACATCTGACCTCACACACACACACTCAAACCGCTCCATTAGACCTGTATCTTTTTCGTGACTGAGTGCACATCCATTTACACATACTGCTGTTAATCTGTCTGACCGGTAAGGGGTTGTAGAAGGCCGGGCCGAGGGTCTGGTCTCTGGTGGGGGGTTTGTGTCTGTGTAGGACACCTTGAGCATCCTCTTCATATCCCAACGCCTGTGCGGGAGACGGGATGGATGGAGCATCAGGATTCAGCAGCATCTTCATCACTTTATAGACGGTCTGCAGGCATCGTAAAAACATTTACTCAAAAAACAAATCAAAGTATTAACAGACAGAGATTCATCACAACTGCAGGGAGAAAGTATGAGAAGCCCTTTGGATTTACCTGGATATCTACATGAAATCGCTGGTTACACTTTATTTTAAGGTGACGTAGTTACATTGTAATTACTCATACAAGTACTGAGTAATATTAATTAACTACATGTACTTACTATAGAGTTAAGGTTAGGGTTAGTTACTTGTAATTATGCATCATTTACTGTTATTACTATGGTAAGTACATGAAGTAACGTGTAACTACGTCACCTTAAAATAAAGTGTTACCTAATTGCTCATAAAATATCATCTAAATATCACTAAATCTTGAGTTTTTAAGGAAAAACACCCTGTCTAAATATTGTTGATAAATGTGCGTAATTGGTGTGAAAAAAATATCACATTTCAAAAAAGGTGCAATGATCTTACAAACAGGCTTTATTATCTTTATGTAAAATATTATTTGTTATTTTTCTTTTGATTTGGGGTTAAAATACGACCAGGACATTTCTAATGTGAGATTCACCTTTGTATGAAATCTAAGTAAATGTGTCTTGCCTTAATTACAACACTTGATATGATCTTATAACTGAACTCATAACAATAAATTATAGTCCATGTGATAATTCAAACTAACGTCTCACCTTCAGACTCTTCTCTGGATTGGTTGTTCTGTTCTCTGAAGGGGACACATTGTTCCTAACATTGTACGCTCCCGGCCCTGGTACATCTGACACCACGTCATCAAACCGCTTGGAACGATTCTGAAGACTGTTTCCTCCCAAAACATGATTCTGCAATATTCCAGTTATTTTGCACTTGTCACTGACATGTTAACTGATTGCAAAGTGATATTAAAACCATAACATACCCTGGTAATGCCACTGTTATACTGTCCTGGTCCAGGAGAGAGGAGACCACTGCCCGACCCCAGGAACCCAGTCTCTCTAATGGACAGCGAGAGGAAGGGGGCATACGAATCTGTCGAAATATATCAACAATAACTCTTTCAAATAATAATAACAACTATTGTTATATTGGTATTAATACTATACGAATCCAATAGCCTAGTAGATTGATCACGGGTGCCTAAACTATTAAAAAAAAAAGTTTAAAAAAGAACTAAAAAGGGTTGCACAACCTAATGCCAGAACCTTTTATTTATTCTCTAGTCTAGCTCTTAGAAAACTCAGCTATATTCTGGCACTTTACATTAAACAATATGGAGGTCTGAAGAACCTGCTGTCATTTAACATCAAATAGCCTACTATAGCAACCCAAGAAAACTATACAGAGAAACCGGTTCTGGGAAAGAAGAGAGGTCTGCAACGAACCAATGAATAAACTTTTATGTATATATACACTTCTTGGTAAGGTTTAGAACTGCCTTATGAAAATTAGCCATGGTTTTATTATAGTAAAAGTGTAGTAACCATGTTTTTTTGTGTGTGTGGAAGTTTGATGACCATTTCTATAAACACAGTTTTACTACAAATACCATGGTTAAACTATGGGTTAGTTTAGCAAAACTATGGTTACCAAGTTTTTTTTTAATGTGTAGTAAAACCATCATCAATTTTGGGGTCACTTGCATAAACTTAGTCACTATTTTAAGACTGTGTCTCAAAGGGATAGTTCACCCCAAAATGAAAATTCTGTCATCATTTATTTACCCTCAAGTTGTATGAAATTTTTTTTTTCTCTTCTGCTGAACAGAAAAAACATTTTGAAGAATGTCTGTAATCAAACAGATTAGACCCCATTGACTTCCATACTATTTTTTTACCCTTACTATGGAAGTCAATGGGGCCCGTCAACTGTTTGGTTACCCATATTCTTCAAAATATCTTATTTTGTGTTCAGCATAAGAAAGAATTTCATACAGGTTTGGAACAACTTGAGGGTGAGTAAACTATGACATTATTTACATTTTTGGGTGAACTAAGTTATCCATAAGAACTAGTTTGACCAACTAAGTTAGCAATTAACCAAAGGGTTAACGTTAAGTTCCTTTTCCGATTTAAATTTAAGATCTACCTTTTATGTAACTGATTTTAAGAAGTTATGACCAAACTTTAGATGACTAACTTTTAAGACTAACTTAGTCTAAGCTAAAATGCGAACTGCCAATGGTCTTAGGTTTTAAAAAAATGACTTTATTTCACGTCAAAATGAAACTTACTGTTTTTGTCGCACAGAGACCTGCTGATATTATACGATCCTGGTCCAATTTCAGACGTGGTGCTGCTTAGTGTCAAATGTGTGACCCTGGGAGCTCGATCATACATGTTGATTAATTATTTATATTGTACATGAAACGTGTTTAATTAACTAATGTAACACACTGTGAGAGCAGTGAAGCGTCTTCCAGTCACTGGAGCGCGTCGGCGCGTTGCCTGGACGCCAATTACAAATACGTTAAAGTTCATGAATATTAATTAGGTAATGGAGACGTCACATACTTCGTAGACTTCCTAGACCTAGACACTGCCAGTCACTTAACCTGTTATGTTACCTACCTAATGTTCATGAGTTAATCCGTCGACTGGGCACTCAAACGCAGTCATGGGGGAAAAACACAAAACTATGTAGAGACAAATCATAGTGTCTGACTTTCCATTAAAAAAACTAAATTTCATATATATATATATATATATATATATGTATATATGTACATGTATATGTATATGTAGGTCAAAAGTTTGGAAACATTACTATTTTGAATGTTTTTGATCGAAGTATTTTATGCTCATCAAACCTGCATTTATTTTATCAAAAATACAGAAAAATTTGTAATATTGTAAAATATTATTACCATTTAAAATAACTGTTTTCTATGTGAATATATTTTAAAAATGTAATTATTACTGTGATCAAAGCTGAATTTTTAGCATCATTACTCCAGTCTTCAGTGTCACATGATCCTTCAGAAATCATTCTAATATTTTAAATGGTAATAATATTTCACGATATTACTGTTTTTGATCAAATAAATACAGGCTTGAGGAGCATAAGAGACTTAACATTTTTTTAAAAAAAAAATAACATAATAATTAAACCTTTTGGCTGCTAAAACAAAAACAGTGTTTGGCAGTTGATCCGCGCCGGCGTGTGGCGCTGTGCGCGAGGATCAGCTGTTCCCAAACCTGCGCAAGAATCCCCGAAGAACCGTAAACAAAGAGATCCAGTAGAACAGGGTCACGGAACCACATCTGCCGCTGCTGTAAATATCAACTGTAAGTTTAAACACACTTAACACACTTTAGGAATTGCATTTTCTGTATTTCTGTACACTTGAATACAGTAACAGAAGAGCTTTGCCGTGACATTAAGTTTGTTTATGTGTGTCCCGCAGTGAAAGCAGGACACGTTGTTGGTCGAGCATGCCCAGTAACGCAGCTCAACTCTTGGAGTCAGACGATACTGAACCGGATCTTCCGTTACAAGTGCCGAACCTGAGCGGGTTGAGCCTCCGGGATGATGAGAGTCAATCAGAACCACGTGACACTCCTCATCTGGGTGTCCTGGGTGCGGTGTTGGACCTCCAGCCCCTGTCCCAAACTAGATCAGATGAGGAAAACAGCACCAACAACAATATTATCAGACATGATGCTGATCTGGAGCAGCTGAGGGCCCTGGCCCTCACAGGCATGGAGGCACCTGGGACCGGTGGGCTCTTTCAGGATGGGCTGGGCGAGTCCCAAGGCTTCCACCAGGTTCAGGGGAGGATGATGATGGCTATGATGATGATGCAGGAGGGCGAGAGGTGTGCACTAAACACCAGGAGGAAGAGCGTGAACACAACAGAGTGTGTGATGGTGCCCACATCTGAGCATGTGGCGGAAATAGTTGGCCGACAGGGTAGGTTTGTTTGCTTGTGTCATAATTAATATTCTAATATTGTGATTCATCTGGTCTCACTTTTCATCCAGGGCAGGGCTTAACATTAAGGATTTCTTTTTGTGCTGGGCCTGTTGGATTAGTGATTCAGATTTGAACTCGCCCTGCTGATATTTTCACAGACCTCACCTCAAAGAGAATATATATATTAGAGCTGTCAAGCAATTACATTTTTTAATCAAATTAATTGCACAATGTGACGATTAATGAATCGCAAATCAAATTTGGCTGAGAAATTACCCTCAAAATATAGTTTAAATTCATTATTGGGTAAAATGGGAAAATAGACTTTACAAAAATGGCTCTCTTTATGGGCCATTGAATCATTGGTTCACTTGTGTGATATTTCCCTCTTTACTCATGTGATATTGCATAGGTAACTGTATCTGGGGCAAGGTGGCTGCATCAAACACGATAATAATTTTAACACGTTATTTTTTCCCATACCTAATTAATTAAACGAATGCATTAAATCGACAGACTTTTCAATAATAGAAAAGTTATTTTAAAATGTATTAACAATTATTAAAAGATTATTTTAAAAAAACAACAGTTTTTACTGTATTTTTGATCAAATAAAATCAACCTTGGTGAGCAGAAGAGACAAAAACATTATAAAATCTTAATTATTCAATATATATAATGAACCATGTACAATTATAGAAAATCTACTCTTTAAAAAAATTATGAAAATGGTTTTAATAATATATGCTCGAACTGACCTCATTGAACTGTCTGTTACTATGGATTACAGCTGCCCCACTTATCTGTGATGACGTAATGATTCATCACTGCACTGTTTGAAAACAAGTTGTGTAATACAAGTGAACTAGCACACTGACAACACCCCTGCTACAACACCATCTATATTAGTATTGACCAATCAACATCAAGGACTGCTCTAATCATGCCTAAGAGGAGATCACTTGTCTAATAGTGTGATTGATTGATTGATTGATGTCTTGTTAAGCTAGCAATCTGTTGACTTGTCTGTATTTCTGCTCTCTTCAGGTTGCAAGATCAAAGCTCTGAGAGCAAAGACCAACACTTACATCAAAACACCCGTTAGAGGAGAAGAACCAGTGTTCGTAGTGACCGGACGAAAGGAGGATGTCATGACGGCGAAGCGGGAGATTATGTCAGCGGCCGAGCATTTTTCCCTCATCCGGGCGTCTCGGAACAAACTGGCGCCAAACGTTGGGCACAACAGCGTCCCTTGCCATCCGGGACAGACAACCATCCAGGTACGGGTGCCTTATCGAATGGTGGGGCTCGTGGTGGGACCGAAAGGAGCGACTATCAAGAGGATCCAGCAGCAAACCCACACTTACATTGTCACACCAAGCCGTGACAAAGAACCAGTGTTTGAGGTGACCGGCATGCCTGAGAACGTGGATCGAGCGCGGGAGGAAATCGAAGCCCATATTGCTCTGCGTACCGCGGGACACGTGGACACCAGCGCAGACGATGACGACTTCCACTACAACGGCACCGACGTAGGCTTCGAGTCGGGAAGCAACAGAGCCTGGCTCTTCTCCGGTGGCGTTTCAAACATCGATAACGGCAGCTTCCACAGCAAAGCCTCAGGATACCGAAACGACAGCTCCAGTTCGCTGGGAAGCAACTCAAGCGAGTCGTACTACAGCGGGAAAGGCAGCGGAGTGGCGGATCTCAGTCCCGGGAGCACCGGCGGCACGTTCTGGTATGGCGATACCCAGTTGCCCTTGGGATCTGAAGATTCGTCTGGATACGACGGGCTAACGATGACGGCCCCGTCCACCAATCCATTGTGGAGCACCTTTGATCGGGGACGCGCGAGTTTGCCGAATACGCCGAGGCTCTCTCCATCCCTTCTCGCGCGTCTGTCTCCATCTCTTCCGGAGGCACTGGATCATCATCCGCTGGTTCGGCTGGTGCAGGAGAATTCCCAGAGTCTCCCGGCCTTTGGTACGGCGTTCTCCCCGTCAGGCGACAGCACGGGCTCCAGCTCTCCGCCGGACATGCGCACCTTCCCCAAACACAGCCAGGTTCCTGCGTGCGTACGTTGCGGAGACAATGTGGCGGCGATTGTCCTGGGAGGGCAAAACCTCGTCTGTTTGGAGTGTTCCAACATCCTGCAAAGCGTGTAGAGAGAGGATCCCGAGGAGTAGACTGGTTTATTTTTTACATTGTTAAATACTTCCTTCTTTATTATGTTTAAATAACTGGGAAATGCAGGTTTTCAATCAATTCATCTCAAAGATTTCCACATTTACGTTTAGCTGCTACGTCGTTCTTAAGGCAAGCAGTGCTGGGGTTTAGCAGCGCTAAATCGTGTTTTTTTGTTGGTTTGTTACTTTGTTTTTAAGGTATCGATTTTCACGTGCCTGATTCCATGACGGTAGCGGTGCACATTGGCGCTGTTGCTGGAAAAGCATCTGTGGCCTTGAGTTTCTGTTTTGCAACACTAGAGTCATAAAGCATGCGATCATACAAGAGCCGTCCTGACCTCCGCGACCCCGAAGCCTGCACTCCATAAACATTTAAGAGCGTTACACATCGTCATTAAACGCGAGCAAAATTAATTTGCGTGTAAAATTGTTGCATTAAATTGAACGTCACATTTTAGATCAATTTAAGCATGGTTTCCGCTTGGGTTACATGAATAAAACCCCAATTTCGCATTCAGTTGCTGTTTCCATCCATGTATTTTTATGTGAATTTTGGGATATCGCATAAAAAACGCCAGATGGAAAACGCCAAGATGCGTATAAAATCTTAAAATGCGCCTAAAAACTTAGTTTTTTTTATTTGGTAAGAAAACGTGCTCATAATAAACTACGATGAAAACAAATGAACTAAATATAATCGTGATTGCGAAACACATGACTTTGCCTCAACAGATAATGTGATTGGAGAACTGAACTAAGCAGTGGATCAGTCTCATTGCACACCATCTAAAATATTGTTTTAATCATTCTGAAAAACCTGAGCCAAAGTATGTCATCAAAATGATTTGGCTCACATGAGTACATTCCCAAACATCAGGCCGAGCACAGGATAACATGAGAGCGTTTGTTACTGCGTTTCGTCTGCATGCTCTGATGCACAAGCAACTCATTATGTTGGGGGGAAAAGTCATAGGCTTCCCTGGTTGCAGCAACTTTCAGTTTATTATCCTGCGCCAGTTTCACAAGATTTTGTTCTCTTGAACACAAACGATGGAAACGGCTTTATTCATATTCCAGTTCAACTCTGATGAAAACACACGGAAAATCATGGTCGATTGTTTTCACGAATGAGGCCCTTTACATTACGGTATGTGTCCGTAACGACTCCTCTCATTGCCTTAAGTGAACGGGTCGTGCCGGGCCAGCACAGGGAGTCGTACCGAGAGGAACGGGGCGTTTGGGACCTGACAGGAGCGATTCCGTTGACGAAACAATCCCTTCTCAAAGTGCAGGCTGACACGGATAATGACGCCATTTTTGCGCAATCACCAATAAACTCAGAAAAACTAAGGCATCCATAACCTCTCAAGATTCACTTTGACAAGTTTTTTTTTTATATACAATTTTGTAGTATTTCTGTAGTCTATATTTCATATTCAAATACATATATATATTAAGATTAAATATAAGATTATTTGGCAAGCGGTCGGCTGCTGGTTGCCGTAAGTATTAGCTTGTAGAGTGTTGACGTTAGGTACTATAGAGCAGGAAAGAGCACACCTGCATGATTTATTATCTAACGATTCCTAAATCGCAACAAAAAAAGCCAAGGATCCAATATATATATATATATATATAAACGCTGCATTAGGTCTGCATACTACATTATGAACAAAGTAAAAGTCCTATGTTAAACATAACTAGGAATTTTGTTTATCTAAGGGATTTTTACCATCACTGCAACAATGTTTCTGTATTTGATAATTTTATTGTTCTTTTATTATGTATATACACATATGCAGGGACATGATGGCATATAAGTTGTATTCAAATTTAAAAATATATTTTATGATATGGCCTTACTGTCCTGTGGCCAAAGCACTGATATTATATATTTGCTGTAAAAAAGAATTAAGATTTTTATTTTTCTGATATTAAAGTTCCTTAATAAATTGTTTCATTTTAAACTCACTTACCTAAGTGCTCTGTGTGATTTGAGTTTTACCTTCAGACACGTTCATCCGTATTTTTATGGGCTCCAAGCTGCAGTCACACTGCTGTTGCGGGAAATAATCTGTCAATAAAATATTCTGGAGACATTTAATCAAAGTTTGGTAGTATAGTTCTCCGTTATGAAAAATTGGTTACTGAAGTTATTAATCAATTTGACTACAGTAGAAAAAAGATGCAATTTTATATAGTTACCAAACGTTAAAAAAATACAAAGCAGATGGTCACATTTAATAGTTTCAGAGAGAAAGTTTTCAGTGTTAAATTACACAAATGACAAAGTAATCAAAATGATGGTATTCTCATATCTACAGTGTTTCAGTCATATGGTTATATCAATCTTCTGTTGATTAGATAAAGTCTTATGTTGATGTACATATCAAAAGAACATTAAAGAAAAACACTAATAAGTGAAGAAACACACAGGAAAATCTTCTCCTTCAACCTGAACAAGTCAACCAGGCTCAACAAGTCTCACACACACACACACACTTCAACTGTCTCTCTGGTTGAACTTGACACAGAATGGTACACTAGCATGCAAATTATATACTGCATACTTGTTTTTTAAAATATGTGAAAAGGCAATGCTAAACATTTAACCCTCTGGTGCTCTTCAGTTGTTTTTGAAAAAAAGGAAAAGTTTTTACTTCGTCGGAATGGTGTGAAGATTTTGGCACTTGCTATGTGAACACAGAAAAGGTGATTCGAAATGGTTAAATGGTTACACTTGTATTGTCTGCAGTCAAAAATGGCCGCATTGGAAACGAATTTCATCTACGGAAACATTTGGTGCGCACAAACAAAATCTTACTGACATTTTTTGGGGTATCAAGCTCAAATTTGAAACATCACTTGTTTAGATTTATGGCTTTGATTTTCTCAGTTTTAAAGTAAACATGTTTTGTAAAATATATTTCTTATAACATTTGAAAATAGTATTTTTGTGCATTTTTATATAACTCATAACTTATTTTACTTTAAAGTTTTAAAAAAGTGAATGTAAAAAAGTTACTTCAGCAATAATCTGCCAAGTGTCTTATTTAAAAAGAGACCAAACTGAAGTATGTGCTCCTAAGCATTCAAGATTTATGACAGTTTAAGTCGGAAATTTCATTTTCAGGTCTATGCTCAAAAAGTGAATCAATTAAATACCATAAAATCCCCTAAATATATATAATATATATATAAAAAAACATCAAACTAAAATGTAGTACATTCATTTCATCAGGAATTTCAGTCATTTGACTGGTGAGGAACACCAGAGGGTTAAAACAGTAGTTTGTTATATTATTGTCAAATTGAGTCAAGTTACATGTGTAATTTAGCGAATGGTATCCAATTGTCATCTTGAAAACTAATGCAATTTTTGCATTTGTAATCTTATTTTATGCATTAATATATTTCATTTTTGGCAGTCTGAAATAGTCAAGAATGAGAAAATCACGGCTCATATTACTTTAGTCGTACTGAAAATAGAGCATTATGCATTGTTCTTATATGCACTGTGAACATTACAATATACTTACTGCATGCTGTAAAATATTAGTATGGTAGTATGCCATTCTGAACACACCTTCAGATTCAACACTGTTGCTAACTGTTTGATTATTACAGGCCAACATGATCATGCATCACTAAGAAAAAAGATCAACAAATGAGCATACAATTAAAAGACAAAACTGGTTAGTACAAAAAAAAACGTTTTTTCAGTATTCAGGATATCTAAACCACCGTAGCTAAATGGGAGTTTCAGATCAAAGAAAAAATGTATTTCTAAAATAAATCATATTTCATGTCTTCTAATAGTGTAAAAAATGCACAGAAAATAAATCTTCACACCAACCAAATTCAAAATCCATTGAAAAGTAGCATTTTACTGCAGATACACTAAAGTGACAACAGAATACCAAAGTTCACTGATAGTCATAAAAACTGTTGTCACTTTATATGAGAATCTTCAGTAAAATACGACTTTTCAATCAATCTTGAACCTTGAAATTGTTTGGTGTGTGGATTCTTCATTTTATTTCTATGCACCCAGAAAAAACTTTTCATGTGCACACCGGACCGGTGCAGGACTTTTTAATAGTGTAAAACAGACGTCTAGAAGCAAGATGAGTCTGTTTCTGTTGTGTCTGCTCTCTGAAAGAATGGAGACAGAAGTGATTGATACTGCTCCAGGAAAACAACCTTTACAAGTGATATAAAGTAACCGAGTGCTTGATATAAATGAGTGAACATTGGTGTTATAAAAAATACTGCATAGCAATTTAAAACACAGACAAACACACACACAAAAAGGACAATATTCTGGCCACATACTCACCGCAAAGATATGGAAATGCCAAACACAAGCTGAACACATTTTTGTGCAAATAGCTATAATATTCATGTATGTATTTCATGAATTGCATTATAAAACCATTTTTAGTTGAATTGAATGAAAGTAATCCCGAATTTCTGTATAACATCTGTAAATATGGAAACGGCCTCATTCATGCAAAACAAGCAGAACAATTTTTGTTGAAATCCTTCATAAAACCATCCTTACACAAATTGTTTACAGAGGAATCGTTTTATGAACCATCGGCTGTTTAGTTACGTAATCCAGAATTTCTCAGTAAATAGTTGGTAAAAACCATTCTTGCATAAATGACTGTATTCAATTTAATGCAATAATTGACAAACTTTCATGAACCATCATTTATGAATGCAACAATTTATATTCAGAATATTTGTGTTTGAATAACCTTTCAATTCAATGCAATGAAGGCAAATGGTTTTACGAACTATGATGATGAATTTCTTAGTAAATTGTTCATAAACCATGTTGTATAAATAAAAAAATCCAAATGATTTGCACATGGTTCATCTTGTGTTGCACAGAACAGGATTAATCTCTGACGTGTGTGTGTGTGGCCACTGTACAGATCCGACTGATTTAAACTCATGACGACACTGGATTAAATGCAATATGATATCATTTCTAAACGTCTCCTTTTCTTGTGTGAACATCAAAAGTGAAGGTTTAAAAAAAGGGTCGTTTCGCTGCATTCTGATGAACAGGTGTGTTTGATCTAGTGTTGTTTTGTAGCATTGCTGGTTTCAATCTTATGTCAGATGCCACGGCTAAAGTCAGTCAGTGATGTGGTTTTGAGCTTTATGCACTGTTCTAATGTCCGATCATCAGTCCAGAGGTTGCGGGTCGGCTATAGGCATGGTGTGCAGAACCTCGTCCAAGAGCTGAAGGGCCCGGTGTAAATGAATTTCGATCCAGCACGGGGTCTCCTTGATGCTCTGGCGAGGGTAATCAGGACCCCAGCCCTTCACGAAACTCATGCGCAGAATGCAGAGACGCCGCAGGTCGTCCACACCGATGCCTGCCGCAGCAGACAGACCTGAGATGGGTGGATGGGATGAACATTTTTTATTTTAAAAAACAGAAATGTTAATGGAAATGATATCATGAAAATCATTTGGTTCCAGTAGTTTTGTTTAAAAAAAGAACAAAACATCATGAAATTCATTAAAAAAAAAAAAAAAAAAAAAAAAAAAAAAAGAACTGTAAACAGAATTGAGTCATAAAAATCATTTCATTTGGTTCCAGAATAAAAAATAAAAAAAAAGAGAAATGTGAAAATGTTATTTGGTGGCAGTATTTTTTTGAAAAATGATATTACCGGAACCATGAAAATCATTTGGTTCTTGTATTTGTTTTAAAAACACTTTAGAAGATAATTACGACTTTTTATCTCACTATTGCGATATCACTCAGAATTGCGAGATATAAAGTCAGAATTTTGTGATTGGGAGATATGAACTCGCAATTGCAACTTTAATCACAAAATTCTGACTTTATATCTCGCAATTCTGAGAAAAAAAAGTCCGAATTGTGAGATAAAAAGTCGCAATTACCTTTATTTTAATTTTATTCAGAGGCGGAAACCAAGAGGCAATGAATATCATTTTGTTCCAGTATAATTTTTTTTTTTAAAACTGTTACCAGAATTGAACATCATGAAAATGTTACAAGTGTTAACAGAACCGAATGTTATGAAAAGTATTTCATGCCAGTATTTATTTATTTAAAAAAAAGAAAAAAAAAAGAACTGGCACTGAATAAATTCTCTAATAATTCGATAATTTTATGGATTATTCCACATATTACAATCTTTCAGTTAATAGCCACACGCAGCTCTGATTGATGATGTCAGAAAACAGCTCACTGATAGCAGGGGCGATGCCGCCCACAGAGCCCGGTCCCGGGATGTTCCCCGCCACCGCAGCCGCCTGCGCAGACGCTGCAGCCTGAGCCGTCGCCGCCTGCTGCTGCATCTGCCGATGACACTGACGCAGGTCGAACACCTGCACACACAGAACACGCATTAAACCCTGAACATGTCACGCATCCAGCATTCCTGCTGACGAGACGGCGTGCAAGTTAAAGCCACGTAAAGGACATGACATCTACCTTGATGTAGGCACTGGGGTAGATTTTGTGGACGGCGTCACCCGGAGCTCGTCCAGCCTCGCGGTCCAGATAATAACTCTGAACAAACACAGCGTGATCACTGAGGCAGCGCACCCACACGTCACCCTCTCCTTTACACTCCAGCTGAACACCTTTACCGATGTGAAGCCTGCAGGAGACAAGAACAGAGAGAGCTCGACTAGTCTGCAGTTTAGAAGGGAGAATCATGGGTAGATCTGAAACAAATAAGCCAGAGCTGCAGGACTGGTTCATGCTGAATCGTGTCCTAACTAGGTCAAATGAAGGAACAAAAATTTCCAGCATCAAGTCATTTTTCTGTTACAATTAAAAGTAAAATATCAGAATCACAACCATGTTTTGTTTAAAGTAGGGATGCAAAAGTTTTAATTCTGGGCCGAAACAGAAAATTATGGATGCGCTTGATGCGATGTGAAAATGAAAATGAAAACTGAAAATGCTTTTTAAAAATTATTTATTTATTATTTTAAATTAGATTTTTTTATAGTGTACTTATATAATTAAAAAAATATATATTTTCACTTAAACAGAAACAAAATAATACAATACAATAATTGAACAAAAAATAACCACACTTTTATTCAGTTATTTTTTTTATTTTTTTATTATTTGAATCAAGTGTATATTTATTTGAATCAATTTATTTATTTATTTTTGTTTAATCCTATTTGTTTATTTTAATTTATTTATTTTTTAAAATTAATACAATTGATGGTTAAAAATAAATCAATTAAAATAAATAAAACTTGATTTAAATAAATGAAAATTAGAAAAGCCGTGTAAAAATGTAATAATTAATTAATTAAAATAGGATAACATTTTTATTTAAATCAAGTTTTTTTAATGAAATGTGTTAGTGTATTATTTATTTATTTAAATGAAATGTTTTACTTGAATCAAATTTATTTTGTTGATAAGTTAACCCCTGCACTCGTGATCCAATGAACTGATGGATGTACAATAATACCTGGCTCTCTCGATGGCCTCGGTGCGGTGGACGTTACTCAGCTGGCCGAGACAGAAGCGGTCTCCCCCTGACGGGTCCACGTAACCGTCCACCGTTACCACGGGACAGTTGGAGGGCACCTTAAATGTCTCGCCCACCTGAATGTCCATCTCAAAGTATGCAATCGAGCACCAGTAATCTGGAGCTGAGAGAAAGACAAAGAGAAACAGCACAGTATAATATGAGTTCTGAATTATGCATATTTAAAATACTATAAATCTTAAACCATGGCTGCATAATAATTTTGATTTCACTGACGATGGGAGAGTAAATACACCGCTAGGACATTACGGTAGCAATACTACATACTACAGTTTTGCTGTAGCTCAACTAGTAATGACAAGATGATGAAGTACTCTGGTAAAACCTCTGTACTGCAAGGGGTTGTGGGTAATATTAGCCCATGATTCATCTACGGATACACTTATTATCCACGCGTACCAAGTACAAAGGAATTATTTGAATTAGCTTTTATATTTAGATTTTCTGTTTTTATTAAAAAAAAATTTTTTCATTTCTTTTAGTTTAAGAATATTACTACTTTTAGAATATTTTTTTTCTTACTTTGTTTATAGTTTACTTACATTTCAACCGCAATACGTGTTTCATCTAATATTTCTATTTTGTTTTATTTCATCTTTATTTCAATTAGCAAAATGAGTTTTCAATACTTTAAGTTTAAGCAGTTTAAGTTCTAGGACAGACTAATCCTTATCTCACATACAATCCAGTTTCTATAGTTTGTGAATCGGAAAGCACTCTGTTTTATTCCTTACTTGGATGTGTGGATATGGGCGGCTGGAACGCCAGCTCATTGTGGACTGACCCTGAGAAAGACAGAAAAAGAAAAACATTTATGTGAAAACATCATGTGAAAGTTGTAATTTGTACTGAACCAGAGACTACCAGACAGCCATTTGTAGTGTTGTCCGAATACATAGTAGAGTGCACTCATTCATTACCATAATGCACTGCAATTACAAGTGCACAACTGGTGTATGCTCAACAGATAGAGAATGCCCATAATGCAGTGTGAGGGTCATGCCGAATAAATTCCCGTGTCTAACCAGAAGAGGGCGAAGGTGAACCAGCAATAAATGTATTGTAGATATTAGGGCTGTCAATCTTCCTCTATAATACTATTCGAATTCCATTCCTTATTTTATGTAATATTCGAATAATATTCAAATATTAAATGCTCAAATTCATCCTATTATTAATATTTACGACATTACACAGGCTTATGGATCACCAATGCCACTATAGCATGTGGTTGTTACACGTTCTGTCCACTAAAGGGACATCTAATAAACATTTTATTCGAGCTGAATATGGCTGAAGCGCTTCCGATGGTTTTCGGCTAATATCTCCGCGAAACCACCACCAAAAATTCTGAAACTTATATCGTTCTTTTCAGTTCGACTAGACGGTTCAAATGAGCTCGGTGCTCGCCGAATCCGGTGAGATGTGTGCTTTTTTCTCTTCACGGGCGCTTTTACGTCGTTAAACATTTCCCATTTTTGACAGTATTGTTATGATGATACGGCGTGGATAACGTGCACACTTGTGTTAGGAATCAAAAACTTTATTGGTCATCAGACGAAACAAAAGCATTTAATTTTTTTCCAATGCGTGTAAGCTAAGGCGGCGAGAAAGGCAAGATTGTATATCATTTTTTGTTTAAATATACATAAAAAAGCAATATTCGAATAGTAACTTCAGCATTCGAATAGTATTGATTTTTTTAATATTCAAATTTCGGAATTCGTTCCAACAGGCCTAGTAGATATCATTAATGTTCAATACTTTAATGTACAACATAATTCAAGAAAATATATCAGAAGGCCAAATCCTGCCTGGACGAGAGGAGCTGGGGATGGAGGAGGGTACCTAGGTCCTGAACAACACGATAAGCTGCTGATAACACTGACTGGACCTTTTATATATGGAGATGCAGTGATAGGTGTCGTATTCCTATAGGAACGCATGGATGATGCCAGCTTGACTGACTTGACCTGACGTAATGCTTGATGTGTGCTGACGTAAGATGAACGCAAATGCACCGGTAGAATGGAGTGAGTGTAAACCAGACCCACGCTTCGGGGCGCAGCAAACGTGCCTGGTGTGAAAGCCCCCTTAAAGGGGGGGTGAAACACTCAGTTTCACTCAATCTCATGTTAATCTTGAGTACCTATAGAGTAGTATTGCATCCTTCATATCTCCAAAAAGTCTTTAGTTTTATTATATTTATAAAAGAAAGATAGGCTGTACCGAGTCTTTCCGGAAAAACCCGAGCGGGTGGAGGCGTGCCGTGTGGGCGGAGCTAAATAATCACAACACGAGCGCGCAAAGCTTTTGCGTTGAGAGCGTCTGGAAGCTGTGACATCCGAAAATAAACCATGGCTAACAATCAGATTCAGCCATACATTTTTGATCCAGAATCAGATCCCGAGGCTGAGATTGAAGACAAGTATTAGGCGATCTGCAAATCCGGCGTTGAACTGGGCCTTGTTTATAAAACTATTACCGTCGAAATGAAGGGAACAAACAAAAACACTTGCACAACTCCGTTGCTGCTCTGGAAAAACAAAATCCATCCACTGGTCCCTTAACGCTGGGTTCTTTGGAAATGTGTGCAGTGTTGTCTTGCCCTGGCAACCAAAAACACACTTTTTTGGTGCCATTTTTTTTATTGCAGCGCAGCCGAGCCCAGCACTCTGATGGGCATAGGCGTACTCTCGCACGCTCTAGGCTACAGATGCGCGGGCGCCCTTCCGGGAGAAGTGCCCTTAAGACCCGTATAAGGAAATTCCGGCCACTCTGACGTCACACACGCCCATACTCGAAAAAAACTTTCCGAAACTTGTGACAAACCGGAAGGAGTATTTTTGGAACAGAATTACTCCATCAAACTTACAACTTTATTTTTGAAACTTTGTCCATGTTTAGCATGGGAATCCAACTCTTTAACAGTGTAAAAATCTCACTATGCATGAAACAGCATTTCACCCCCCCTTTAATGAGAGCAAAGCAGACAGTGATGTAGTTAGTGCTGGCTGTAGTCACTCACAGTACTGGCCCGTGTGAGGCAGGGGAGGGTGGTGCTGCAGGTGCCCGTTCTGATGCGGGATGCTGGGGGGGAAACTACTTCCTCTGGGCCATGAGCTGGCGGCATCTAATGGAGGAAATCACACAGATAGTATACGGTCATAGAATATCATTACACATGGCATTTATCTATGCTTTGTTACTGTTCTGACTTTTTTTGTTCTTAAAACCACTAAACAAAGCAGAATAAGAATGAGGATAAGAGACTTGTTTTAAAAACACACACGTATATCAATTTCAATCACACTGCCCCATTGTGTGCCGAGGTACCATGAGCATGTTGATTTAACAGTTGGGATATAACTAAAGATGCATGAAGTGGTGAATGACATGTACACAGGCAATGCATTCTGTCTCCAGTGGTCACTGGTTGCACAAAAGGATGAAATAACGCCTTACTGGTTGGACCGGCAGCCATACTGGTGAACGCAGAAGTGGAGGCGGAGCTTGTGGAGTCAGCTGGGGGCAGGAGGGCGGGGCTGTTGAAAGCGTCAGGTGGGGCAGAGGAAGTGCCAGTGTGTTGGATGGTTTGAATGCTATGACCATCAGCAGATGAATGTGACGGCTGACCCTCAAACTCATCCTTCACCATGAGCTCTCCACTCGGACCTACACAGAAATGTGAAAAATGACTTATTCACTAATCTGCAATGGATATACAGTTATTCGATTATGCCAAAATAAATACCAATATAAATTATACTGCTTATTTCACAGCTACTTAGAAAAAAAGTAAATAAATGGACATGAAATATTGATTTGAGTTTAAATTATTTAACTACGCCAGAAAAATTAGAGTGTGGAGTGATATGAGAGAGACTGGGGTCGGTATAATTTTTTATATGATCAAAAATACAGTAAAAACAGTAATTAAACTTTATATAATATTTAACATAACTTTTTTAATTTAATATATTATTATCAATGTTGAAAACAGTTTTTGCTGCTTAATATTTTTGTGGAAAACATTTTTTCAGGATTCTTTGATGAATAGAAAGTTCAAAAGAACAGTATTGAGACATAATTTGTTTTGTAACATTACAAATGTCTTTCATTCAGAAAAAAAAACTTTTGAAAGGTAGTGTTTAATTACACAGTTTAATATTATTTTACAACTTATTTATATTTTATATATATATTTTGTATATCTATAGTAGTCGATAAAAGTGCATCCTTACCCGGGCCGCCCAGAGTCAGGACAGACAGATCTGAAAATGACAAGACAGAAAGAGACCATATATTATTAGAAATAATAAGAATATGACATGAACATGGGCTATGGAAACACATTTTTACCATCACAAAGTTTCAAATCACAGCAAGACAAAATAATTCACCGATGCTTGGAGACACGACCCTCTCATAGTGATAGGGGTTCACACACACATTGTCGCATTTCAGGTCAAAGGCAAACTGGCAGTACTTGACGTGTTTCAGCTCGTTCTTGTGCAGATCGGGCCATCGCCACAGCCGTGTGTATATGACATGAGGAAACCCTTTACGACCGGCCACCTGAAGATAAGATATATGACAGAGTCTCATACAAGTAACTTCCTTTTCTAACATCCAAAGATAAACTTAAGACCGTAAAATTGTGTATTTTTCTCGAGAAACAGACCTGCAGTCTCCCGTCTAGCGTGCGCTGTATAGTCACACATTTACTGGGATGAGCTCCATTCGTAGTGATGGCAGTGATCAGTGAGTCTAACTCATCTTTCTTCTCTTTCAGCTTCTTCACCAAACTTTCTATCGCTCGTTTGGCGAAAGTCTCGCTCTCTCCTCCCTGTCGATGGCACATGAGGCTGTGGACGATGCTCAGACAGGCATCATTACTGGTGGGTGTGCTGGAGATGGACATGCTGCTGGAATACACTCGACGTCCTTCAAACCTCTCGAGCTCCTGTCTTCACACCTTGATGTTGAGACGTGATCCACACTGTCCTAAAACACACAGAGAGACTGTAAGCACGACTTATTCACCATGAAACAAAAACTGACCTTTTTTTAATTTTTTTTTATGGCACATTGGAGGATTGATAAAAATGTTTTTAATTAATGTGCCCTTGTAATCTTTAATCAAAATAACTTTCCCTCCCTCTTGATGTGACAACCTGTCACTCACATCACAGCGATAGTAAACGCCAACCATCCTAACAATTCCTGATTGGAAAAGTGTCACCCTTCATTTTCCTTGTTCATGAAGTGGTTTCACTTGGACATACGTCACAATAGGGAAGAAAAAACGATTGCAACCTCTGTTTAATGCCAACTTTAATATTAATTATTTTTACGCTGCTTTATAAAATAAACACAATTATTTGTCATGCCTATAAAGCACATTACACTGCTCTTAATTAGACAAACATAGTAAATATGTGTGTGTGTGTATATACAGGCACACACACACACACATATTTAATATATTGTGCGTATGTATGTGTATTTATATACATGCATATGTATTTATATATATATATATATATATATGCATGTGTATATACACATACGCTCAGTATAAAAACAAAACTGATTATCGGTAATCAGTTGAATTAACATTTTTGTTTTCTGTCAAACACAGTGATGAACTCATACTGATCTATTAATAAATTCTAAACTCATCAAAAGCACATCATTACACTTAATTACTGTAACAGTCAAATATGTGACCGTGAATAATAATAAATCACAGTTCACTATGACAATACAACTGATCTCACTGAAGCTAACGAGCTAACTGGCTAACAGATACTTCTTAAATATGTGGGAAATGGACAAATAAAGTATCTACACGAGTGTTATAATAAAATATTAGCTAGATATTAAAAATAAAATCAGAAAATATCAACAAAAACACTTACGATTCATGGAGCAACGACAGGGACATTGTCTCTACGTAAGATCAGTGATGTCATCATCGCTCGAGTGACGAGCGTAAATAAGCCCCGCCCACACATATGTTCTTCTTGCTTCATGACTGAAAACTACTAATGTAAAACTGCTGGCTTAATATGTTACACACTACAAGGACAATACTTAATCTTACTAAACTCCACTTGGTTGCACTAAAGGTTCTAACACCAAGTCCTCAATAGCATACAGTCCTACTTTCTTCAGTATATGTAGTATACTGTACACAGTATGGACTTTTTCAGTATGCACAGAACTCCTGCAAGACCTACATTTGCACACTGCTTGTAAATAATGCAATGCATTTGATTATTTCCATTGTGAGGAATGAGTTAGAAGCGATATCTGCAGCAATTTTTACAAGAGCCTTCACTCAGTTTTTGACCCGACTAAATTATGTGACAAGTTCCAGCATACAATTGAAGCTCCTATTATATATTGCATACTGTTTCACATAATTTTAAAACAGCATGCACTATGCACGCAGTATACATGATACTGTGCGATAAACACTCCGCTTGTGTTCTGAACATCATTTAAGACACTACTGGACTAGGATTTCTTTTAGTCTTTTATAAGTCCATTTCTGTATAAAAGATTGTCATTTCTGCACCAGTAGCAGCACCAAATGAAGTTGCAAATCTGTTTATGTGACTCACCTGGCCTGACATGTCATGGATCAAGAGATACAGTGTGAATTTAGAGCATTAACAACCTATTTGACAGATGGGAAGTGTTTGGAACTTCATTAAAAACAATTGTGCAGCTAATGACACAGAAATTGCATGCTTTACTTACTGTTTACCATATCAGGCATGACACACAACATACATAATACTTAAAATAGTAAAAAAAAAATCAGAATAGAATAGAATATAGAACCTTTTGACAATATAATAATCTATATATAATATAGTGAGAATATGCATCTCATACTCGTATTTCTCATATTCAGAGGCCCAAAATGGAGTAAAAATATGCAATTTGGTGCAAATGTCGTTATTTATATATCCAAAAAAAGTAAGATGAGGTTCTGTAAATCAACGAGATCTTTGTAACAGTATAGCATATACTTACAAAAAATGCTTAGAAATATCAGTCGTCACTCTATATCTCCAAATAATATGTCATATTAAGATGATATTTAAATGCTTACATAGTTTAATGATCAAAGCTCTTTAGCTTTTTTATTGTGGGGGAAAAACAAAATACAATAATGATTGAGAGAACAAATAAACATTCCTCAAAAGCCTGATGATCATATTTGATATTCATATTTTAACACGACTTTCCTAAATAATGATGTATGGGTGATCAAGTAAACCGAAGTTGCTTCAGTCCAAGTGTTCATCTTGAAATTTTACTAACAATCTAAAAGTTATTCTTACGGTTGCTTTATAAAAAATCATAACATATTTCACAGTAAAAAGACAAGTGAACCACAACTTGAAGTGGGAAACTTCTACAATTACACTAAAAGACCTTTTACGTGCTAGAAACAACGAACAATCAATCAGACAACAGAAAGCATTTAGTAAATTGTGTACAACAGATGTTTGGATGTTTATAGGCCTTAGTATCATACGCTCATGTATCAAACATGATATAGTAGGCTTTATAGGGTTAATATCATCATCATCATACCCACAGAACACAAAAACAGTTCATGCATGTCCTTATAATACACTAGTCAATATTTGAAGTGGATCAAAAAAGTTCATCAAAATTGTACAAAGACAAGAACGGGTTTTGATGAAAGGTTTTGATCCACTTCAAATGTTGACTACTGCAAATCAGGCCGAATAAAGTCAAGTAAAGACTTACAAACCTCAGTCCACTGGTCAACAGTCTCTGTTTTTGAAAATAAAATTATTAACAATGATTAAACATATTTAAGTCTCACCTGCTCATGGATAATTGCACGCATATACTCATACGCATTCATAAATTCACCTCTGAATCAATAACATTGGAAAAATGACAGGCTTTATTAAAACATTTCCTTATACTAAAAATATAACCTTTGAAAATTGCATCCATACAGAAGTCTTAGAGGAACTAATGCATCAGATTCCTTTTGAGAGCAACCGGCAGCGTGAGAAAGTCTTCAGCGAGGATGACCTCAGTGCTTGACCCCTGCAGCACGAGCTCAGCTTGTCTCTTCAGCTCCGTCACGTCGTCTTCTCCGTCCCGCCACAGCGCTTGGGGTTTGTAGCGTTGACTGAAGTGGTGCAGAACGAGTGTGTGTGCCCCGCACGCGAGCGCCACCGCAGCAGCCATGCTGGGAGTGCTGTGTCCATGATCCACTGCCTTCTCGTGCTGGCCGTCCTCCAGCGTGGCCTCGTGCACCAGCACATCTGCCCCCTGACACACACTTTTAAAGCCCTCGCCCAGCGCCCCGCTGCAGTCCCCAAAAACACACACTTTACGGCCCTTCAGCGCCGGCTCCAGCACCTCGCTGGCGGTCAACACACGTCCACTCTCTAGAGTCACAGACTCGCCGTTCTTCAGACGACCGTATAGACGTCCCGGTTTCAAACCTACACACACACAAAAAAAGCAGAAGATAATGAGAAATACAATTTTGTTTTAATCTTAAAGTTGTAATGTTAATGTAAAATACTTAATTACTGACATTATGTGATAGCCAGATGTCCTATATGGCAAATCTCAACTGCTTGATTCTTATATCATCAAAAAAATATAAACTATATTATCTTATCGCAGAGCAATATATTAAACGGTTCTCTGTATTAAAAAATTTCTCCACCCACGGTTCGGCACGCACTTGCACCGCGATTTCTCTCAAATCTGACGACGCATCTATAATATGGTTTTTGTTGCAAATAAATTAAACAGACAGACAGAGTTACGCTAATGTACAGTATTTTTCTGTCGATGGATACGCATTCTGTCATTTTATGCTCTATAATATGACCAGTCATTTACACCGTCATCCCCCGGGTGTTGATACACATAAATGTGTATAAATGTGTATTCAGTTTTCCACAAATTAAAATATGGCTCTGTTTACATCTGACATTAAGATGTGTTTTGGTCGATCGGATCACAAGTGGACGACACTAGATACAGGAGTAAACGGGTCTAAAGCGTTTTGAGCTTGTCCACTTTCAACCTCTTCCAGAGGAAGTCAAAAACACATTCGACCGGATTGCTTTTGTAGTGTAAACGCTCATGTGGTCGAGTGTGTTCACACAGACACAAAACACCGTCTACTGAACTAATGAGTAACATTATGAGAAGAGCTCTAGCCAGACGGGATTTAAACTGTCGGCTGAAGACCCAAGTTTGGTTTGAAGATGAAAAATGTACCAATCACAATGTTCTCTCACCATTCCTGATTTCCAACACACACTCACAGTGTTCGGCTGGTCTTGCAGCTGTCAGAGCAGAAACTAAAGCTGATGTTCGGTGTGTTTTTTAGGTCGTGTTCATATCTAAATTCAGCTTATTTTGTCTATTAGATCGAAAAAGCTCGAAAAGCTCGAAAAGATCTGAAAAAGCTCAGCATTTCCCCGCTCACAGACCCTCCCCTTGAAGAAATCAGGACAGAAGTGTTTGAAAGTGGACAAGAGACGGATTAAAACACCAGGTGTAAACGGGAATGTGTCTCCCTCGTCAACTTGTGATATAATCTATCTTAATACCAGGTTTAAACGGGGGCCTATGAAAAACTTTATCGATGTTGAAAACTGTGTCATAACAGTCCGTGAAAAGGGTCCATTCAGAAAAAAAAAGATTTTACATTTAACAGGTTACCTAGTTCTTTCAACAGGTCTGTGTTCAACCGTCCTGGACGTTCTCTTTCCTCCACCGAGAACCCGAACGATGGGACTCTGTGATACAGCTTAAACGCTTTAACCACAAACCGTGTGTCATCAACGAGGTCATAGCAGTCAGTGTGCGGGTCCAGCCGTACGGTTCTGCCGGGACGCTCCTGTGGGTGAAGCGCATCACTGCTGGAGGTCAGCGCAGGACTGAGACGCCCCTCCACGGGACACTGCTCATCCGACGGCTCCAGCTCATGCACAGCATACGGGAAGAGCAGCTGAGAGCTGGACAGCTCTAACGCCACACGAACGAAGTGTCGTAACCCTCGCGGGCCGTAAACGTCCACACAGGGCACAGGCTGATCCGGCTGAGGGTTCGAGTTCAGACTGATGGTGCACAGCAAACCAGGGAGACCAAAGAGATGGTCCCCGTGGAGGTGAGATATGAACACTTTGGTGATTTTGCCTGAAAGAAATCAAAAGGAGGAATTTTAAAAAAATGCTGTTTATTTGTACTTTCTATTCAAAAAAGGTATCAGTTTAAAAACAAAACAAATTTGAAGCAGCATAATTTAAACACTGATAATAATAAGGAACGTTCATTGAGCAGCAAATCATATTAGAGTGATTTCTGAAGGATGGGGTAATGATGCTGAAAATTCAGCTTTGACAACACAAATTAAAATAGAACCAAAAACAGTTATTTCAAATTGTAATGATATTTCAAAAATGTACTATTATTACTGTTTTTGATCAAATTAATGCATAGTCTGAGCATGAGACTTCTTTCAAAAACAGTGGGAGAAAAAAAGTACAGACCTCAAACTATGAACATTTAATATGTTTATTTATTCCAATAAAGCATATCGATTTAGTACACTTTATGTATAGCAGTTTTCAAAATATATAGCTTTACAAAAAAAACCCTTTTCATGACAATTAAAAATGTTCTGTCCAAACTTTTTCATTACCCTAATACAGTATTCACTATGGGTGGTTATACACATAATAAATGACTGAAAAAAAGCTTGATAGCCCTCAAATATGTCCTTTTAGCATAAAATGATTTAATATTTCTTTGTTTATTTTAAAATCCGTATTTTTGACAAATTCATGAGATTCATCCAGGAAGAGGACGAACATGTAAGTACATCAAAACATCAAAATCAAAATTGACCCAAAGCTGCAGTAAAGTGCAGATGAGTGAGTGAGTGACTGACTTGCTTTGAGTGAACTCCTCATGAACTGAGTCTGTGTTCCTTCTCCACAGTCAAACAGCCAGCTCTCCCCTTCAGTGCGCAGCACGAGCGCAGACGCGCCGCGGTTAGGAGACGGGTACGCGGATCCGGTCCCGAGGAACGTGATGTCCATCGACATGCTGCTGTTCTGTGCACATGTGGCAGAAAAATAACGTGAAACCTACACGTCCCCCATAACCACCTGAACCACAACAACTGACATGCGCTCAATCAACATCCGGGGTACGAGCTCATATTTGCGTACTGCATACTGCACACTACACACTTCCGCCACATGAGCAAAAACAAATCGTGATTTTTGTAAATCATAATAATGACATAAAAAGACAGAATTTTGACATGCTAAGTCACATTTATGAGATAAACAAAATCGAAATTATGAAAAAAATTAAGAGAAAGTCATATGACTCGTCATAATTATTATTTTGTCATAATTTAGCTTGTCATAATTATGACATAGTATGCACTTCCATAGTGTACACTATACAACCCTTACTAACTTTTTGTACATTTTGAGTATGCTGTATACTATTTTAAAAACATAAAACAATATGCCCTATAGGCCAGTTATTTTCAATCTTTTAGATACCACTGACCCCCAAAATATGACCCTTCGCATGCAAGCGGGACCCAGATCATAAAATTGAAAAGATAGCCATAGGCTATTTTTATGTATAAAGACCCAAATAATACTGTGAGAGATGTATGTAATGTGTAAACTATATAGTTTCTATTAACCTACATTATATAATTGTTTTTTTTTACTCACTGTAATTTTGCAGATGCAAATTTAATTTATTCATCTATTTATTTTTAATTAAAAACAAGTTGATCAAATAGATGCATTTAATATTTATTTAAATCTTAATATATTTTAAGCATTTTTATTTTATGTATTTACTAAGTTTAATCCTTTTATAATTTAGTTTTATTTATTTTTACTTTGTTACACTGTTCTTTTTTTCTAAACTATTTTTCATGATCTTCGATATTGTTGATATTCAAATATTTGTTGAGATGCTGGATACTGGATTACTACTTATAAGCTTCCTAGAAATAAATAATTCACATTGATCCTTTTAAAAATATATATTATTATTTCTTATTTATTTTTGTATAATTGTCTTAACCTCCAAAGGCATTCCAAATAATCATTAAAGAAACAGATGTTAAAAAATTACATTTACATCGGTCTGGTTCTTGTCAAGTTCCTTGCATCATTAAGGGATGAATCATTAAAAAAAATGAATAGGTTAATCATCATACATTTAAAAAAAATACTTTAATCCGTTTAAAATGAGGGCAGTAAACACACCAGCATTGACTTTGCACAGATGTTTATTTTGCAGACACAGGACTCTGAGCAGCTCACATCTGCACCGGTGAGGAACAACTGCATTCAGAAACATTAATGACATTATAACAGCTGCACAACACTGATCAAACTTACTCCATTCTTAAAGGACTGACAGAAACTAAGCATATTTTGGTCATGGATATGAGAATGTTCATTTACTTTGTTTGATATGCTGTCGAAAGAAAATGGACATTTTAATGGTATGGGCAGTTTTTAAACTTCTATGAAAGGTAAAATGCAAATCATGCTAATCTAAAATGTGTTGCTCTTGTGATCTTTGGCTACTTTGTTTACAATGGCATATAAAATATTGTATGATGAGCGAGCGGTGACTATATAAAGATGTATAAGTAGGCACTTGTTATGAGGTACTTTTTCTGATTGGTCAACAGGTGCAGTCAAATAAGTTTATATAACGACTATTTAAATGTATAGTTTACTGGTGTTGCATGAAACCTACATGCTGTAGCTGTGATTGTCATATCTTTAATATCACTCGAAATTCTATCACATAATTTTAACTTGAGAAGTAGCTGTGTAACAAGTTAGATAATGTACAGTCAGCCAATTTATTTTGTGATAATGACATTCATTTCTTTCTTTTTTTTCTTATAAAGAATGTGTTTGTATCCTAAGCATCCACATACAAGTGTAAATATTTTCTGGTAAATCACAGTCACAGCTACAAATGCACACCACTGTAATATTGTGCAATATACTAGAAACTCTGCTGGTCCTTCATGTCCTGTACTTCCTCCACTACTATGAAATAAATGGATCTTTATGATCTGAATGACTCTCACAGACACAACCAGAAACAAACACAACGAACAAATGGAGTGTGACTTCATTTTAGAAAAAGTTTCATTGCACATAGCATTTAGAAACAAATGTGAGGACTGAGGAGTGCCAAGGCACAGTATTACACTCAACACTGGAGCAAAGGATAGAGTATAAAAATAAATAAATAAAATACATTTTGCATATAATAAATGAAGCCTAATTAGACCATTAGTTTATTTTGCATTGTGACATTACTTTCATAACAATTCTCATTACTATAATGGCCCAGTTTTGATTTTAATTCTCAGTGGATTCCTTTTTTTTACTATATTAAAGTCAAATGTCAAGAAATACAACAAAATACTATTATGTGTAAATACTTAAAAATTTGAATGAAGTATTTATGCATATTTTATTAGTGCATTTCGGGTAAAAAGTGCTTCATTGTGACGAAAATGACAAAATGCAACAAAAATCCTAATGATACTAAAAACAGGCTTAATTATGTTTATGCACAATATTATTTTGCATTTATTTATTTTGATTCTGGGGTTAAATGTGACCGGGACATGTCAAAGATTTGTCAGATTCATCCAAAAAACTGAAAATGCAATTTAAACGAGACGTCAGAAATATGAATAAATACTAGAAGTTGCAAAAAAGAAAAGAAAAGAGGAGTGTTTAAAACAGAAGGAAAACTCCCTTCAGACTTCCTTGTTTTTGTTCCGTCTCTCCCTGTCTGGTATTTTCTCATGTGTTCATCTAGTCTACAATGGGACTGTGAGAAACCCCGGGCCAGTCGTACATGTCGGGCGCGAATGAATCGTAGTTGATTTCCCACAAAACTGATCTGACGTACGCTTCCTTATCCACAGGCTCTGGGTATCGGAACGCCATTCCGTTTGAATACACGTACTCCACCACCTGCGCACAAAAACACATGCCTTAGCATATATATATATATATATATATATATGACACAGTAAACATTTTTAAAGATGTTTTGCATGAAATAATTTTTGACAATTAGGTACATTTATCACCAAATTCTTATTACCATAGAGAGCATGGATATTTACTTCAGACTTTTGTTTTTAATTCCCATTATTCTCAAGGATTCTTATTAGATTTTCATTACTGAAATGATTTCATTGTATTAGAGTGAAAAGGTGTAATACAAATGAATGAATTGTACAAATATTGTATATCACACACACAAAACATGTCATTTGTGTCTTTCATGGTTGGTATTTCTCTGAACAGTGCAGTTCATGAATACTTTAACACATTTGTTTGACAGAATGTTAGACTGAAACGGGCAGCACACATCTACCAGGGTATAAGGCTGTTTAAGACCGTTTTTTAAGACTTGCACAAATAAAATGAACCCCTTAAGCCCTGAAGACATTTTTAGAGTTGTTTTTGGTGAGTGACACACACAAAAGTAAAGACTCATAACTCCAAAACTATAGCAAGGAGAGTCAAAAGGTAGGTGTCATTTGATAGAAAACTTCATGCTGAGAAACTGCTGATAAAAGACACAAAAAAGGAAAAGTGTAAACAAGGAAAATGTTCTATTTGACATGCAATAACTAGGAGAAAAAAAAACTAATCTTTTTTGGGGAAGTTCCTCTACATGTGAGCTGCTTCTGAATCAAATGTTGTGGTGATAGCATAAATTAATCAAAAGTTACAGCATTTGGAACCAAGGTTGCATTTTTGTTTAGCCCTTGACCACCGGTTTTATGTGTTATACCTCCAAGAGAGAAAATCTTTAAATCTAAGTGACAGATTATGGTGAGTTTGGACTCTTTTTAATTGTGAGAATCTGCTGTAAATAATGATGTGCCATTTTCGGAGCATGTTTCATGAAGTTACGAGAGAAACCGTGACATAAATGCTGCATCCGTATATTATTTACATATGGTTCTGGGGGCTTCACGTACAAAAAAAAAAAATCAATCAAGTTTAGTCGAAGCCCAAACCATTTATATTTGTTGTATTCTACCCAGTGATACCTTTCAATTGACATACACTCACCTAAAGGATTATTAGGAACACCATACTAATACTGTGTTTGACCCCCTTTCGCCGTCAGAACTGCCTTAATTCTACGTGGCACTGATTAAACAAGGTGCTGAAAGCATTCTTTAGAAATGTTGGCCCATATTGATAGGATAGCATCTTGCAGTTGATGGAGATTTGTGGGACGCACATCAAGGACACGAAGCTCCCGTTCCACCACGTCCCAAAGATGCTCTATTGGGTTGAGATCTGGTGACTGTGGGGGCCATTTTAGTACAGTGAACTCATTGTCATGTTCAAGAAACCAATTTGAAATGATTCGAGCTTTGTGACATGGTGCATTATCCTGCTGGAAGTAGCCATCAGAGGATGGGTACATGGTGGCCATAAAGGGATGGACATGGTCAGAAACAATGCTCAGGTAGGCCGTGGCATTTAAACGATGCCCAATTGGCACTAAGGGGCCTAAAGTGTGCCAAGAAAACATCCCCCACACCATTACACCACCACCACCAGCCTGCACAGTGGTAACAAGGCATGATGGATCCATGTTCTCAATCTGTTTACACCAAATTCTGACTCTACCATCTTAATGTCTCAACAGAAATCGAGACTCATCAGACCAGGCAACATTTTTCCAGTCTTCAACTGTCCAATTTTGGTGAGCTCTTGCAAATTGTAGCCTCTTTTTCCTATTTGTAGTGGAGATGAGTGGTACCCGGTGGGGTCTTCTGCTGTTGTAGCCCATCCGCCTCAAGGTTGTGCGTGTTGTGGCTTCACAAATTATTTGCTGCATACCTCGGTTGTAACGAGTGGTTATTTCAGTCAAAGTTGCTCTTCTATCAGCTTGAATCAGTCGGCCCATTCTCCTCTGACCTCTAGCATCAACAAGGCATTTTCGCCCACAGGACTGCCGCATACTGGATGTTTTTCCCTTTTCACACAATTCTTTGTAAACCCTAGAAATGGTTGTGCGTGAAAATCCCAGTAACTGAGCAGATTGTGAAATACTCAGACCGGCCCGTCTGGCACCAACAACCATGCCACGCTTAAAATTGCTTAAATCACCTTTCTTTCCCATTCTGACATTCAGTTTGGAGTTCAGGAGATTGTCTTGACCAGGACCACACCCCTAAATGCATTGAAGCAACTGCCATGTGATTGGTTGATTAGATAATTGCATTAATGAGAAATTGAACAGGTGTTCCTAATAATCCTTTAGGTGAGTGTATGGCTAGAGGTCGACCGATTCATCGGTTTCGACGATATATCGGTACCGATAGTTGATTGGTGGAACTATCGCTATCTTCAAAAATCCATAACAATAGTTTTTCTGAGTTGCGTCTGTTGCTGGAGCGGTTGAGTTTGGTTGAGTGTCATTACACACTATTAAATATATATAAAAAATATCTGTTTAATAATCGGTTATCGGCATGTACGGTCAAATCCACTATCGGTCAACCTCTACATATGAATATCTGAGACATAGTATCTATCTGAGTCTGAGTATTTGAGAAAGTCATATACACCTAGGATGGCTTGAGGGTGAGTAAATTATGGGATATTTTTCATTCTTGGAATAACTAATCCTTTAAGGCTTTTTAAAGACTTATAAAGAGGTCAGGGACCCTGAACTACTATACACTCATGTTTACTTCTTTTTTTCTTTTACATACAGACTGTGTCCTAAAACACACACACACAGACTGTGTCCTAAAACACACACAGACTGTGTCCTAAAACACACAGTCTCACCTTGATAGTCATCTGTAGTGACACACACACAGACTGTGTCCTAAAACACACACACACAGTCTCACCTTGATAGTCATCTGTAGTGACACACACAGACTGTGTCCTAAAAACACACACACACACACACAGACTGTGTCCTAAAACACACACACAGTCTCACCTTGATAGTCATCTGTAGTGACACACACACAGACTGTGTCCTAAAACACACACACACAGTCTCACCTTGATAGCCATCTGTAGTGACACCTCACAGTCTCACCTTGATAGTCATCTGCAGTGACACACACGCACACACACACACACAGACTGTGTCCTAAAACACACACACAGTCTCAACTTGATAGCCATCTATAGTGACACCTCACAGTCTCACCTTGATAGTCATCTGTAGTGAGACACACACACACACACACAGTGTCCTAAAACACACACACACACACACACACACACACACACACACTCTCACCTTGATAGCCATCTGTAGTGACACCTCTCTGATGTTGGACAGCGGTGGATACAGTCGGCCCTGACTCAGCTCTTCATCTGTGAGCTGATCCGCCAGCGTCTAAAACAACAAAACCACTGTTTTATCAAATGTAGAATATTAACTAGAACCAGCTCTACTTTTTACAGTCATGCAATGCAGGGCTAATAACTTATAAACAGTAATAGGGGTATTTGTGATTAAGCAATATTTAATTAATTCCCATAATTTAAATGATTAAGCTAAACAACCGTTTCAGTATTTACTGTACTTGTTCAATAATCATGCAATCAGGGGTGAAAGAGCAGGGGCCTCATTTATAAACGTTGCATACGCACAAAACAGGCCCTGAAAGATGCGTACGCCACTTCCGACGCATAAGTTGTGATTTATAAAAACAAAATTGACGGGAAAATGTGCGCACTTGCACGCAAACTCTGACCCATGCGTACGAACGTTTTGGAGACGGAGCAGTTTGGCGACACCGATGGTGAGCTGGAGTTAAATGTCTTTTTGGTCACTTTTAGACAGAAAATCTAAAGAAAATTACACATATACAGAAAGATAATACAAATAGGCCTATAATTTGACTCACCAGGACGATGCCGAGGGCCGTGAGAGAACGGTGCGAGGCCGGTGGCGTGATTGTTAATGAGCGACACCTGCGTGACGCACCGGTCTCGTATCTCTCACGGAGGAACGGAAGCATAAAAGGAGGAGCGACGACAGTGAAGATGGAGAGAGGAACAGGCCTGATTTTATGTTGTGATTTGTTTCTGTTTTGTGTGGCCAGCAGTCGTCCGTGAGTGCCTACTGGCTTATACTTTGTTTTTTGTATTGGTTTATTTTATTATTAAAAGATGTTGAATGTTCGCCGGTTCCTGCCTCCTCCTTCCCATAACATCTAACCGCTTTACAAATACATTACAATAATATGATAACAAACAACACTATGCAATATCAAGCAGCATAACAGATTAGTTTTTGTTTTGTTTTTCCAGCTAAAATAACCGGAAGCGGATGACACCGGCAGCGAGACACATTTAAATTATAAATAGCCACAGCTGCTCTTACATTAAAATGAAGGGATACTTTGGTCTTTGTGTATTTACCTTTGCAGCCTCAAGAAAGACTGTATCACTGATGTGTCGGACTCCACTGAGTATAACAGCCAGAGCTACACCTGAAATCACAATTACAACCTACAGGTCAACACGAGATGACCTGGACAGGACAATCTTACCCCATTATTTCCTACACATCTTAATATGCTTGTTAAATATTAGCGACTTCAAAATGTAGATGTGTTTAGAGCTAACCACCAAAACATCCAATAATACATAAGACTATAATTATTACTATAGTATAAATACCAGGGAATATATAAGCGTTGTTGCCCTGTCCAGGGGTCAGTATTCTGCCATCTTCTAGTGACACCGGTCCAAATGGACTGCCGCTGGCGAACAAACACCGACCCTGTAACAGAAACAGTTACATTTCCATATTCATATGGGTATGACAATCCATGTCCACATGATTTCGGTGTATGACTACAGGTGTAAATGTATTTTATCTTTGATTATAAAACAAAGCATTTAAATATCATCATCTTACTAAGATATTACTTGGAGATAGAGTGAAAACTGATATTTATGATTTTATGCAAGTAGTCTGGGTATACTATTATAAATATCTCACTTAATTTACATTATAATCAGAATTTGATCTTACTTTAAGCCATATAAATATCAGCATCTGCACACATATTTCTGCTCAGTTTGGGCCTCTGAATTGAACTGAATTCAAATATCCAAATTCTCACTATATCATACGAAATGAGCCATAAAAAGTCTTGTGCAAGTGTATCAAATAAAAATACTAAATTTTTTTTTTTTTTTACACGTATAGATTTTGTCTTAAGCTTCAATAACTGCTCCACTTAAAAAAAAAATCATATGTCAGGCATCAAAGGATTAATCCATTACTGATATTTGACCTGTGTGAGGCTGTACGCATCTTCAGCTGTGCATTCTGCTTTGGCAGTGGGGTTGCTCAGGGCGAAGATAATCGGATGCTCATTCAAGCTGCCCATAGCTCTGATGACATCATGAGTGAAGAGCCGGCCGGCCCCTGACACACCTGTTTACATTGAGAAAGAGGTCAAACATATATACACATATATTAATAAAGGATTTATGGGTTAATCATGATGCATTGAGCTTTATGCATAAAAACATATGCAAACAACAGGCAAAACAGCCACCCAGATTTACAAATATAAACCTATTCATTAACAGAATTTCAAATGTGAAGATGCTAGCCGATTACAACAGGACATTTACATACAAAAGTCTTAAAGGTACAGCAACAAAAGGAGCTTGTTTAATTCTAGATCATGAAAAACTAAATGACAACTGTTGAGGTGCAATCCTTGACTAACATTAAAAGGTAACTGAATAAAATGATGCTAAAACAGATTGATGTTGGTTTGGATTTCAGTCTGGCTCAAACCGCCTTACCCCGATCATCCGCACAAACCGCCGGACTTTGGGGGATCGAGCTTTTGCTATTGCTGCCCCCACCCTCTGGAACTCACTCCCTACATCCATTAGAAACTCTGATTCACTGCCAAACTTCAAATCAGTACTCAAAACCCACCTGTTCAAACTAGCTTTTCCCTAAAATCCCCTTATTGTTTTGTTTCGTTTTTGTTTTGTTTTATTCTCCATGTGAAGCATCTTTGAGTGTCCAAAAAAGCGCTATACAAGTGTGATGTATTATTATTATTATTATTATTATTCAGTGCGAGACGTAGAGGAGCAGCTCGTCTTACCGATGATCGCTGTGGGTTTAATAACATTGACTGCATCTAAGAAGCTTTTCACGTTCCCAGGATCAGAGTGAACAAAAGCCTCCTGATTACTGTCTGTCTCATAATCTCTGCCCTATAAAACAGAGAAACACACACAGGATTACTGGAGGACTCTAAAGCATGTGAAAGAAGAACAAGTTGGTCAATGTCGCAGATTTTCTATTCCTGTTTAGAGTTCTTAGAGGAGACTTGTCATGTGAGCTCAGATTACAAAAATACTTGACAGCATTTGGGTGTTTTCAGAGACAGCAAACAACCTCAGTGGTAGTATTATATTCGTTTTTATTCATATTTTGATTTAACTTTTATTTTTATGTAATTATTTTTTTTAAATAAATATTACAATTTGGGTTTAATTTATTTTTATTTCAGGTTTAGTTTTATTTCTCCAGTAAGTGATTTTAGTGCTTCAACTTTTTCCATCTAATATTTATATTTTATTTCAGCTTTTTTTTTAAAATCAGTAGGTTGGGTAACAAGATTTTCAACTTCAACGAAAAATTATTTTATTTATAACTAAATTATTAACAAAATCAATGTCAATGTCTCAATCCTAAATTGAATGAATCAGCGTGTGTGAATAAATCTTTAATATTAATTATTCTATGACAAACAATGATTTACTCTTATTTTGATATCGTTATACCAAAATTCTAAACTTTTCTCCCAGTAGATTTGATCCCACTATTTAAATGTGCATTTACATGACAGCAGCCCTCTTCGGATCAGCGGCAGTGCAAACGCAGATTTGAATGATGCAGTGAGACATTTTCGCAGATGTTTGCGATGAGAAACAGGACATAGCAGAATCGTTGTCGTTGTCTAACATCGTTGGTGTTAGAATTGAGATTGCGATCTTTTAAAGATTAATCGTGCAGCTCTAATAAATATATATAGCCAATTTGGCGTGTTACTTATTAAGTTTACTCACTTTGGTGGGGAACTTCGTGTAAGCCACTTTGTGGTAAGCTGCAGATTTGGCGCAAACTCGCTATCAAACTCGGGTCATCATGATATATTTGAATAGGCCAAGAATCTGCGCATATCTGGCTTACTTGAACATATGCGTAACTACCCATTAAATAACGGCGTGCTTGTTCATTTGCATTGAAGCAATAGCAAAGATTAAAAAGCGTTTGAGGCATTGTTATTAGGCATACATTATTTTATGTTCTTTGTACTGTATTGATCTGTCCACCTAAAATACATTTTTGGTGATGAGGAGTGTGTATGGTGTAAGAATACTGTATACACATTTTAAAGCACACTTATACTCTTACTCCATGTTCACTCACCTTTACTAACAGACCATATTTGTCAAACATCCAGATCTTTTGTCTGGCATCTGCCTGAGACACCCCTGACTCCATCATCGCCATGGTGATAAGGTTAGCAATTCCCAGAGCTGCCTAAAAGTGAAAATTGCTTAAAGCTTAAATACACAGGCTATGCTGCAGTTTAATCTCAAAGCAAACCACACAGATTAAAAGACAGAGTTTGCGTCATTGTGGCTTTAAACTGTGTCGTTTGGGCTCACCTCCCCAGCCCCCAGAAACAGAACTTTGTGTTCGGTTATTGGCTTCCCTACAACACGCTGAGCCGCCAGTAAACCTGCCAGAGCAACGGCTGCAGTGCCTGTGACACACAAATGATCATCAGAATGCATTTCTTGAAGAAAATAAGGACCAATCACAATTCAATATGCAAATATGATGATGACAATTATTCTCATTTAGATTTTGAAAATGTTCTTATAGTAAAGCATAAACGGTGTCTGATGAGTTTAAATCAATAAGTATAAGTAATAGTGATTCTTGCCTTAGCAAGTACTGGTACTCACCCTGGATGTCATCGTTGAAGGTGCAGTACTTCTCACGGTATTTCTTCAGGAATCGGAAAGCGTTGTGATTGCCAAAGTCCTCAAACTGGATGAGGGTGTCTTGTCCGTACTTGTCCACCACAGCTTCCATGAACTCATCTATGAGATCGTCGTAGCGCTGAGAGCGGTCGCGCCGCTGGTACAGACCCATGTAGAACGGGTCCCTCAGTAACTTCTGCAGAAACACACAAGAGCACAAATACACATATAAAATAGCTATTTTTTTAAACCATCTGTAGAGTAAACATACATTTACAATGAACAAGACTTTACAGTGTGCTTGACTCTTGCATTCGAAATTTGAGCCTGATGAATCTTGACATTGTTAGAAGAACTGTTGCCAAACATACAACATGATAGAAACATAATAATCACAGCAATAACGTTTCAATCATAGACTCTTATCCATTTGCCCATTTATATGTCAGATAGGGATGTAACGATACACAAAACTGACGGTTCGGTTCTTCCCACGGTTTTGACGTCTCGGTTCGGTTCGGTTTGGTGGGCGGGGTTTAGAAAGCCACTTTTTTTTTTTTTTTTTAACAGTGGTTTAATGAAAAAATTTGTCTTTAAATTAATTTTGTTACAATTAAACGTTTCCTCAAGGATTAAAAAAAAAAATCTGCTAATGCTGTAAACTATATAGAGAGCCCGCACATTACTATAACATTAAAGGTTAACAACTTAGCCTAAATTCAGATGCTATTTATTTTTTAGATATAATAATCAACACCCAACACATTGTATGAAAACATGTAAACTGAACATAAGGCAGTTTTTGCATTAACTTATGTTTTACTCTTGAAATATAATAATTTCACAGTTGCTGTAATTTTTTCATTAAAGCTATTTTAAACATACATTAAATAATCAAGATATCATAAGTAAAATATAATATATAGGCTAACATAGTGCCTTTATTTAGTGCAATAGTTCATTTGTTCATTAGTTCACATCTGCGGAGGTAACTATAATGCTACTGTGTGACAAACTAAGCTGTTTTATTGACGTCGCTCCGCTGCTGAAACACTGATTGAGCGATTACACGAGTTATGATGCCTTTCAATACTGTATCTTTCAACATACCTTCAGTGTCCATTCATGTTTATTCTGTAACTGAGGAAGAGATGATCGCGTTTACTCGCGCCCCGCGCTGCCGCTTGAAATGAGGAGCCGTACAGTGATCTGTCACGCCACATCAAAGAGCGCCAAAACGCCATTTATTGTTTGAATTTCATGATCAAATAGTCAGAATTTGAAAGATTACACCTTGCTTATTATCGAAAGTAACAAAACACAGAGCTTGCTATTATATGGTGTTAATGGTGCTACAAAACTGAATTCGTCGTGTACACATAAGACATGAGATCCAATGAGACAGGGCAGGGCCGGGCAGCAGGGGGCGGGGCGTGTTCGGTTCGCCATGAGAATATCGCGATACGAACCATGGGTTCTGTATCGCGGTTTTTCGGTTCGGTTCGAAGATCGTTACACCCCTAATGTCAGATGGATGGATGGATATATGTTGGATGGATGCATGTATGGATAGATATATGTTGGATGGATGGACAGACAGACATCTAGATCTATAACCATCAAGTCTTGTTACACGAATGGTTTGGGAATGAATGGTTGCCAACCTCATTATCTGTGCCCACATCAATGCAGACCGGCAGGCAACTCTCAGGCCGGATTCCAGCGCAGGCCGTATAAAGACACAGCTTTCCTACAGGAATACCCATACCATACACTCCCAGATCCCCCAGACCCAGGATACGCTCACCGTCCGTCACCACTACAGCCTACAGACATACACAGATGAATGATCCCTCACTATATACTAACAAAAAGTCTCAAAATCAAATTAATACATACATCACAGTCTTAAAGGGATAGATCACCCAAAAAACTAAATGTCATCATTATACTTGTTTGGAACGACATGAAGGTAAATAAATCATGACAGAACTTACTAATCAAAAAGTGACATAAAACATGCACTTCAATAAAAATCGAAAAGCACTGGAATGTAGAAATCCAATACCTTGACAGTGGTTTCTGGCCAGTTATCCAATATGGAACGAACATGTCCTTTATCCTTAATGGAGATAAACAAACCTCTGGGGAGAATAAGACAAAAACTTCAATCTCTCGAACACACAAGCTGTATTTCTGAGATAAGCTCCTCTATGATAACAACAACAACAACAACAACAAAAATAGTCCCAACTACATACTAAACAAAACTGCATAGTGTCATACATAATTTCACTTAACCCTAAATACACCGTAACAGTTGGTTTATTGTGTACATGATTGGATGTAATATTAACTAGCGGTTCAGTGAGTCAAATTTTAGATTGGTAAACGACCTGATTGACTCATAGTTGAAGAATTCAAACAGAAGTATTCATTAAAATGATTCAAACCAATAATTTGCTAGGTTGAAAGTTGTATTGAATGATTCATTAAAAAAACGGGCACATAAGATTTATCTGCTGACCAATCAGCTGGTTTTTGCATGCAGCCAGTGAAGACAACTCATATTACAATTTATAACATTCATCACATTCAATTCTGACAGGAAATGTTCTTTTGATTCTTCAATTTATTTTGATGCAATGCTGTAAAGTGCAAATTGCACCAAAGGCACTAAAAAGGAAGTTATTCTCTATATCAGTGTGCACTGTTTATGAAATCCATAAAACACCTCCATTGTAGTATTATGTTTTCTTCCAGGAATGAAAACATCACAATATTCCTTATAATGACCACAAAAAGGCATATGCAAAATAAAGGGGACGAGGCCTTGTTGAGTTAGTTAATAGTGTGTTGAAACTCCTAGTTATGGTAAGGGATGGGACATTTCCCAAAACACACTAGAAGCGCTTGACAAATCACAGCACACTGATCCAGCCAACCAATCAGAACACTTAAACGATTTTCAGAAGGAGGGGGTCCTTAAAGACATGAACTAAACAAGAGTTACTGACAGACTGTGAAGAGAGGAGCTGCAACAATGACAAATATGTGAAAAACAATGGGTTTTTTGAACATTCAAGTGTGAAAACCTGTTCTAGTAGATTTAAAAAACAAAATCAAGAATTTGTAAAGGAGCATAATATGGCAATATATCTCCCATCTTGCACATCTAAAAATAACTTCAAGACAAGCTGAGAATAAGAGGATGTTGGGCATACAATCAAGGCTATGATTTACACAGAAATGGGTTCAAAGTATCACAGTTAAATAGTTAATAATGAATGAAGTGTAGCTTACTTGGGTCGCCTGAAGATGTGTCCATACTGTGTACACGCGAGGCCAACAGTTGGCGTGTAGACGATGGGCATGAGAGCTTCGATGTCTTCCATGAGCACGCGGTAGAAGAGACGCTCGTTCCTCTCCTGAATCCCCATTAGGTAGATATACCTGCTCAAATTAACCCAAACGTGAATCAAAACACATTTAACTTTTTCAAATAAAATTGTATATTCAGTGTAAATATTCAGACTTTTTATCTAATTTTATCTTTCAGGATCATGAAAAGATGATATTATGATATTTATATGATTATTTGAAGCCACACAGCATTGGGTCACAAAATGCATGTTAAAATTCAGATTTTATGGAAATTTTAGAACAGCTTTTATTATCATAAATGTGTAGTGATGTGAATAAATGTACTTCTGCAGTGGGTCGGACATCTTCTTCAGGTTTTTCTGGAAACGCATGGCCTGGGTGTCCTGGGTCTCGATCTTTGGTGGTAACAGACCATGAATGCCCAAAATCTGCCTCTCCTTTAGAGTGAAAGCCATGCCCTGTGTGCACACAAATGCACAATGAATGCTTACACAAGATTTTTACTTTTCGCTACAGTAAAACTGTGGGTGATTGCAAGGGTGCCACTAATGAGATCGGAGTTTTTAAAGTTAAAATAACCCAATCCAAAGGTTGATATTCAGCAGATTTTTGGCCAATTCAAATTAAATTGGATTACAATTTTGAACATTTTAAAATGCAGGATTTTTTCTTCTCTATTTATGACAGTAGTCTGAACAACAACAACAAAAATAAATAAATAAATGATAATGCAAAATCAAAATATTTTATATTTAATAACATTATACAAACCTGATCAAGACATTTTATTTAGATTTTCATGTATAAAAATAATTTATGGTTAGATATTATTTCTATTAGTAGTATAAATTATCATTATAATTTTTTTTTTAAATAAGTCATTCAAAATAAAATTAAGCCATATAAAAAATGAAATAAATTAATCAGTCACTATTAAAAAATAAATAAATTATAAGTAAATAATAACAACAACAATAATCACAACAACAAAAATAATAATCATCAATTATAAAATAATACAAAATAAAGTAAAATATATAAAAGAAATAATAATAAATAAAATAAATCTGATAGTTACAAACCTGATCGATATTATATACATATATTGTTTGATATTATATGAATTATTATTAATTTCAGTTAACATTTTATTGGTGCAACAGCAAAGTTTCTTTGGGTAAGAGGTTTGTTCAAAGCCCCAACCATAAATATGAGTGATGCTTGTGAAATACTAGTGATGCTTGCATTAGCAAATTACACAAATTACAGACAAAGCCATACACACAAAGAAAACTGCAGATAGTCTAATCTAATGCATTGTCTATCACACAGAAGTATGTGACATATGAAGAGCAGACAACACAATAGGCCACACAGACACCCTGAAACACTGCTTTATGCATGTCTGGGGGTGAGCCGGAGCAGCCCTGCACTTCTGTATATTAAAACCACGCATGACTCTTTGACCTGAGGTGCCACAAATGTAATGCATTGATTCATCCTGTGTGTGAAGAGGAAACCCAACACATGGCGTCTACAGTGAGGAGATCAAGGCCGACCAATGAGAGTCAGCGAGGGGGAAACACCCATCTATAACATACAGCCCACAGAGGAATTACATTTACTTTACATTCCTGCCTGGAGTGTGAACTTATGTTTGTTTGAGCATGTTTGAGGGGTGCGGGACCGTTTATAACAGGGCTGGTGGGTTCTGGTCTGTTCTGAACATATTTTAAATGCAAATAATAAAAAGCAACTAACTAAATATTGGTGGATAGTTGGTTAGGATATACTTAGCTTTTAAATGGGAGGAAAAAAACAATTCCTATGTCTTTTGTAATTGACGTCAAAGGCATCCAAACTAAGTGGTATTTTGGTGCAAATTCATCTCATTTGGTAAAAGCTTGTGAAATTGGACAGGGACATGACTTCATCCTCAAAAACTATAAACAAAACCTACACAAGGAGAAAAAAAACGCAACCCAGACTACATAAAATACAATTGCTGCAAGGATAAACATGATTTGTGTAGATTAGGGTTTTGTGTACTGGCTGCTGAGAACATGAAGCCATCGAACATTTTAGCTTTTTGTACAATAAACAATTTTGGTTCTGTGTTGGGTCATATCTTGATTTCCAAAGTAAAATAAGATTCCTGAAGCAAAACCAGTGGTCTACAGCATGAAGCACACACACCCATGTTTTTCAGGATACGTGGCACTTCTGCTGAGTCACCCCACTAATGTTTTCCAGACAAAAACATTCAGACCCTCAACTCAAAAGTGTGTATGCATCTACGCTGGGGAGTAAAAAACTAAAACTAGCAAAAAGACAATAGTAAACAGTCATTATTAAGTTGAGTTATTAAGTTTATTGCTGTCACTGCAACTGAAATCCTCATCGCTTTTTGTGGCACTTATATAATTTATTTAATCTGAAAGCAGCAAATGAGATGCAAAGTAGCTTCCCCAACTCTTCTATATATGATATTGGAAACAATAGAATAGCCTAGCGACTGAAAGAGATATTATGAAACAGTTTGTATTTAGTCTAACCTTGTTGGTACGTGGGTTGAGCATGAGCGGTTTCCCCTTCTCTTTAGTGTGAACCCATCGGCACACGCTCACACACGGCCTCACACTCATGCTTAGTCTGGACAGCATGGCTGCAGTGATACTGATACACACCTGCAAAAGAAAAGAAAGAAATAAAACATACAAAGAAACCCACACTTAGTACACCCAAACACCCCAGAGATCATTCAGTTCAGAAGTGTCTGACAGAAGAGTTTGGCTGTTATCGGGCGATTAGATTGAATTATTATGGCTGTTCTGTCGGCAGACATGGATTTTCACACCACAATCTCTGAGAACATTATGAGTCACTCACTGCTGTGCTGATAAACTTTCATGCCAGTGTCCTTGTAAAGAATATCAGAGCGCACACATCTCTGCAGCCTTTCTACAGGCTGTGACCCTGGACGAGAGAATTACAGTACTACAAAACCATTCAAATGAAAATACAATTAAACACTTACCAAAAAAATAAAAAATTGTTTACCTGCATGTCATGTGGCCATTAACTGACATCAGAGAACCATGAACAAATGTGTTGTTAAATTATCAAAATAACTTAATCTCAGGGAAATATTTTTGTTTATAATTTTATTTAATAAGGAGTTTGGCTGACAAACAAGTTTGGGAATCCCTGCTCTAAATAATGCTAAGAGTAACTAAACCCTCAGCATCCTGGAATCTCCAGAAAAGGACCTTTTCAAGTTTCAACACACTATTAACAAACTCAACCAGGCCTCGTCCCCTTTATTTTGCATAAGCCTTGGGTGGTAATTATAAGTAATCCTTAAAAACATGTTTTCCAAAAAAATAGGAAGAACTAAATAATACGAGTGTGGGGAAAAAAAATGACAAAATGCTGATTCTTGGGGGAATTAAAAGCCATGCTATTTACCCGCATAATCGTGCAATACTGATCCTTTTACAGTGAGAAAAGATCACTCAAGTAATGCAAACAAAACCAGTGATGAATTGAAATTATAAAGCACTAAGCACAAACATATTAAACCAGCTGAATTATCTAAAACGTCCATTTTAGGATGCAGATGTAAAATCACTGAAGATTCAGTCACACACTCTAACAACATAACCCAATGTCTCGTGACTGCTGGTTTATATACGTCTGCATGTAAGCAGTTGAACATAGTCATGTCAGCACTGCTTGCTTCACTTTACATACAGGAAGTGAAACTGAACAAACCCAAAGCCAAACCCTTATACAACAAGAAAACACCTCTACCAGTCACCCACGGTCACTCTTTATCAATTTATTATACTGTGTTCTTATGGATCATTAAAAAATCAAAGTACACACACAGCAGAGGTGGTGTGCATGGCATGCTGATATCATCACTGTTGCTAGGTCGGGACTCGGGACTGTTTCATCCAGTGTGATTCACAGCAGAATAATTAATTACAATCACTCTGACCTGAGTTTAAGAGTAGGCTACCGCTCAAGGGTGCAACTATGACAGGGCAGGAAGTTCAGGGTTCAATCCAAACTGGGACGTCTGCATTTAAAGAAACAGTTCACCCAAAACAGAAAACATTCCAAGATATTTGAAGCAATGAGGAACAGACAATTATCTGCAAGAGAGCAACTATCTATATTACATTGGGGCTGTGATTTAATTAATTAATTAAGTAAATATATATATGCTAAAGGATTTAGCACTTAAGTCTTAAGAGTAAACATTTGTTTTTATGCAGACGCACTCCCCAAACGAAATTACCCTTATCATTGTAGAATGATTAATTCTTTCCAAATTTAACTAGTCAACTAATCTGAAATGTCCTTTTATTTTTTCACATTGCAATATATAAATCACAGAAAAACAAAATGTCACAATGTAAGTTTTTTCCAATATCGTGCAGCTATAATTTACATTTATACTTTTGGCAGATGCGACTTACATTACATTGAAGGTCTACATATCAGTTCATGCATTCCCTGGGAATCGAACCCATGATCTTGGCATCGCTATCAGCATGCGATACTGTTTGAGCTACATGAATGCCTTTATAGCCCATATAAAAATTAAGTACTTGTAATAAGATTTTATTACGTTTTAAAATCCTAGTGATCAGACGGCAGTTACTTTTATTGATTACATGTTATTCTCACAATGACAGTAAGTTTCTCAAATTTAAATGTTCCTTTCTAAAAGCCTAATGTTGCTTATATAGGCCTATGTTCAGAAGGTCTTTCAGGTTTGTGGAATTGCACACACAGACCAGCCACAAGTCATGTGCCGATCAACCAACACAGCATTCATTTACCCATGTAAGGCTTTTAGCATTAAAACACATTCAAATGTACAAATTCACATAATTGAATTTATATGCAATGCAGGGATTTTTTTTATTTTTGTCAGCTGAGTCTCTTTGACCTAATATATTTACATGAAGTAAGACCTTAGATTTTAGGTTAATACGTTAGGTCAATAATAAAATTAATCAATATGATAATATTAATAATAATAAATAATAAGTTCACGGTTCTCTGATGTCAGTTAATGGTCACATGACATGCAAGTAAACAAATAAAATATTTCATCTTTTAGTAGGCCTAAGTGTTTTCTATTTGACATTTTTATGATTTAATTACTTAATAGTTTGTCATTAAACTCATTACATCTTGCAGTTCCATCACAAACCCCAGTCTGGGAAACTCTTGACGTAATGTAAGATTTAATGCACTTCATGTTGTTGATAAAGAATGGAATATATTTTCTTTCTCTTTGTATTTTCAATATGGTACAATAATATAATAATCCTATTCAAATTAATGTGATGAAGGAGTTAAAAGGAGTTTAGGACACCCTAAAATGTGTCCCAGAAAACAAGCATTCTTTCTATAAGGCTGTTCCTCCCATGACCTATGACCTTTCACTTGTGACACTAATGGTTATTTTAGGGACCAAATGGGAAGTCACACAAGATCTGCCTGATGTGTTCTTGCTCAGTAAAAAAAACAAGCCGATGATTTGGCAAAGCTGCACATCAAAGTTGATGAACATCCTGAGCAAGCAAATGCAATGCTTCTGCCATCATTTCTGTAATTTATGGAACTACATAAAATGAATTGCATGCAAGAGACTTGATTAAGGGATACGGATACGTCATCCATTAAACCTAAAGCCTCGAGGATACCAGCCCAGATCTCAAACCACTAATTCACACTACCCATAGAAGTAAAAGTAGTATGAGAAAATGGGGATAGTTTCTTTGGCCTCTACATTCAGGGTTTGCATTTACAAACTTTCAGTTAATACAGCATAGATCTTAAAGGGATAGTTCACCCAAAAATTAAAATTCTGTCATTAATTACTCATCCTCATGCCGTTCCAAACCCAGAAGACTTTTGTTCATCTTCAGAACACAATGTGACAAAAATCGTTTTTAACGAAATATGAGAGCTTTCGGTCCCTCTATTGACAGTCTACGCAACTAACCCTTTCAAGCCCCAGAAATGTTTTTAATATCATTAAAGTAATCCATTAAAGTGACTCCAGTAGTTTAACCTCAATTTAATGAAGCAATGCCAGTGGTTTGTTTTCGCAAAAAGCATAATTTACCACTTTATTCACAAAATATTAACCTCCAATGCGCTGTTTGAATTAATCTTCAAACAAAGCACTTGCGTCGCTTCCTAAAATTGAGGTTGAACCACTGGAAATCACATGGATTACTTTAATTATATTTTTACTAATTTCTAGGGCTTGAAAGTGGTAGTTGCATAGCTTTCAATGGAGGGACAGAAAGCTCTCAGATTTCTATAAAAAGATCATCATTTGTGTTCCAAAGATGAGGGAAAGGCGACATGAAGGTGAGTAATTAATGACAGAATTTTAATTTTTGGGTGAACTAACCCTTTAATGGAATGCATTAATTTAATGCACTGTTTTTTTTCTTTCAGCTGAAGTGGAAATTTCCACTCAAAATTATAATTTTGAGATAACAGCCTTTCAAAATACAGTATGCAGTGCAATTTAAATACATTACAGATTCAAATAGATAAAGTAAGTTGAATAAATGTGTATTTTGGATGTTTTCTTTCCACTATTCTGAAAGAAGCACGTTGTGGAAGCAAAACAGCCCAACATCTCAAAACCAGTGGATGAAATAAACAGTGCTTTCGGCTTTAACGTTACTGTCTTTAGTGACTTGCCGTTACTTTAATTTATTTTAGACGATCTATCTTTAATCTTTAGACATTTTGAACAGATCTAACTCCTCTGAACCGCTAAGTTAGTTAAAGCAGCAAAGAGCAACAGGTGTAAAAACCAAATTATTGATCATATTAAACAGTAAACCCATCCGTTAACTTTTTTGAGAATCATGTAAACACAATGTAGAATGTGATGTGCGTGAGTCTAATATTTGAATGAAGAGGTCTAACGTTAGTGTGGTGATGATGACAGTTGCTGTTCAGCTAAGCTAACAAAACGGTCAAAACACTCAGTGTATGCCCACCAGAACTCTCATAAAGGATATCTCAAACCTTACCTTTTCCTTTGAACGTTTTAGAGTCCGCTGGTCACAATAATGCGCGAGAACACATTATATTTAATAAAAATGTAGCTACTGGCCTTTTATCACTGCGTCAGGCCGACCGTGCAGAATGAGTGACAGTCGCGAGCCTTCTTGGCACGAGAGACATTCACACACACGCGCAGACAGCCAATCAGAAAGGAGGAACACCAAACGCTTGATTTTTTTTTTACCGTAAAGCTCAGTATATAAAGCGCATATAAATTACAACTGACCACAGAAGCGGAAAGAAAATGATGAAATTACCGTAAAGATCTTACACAAACAAACCTCATTCCTCAGTTGTTTTTGCAAGTCAGACTTGAATTGCAAGTTAAAGAAAGACTAAATCTGTGGAGTTTTGCATTTTAGTCGTCTAGTTTTACTAATAAAGTTAGACAATAATAATATTAATACATGTATTTTGTTATTTATATATTAATAATAAAATAAAATGTATTTTTAGCCTATTATTAATTCACATAAAAATACACAACTCTATACTAGTTTTCCAGTTTATTTTTTAAATATTAATAGAAAAAGGAATACATATTTGATTTAGTTTGCATGTTTATTTATTTATGCTAATTAATTTTTATTTTATATTTTTTTTAAATTAATTAAAATTAATTTATTAATTGCGGTTTTTATTCTTTATATATTCTATTTAATGATTTTATTTGTTACATTACATATAGAGTTTGGTAAACAAGTATTCAACTGATATTACTGCTCGGATATTTTGAGATAAATTAATGTCTGCTATCTTTACACACCTAGATGTATTTACAGGGAATTACACAGAGCGCATGTCTGTTCGCTCTATAACCAGAAGAGGCCGCAGTTGAGTTTCTAGTTTTGGCAGTAAATTTAGAAGTCCTGCACAACTATGCTTTGAGATAGGCCTACTTTATTTGCGGGTTTGTTTATCATGCTACAGTATACAGTATACATAGGTGTGATTTGGTAGCACTTCTTAATATATGCACTGTCATAAACAAACATTGAGCAGATCCGTAGCTGATGTATGAGGGTCATTCCTGGGATTCAGTAATATTTCAGTCCCCCAGACTTTTTAAACTGATGGTTCCCCAAAATTAAATGTTAAAAGCTTTTCACAACACTTTGGTATGTCCATTATAATGAATAAACATAATTATTGCATTTAAATATTTTTTATCATAAAATAATGCATTTTGTCATGTCATGTCACTGAATTAGTATTTTTGTAATAGTATTTATTTGTGTATTCAGACGTATTGTAGTCAGGGAGGGTAGTGTCAAGCTTAACAACTCAACCCCATCACATAAAATAGACCATGCCAGATATGGTCTACTTACCTACACTACAGGAGGAGCAGTGGCCATTCGAGCAAAAAACCTCAAAGCCCGTCACACTCAACCCTGTCACATATCTGTACATTTCTCATTGTTTCGGGGTTGTACTGTAAACTTGTGACAGACAGGGTTGAGTTTTTCCACTTCATTTATGAATCATTTTAATGGTTATGGTTTCAGTAAAGATATACTTACTAAAATCATGACAACTCATAATTTTGATATAAATAGAATATTTGATGTAATCAATATTTGAATCTCCCATATGGAATGACCTTGACCCATATTCCAACATGAATAAGTAGGGCAAAAATATATGAATCAGAGTAAAATGGCATTTCTAATTACTTGATTACAATTTACAACTAATCATCTGTTAAGTTTTATATCATGTCATATTTTGAAAGTGCTACTGCTATATGTAAGACTGTTTTGCTAATGTACCCATTAAGTGATGACATTTTTTTCTGATTGTTCTCAGAAACATTCAAATAGTCGATTTTTTAAAAATGCTATAAGAACGTTTTTTCTTGGTTATGTGAACGATGTATACATTTTTGAATGTTCTGAATGTTTGAATGTTTTGCTAACATTTTGATAATGTTCTTAAAGAGAGACCACGTAACATTGAATGAACGTTCTATTAACGTTACTGGAAGACAGTTTGTCCATAACTGAAAGAACATTGTCAGAACGTTAGCCAAAGTTCTGAGAACATTCCCGGTTCGCATGGCAAGACTTTAAAGTGATTTAGCTCTGCGTAATTATATACTTCTACATTTAGTGGTCGCATCATTTCTTCACGCGGCTTCTCCTCCAGGTTTGTGCCTCTATGGATGAATATATCTAATTGCTCTGCCCAAGGTTAACCTGTTTCACCTGTACACCAAAAAGAGCCGAGCGGATCAAACAATCTCACTTCCAAATTGATCTGCTTTTATTTTTGTTCTATATTATCTTCCATTAAGTTATGAAACATCAGCTCTCATAAGGATTAAAAATGATTGGGAAAAAAATGATTGAAAGAAATTGCAGGGAGAGGCGCTCGAGACTCCACCTGAGCGAGCGGGCTTAAGGTACTAACAATGTCTGCTTTCATCTGCTAATTAAAACTTATTGATATAAGAAATGTCTCTTCCCTTCTTTGACATAATGTCCTGGTTTCACAGACAGGGATCAGATTAAGCCTTAGTTCAATTAGAGCATTTAAGTAGCTTTTATAAACCTGCCTTTAAAAAAAAAAAAAAAAAAAAAAAAAACATGCTGGTGTGCATCTTGAGAGAAAACAATGGCACTGACATATTTTAAGATATGCTTTCAGTTAAAACAGCTCAAACACGCATAGTCTGGGACTGGACTTAAACCCTGTCTGTGTAACCGGGGGTTTATGTTTCATATAATAACTCACAGAAAGAGAAAAGGAAGAAAAGAAAGATACACATCTTATGAGAGTGTCCTTTATTTCATATGTGTACATAAATATTGCATATCAAATAAACATGACTTAATTATCAAAATATACACAAATACTAAGGAAATTATATTTGTTAATAAATAGGTAAAAACAATAAGTTACAACAGGGTTTATTATGTTATTCTAGTTGCGTACCAAATTACGCACTATACACTATGCACTTATACACTATGTACTTATGCACTATGTACTCAACCAAGTAGTGTATGGATTTTATGGTTATTTTATCATTCAACATCTGAGTCTGATGCCCTTCTTCCACGTAAGTAAAGCTTCGACAGTTTTGAGTGTCCAAGATTCCATACGTCAGGTTTTTGGGTTAATTAAGTGCTTCATCAGGTATTGAAAGTCCACTTGTTTATTTAGAAATTTTTTTTTTTCAGTGCATACACGCTACTCACACTGTTTATACTACAAAACGGCATAGCATATAAGTGTGCGAATTGAGACGCACCTTATGTGCAATATATCTGTAGTGCAATCCACACCAGTGACATTAGTGTGACTTCTACCTGAAACAAAAACAATTTTCCATAAACAACACACCGATCCAAAGAAATAAAGTAAAATTGGGGTTTGTAGATGTTTTAATGGTAGCCTACTACATTTGGATAGTTCACCCAAAAATAAAAATTCTGTCATAATTTACTCGCCCTCAAGTCGTTTTAAACCTGTATGAGTTTCTTTCTTCTGTTGAACAGAAAAGAAGATATTTTGAAGAATGTTGGTAATCAAACAGTTGACGGTAGCCAAGTTATATGGAAGTCAATGGGGTCCATCAACTGTTTAATTACCAACATTCTTCAAAATATCTTCTTTTCTGTTCAACAGAAGAAAGAAACTCATACAGGTTTGAAACAAATCAAAGGCGAGTAAATTAAATGAAAACCGAATTTTCATTTTTGGGTGAACTACAGCCATACCTAGAGACCTGAATCTAATAGAGAAACCATAACATTGTGTCTTTGAGTCTATTTTACATTAAAAAACTTACTTTCTCCTCACACCATAATGTTCTTCTTCTCTAGTTTCTCCCTCTCGTTAGAGGAGCTCAGGAAAGCTGCCTGAAAGCGATGATGTGTTCTATAGCTGGAATATAACAAATAAAAAAAAGCAATAAATATATTTAGTTCTCCAGACCAGAATACTCAAATCTACTTACTTCTTAGCTCTTATTTAATAATAATGTAATTGCTTCCCAATGTACTTGATGATAATGTAGGAATATTTGTATGTTGTTAGGCCTATTTCTTCTTGTATGGTAAATTTAAATAAATAAACAAAACTAAAATCTGACTGGTCTATCACAGAATAAAAAATAAACATAACGGCAATTTGCGTTTTCAGCATTGGTGTGTGTAATTTACGTTGTAAAACAATATCGTCAGCCTATGTTTAGGCTAACCCACCCACAGGCTTTATTTTACTCATAAATTGAAAAACCCCATAGGAAAATCGCAAGGGAACCAGGGGCGAATTAGTCTTCCGGGTTTTGACGTCATCCCTGCACCATATTACTCATAGATCTATGCATATTACTAACCCTCATGTCGTTCCCCTGTAAGACTTTTGTTTATCTTCTTTTGTTTATCTGGGTTAACTATCCCTTTAATGAGCGCTCTCTTGTTTTATACATAACACATCTGGCGCCATCTAGCGTCTCAACTGTAATGTAGTGAAAATGACCTCAGAGGACTTCATTACTGTAATATTGTCATGTTGGGGTCCTGATCTTAACAGGAACGACTGTCACTGCATTCCTTACATATAAAAACCTTTTGATGCACAGGCTTTTGTGCGTAATGCTTAAAATTAATTTAATAGACATATATAAATAGTGCTTGCTTACATAGCCTATGAATTTCTTCACAAAAACATTGACATGAGTTTTTAAACATGGATTAGATGGACTGGACGGTGGAAAAGAAAAGCATCATAAAGTGTCCAGAATACATGTGAACTCCTTCAAAACCCTCCCAAGATACATCTCGCAAAGTTGGCTTATGAATATCCAGTGTGAGCAGATCTGGAATCTAGACAAAGTAGAAGCTCAAACAGGCTAAGAGAGAGATTTGATTCCCACGTTATGGTCGCTACATAATTTCCAAACCTGCATTTGTGTTATCTCATAGTTTTGATGGCTTAGTATGATTTACAATAATAATGATATAGAATGGGTGTGTCCAAAATGGTGGTGTATAAATCTGTCACAATAGGTGCCTATTATATCCCAGGCGTGTTTTGTGAGTGAAAATGAATGAGTGTGTGTGTGTGTGTGTGTGTGTGTGTGTGTGGGTGTACTGAATATTTAGCCAGCGTACTCTGAATGTAGTGCGTACTTACTGCACGCAGACCATAAGCAGGATAGCTAGACAGCTGATGATTGACAGGACGACAGCCATGATGACGAGCGCGGTGTGTGTCGTTTCAGTGCTGCTCTCGTCCCGGGACGTCCCAAGGAGCTGGATCCCACAGCGTTCTCCGTCATAACCTCTCTTACATCTGAAACAATCATACATTCAATACTTTACACAAACGGAATCCAACATTTGCCTGATGTTCATTAATTCAAACTCTTTATTTGACTCCTCTGAGTGCACGTGTGTGAGATGTTGTGTGTCACTCACACACAGACGGGCTCTCTCAGGCCGTGCAGGTACGTGCAGTGGCCGTGGATACAGTAGTCCACGTGAGAGGTCAGGCAGGGGTCAGCGGTGGTGCTGTGGCTCCTCTGACTCGATGTGTGATCCGGCTGAACGTGAGTGATATTTTTTTTATTCTTTTTTCTTTGTCCTTTGTTCTTTTTGCGCCCGGACCGCTTTTGATTCTGCTCATCTCTACTGACTTGGGCTAGTGAAAGACATAACATACATGAGACACTTTGATGTGTGTGAGAACATTTGCATTTAATATACTTATTAAAATCCCAAAAGGTGTTAGTTCGAGTAGTAATTATAATTAGCTTAATCTAAGAATAATTGACGTCTGTGTGAGATTTTGTAAATTGACCTTTAGGTACAATATGTAACTTTTGGCCCTCTAGCGGTTGAAAATATGGATTGATTTTGCAGAAGAACATTGTTTTGGTTGTGCTTCGGCTCTGTGTGGATAAATATGGTCATCTACTGCTCATAAAACATTCACAGGCTTAAGAGATATTACCAGTTTAGATGAAAACAATCTCAAGCTGACTATCTGAAGATGTTACTGTAGCTTTATCCGTTAATAGACACGTTACTTCCCTACTTTAATTCCAGCACAGCCATAATGAAATGATCTTCCTAATAGATAATGCTTTACAGTGAATTCTGTTAGAGAGCTATATGGCAATTTATCTGTTCAATGAAACACCTTACTCACCTGTTGAGTAATAAAAACACCATCTTTTTTTTTTAAACAATATTTCAAATCTCTCAGTTCTCGGCATCTATAAAAAAGCCAAGTCAATGTTGATTCTTGTTTTATTATGAGCTCTGTCGCACTCTCTTTTTTCCAGCTAACTACCTACTGCTCTGAGGTTTGAGATTTAGTGGTAGCACTTCATGTGTCAAAGTAGCCTGAGTAACTTTTCTCTAATTATGGGTATGACGAGACACACACAGGCGAGTGACGTGTGTACTGTAGGCCTAATATTTTCCCACAATAGCTTGAAAATATAAAACACTTATAAAAATATTAACACTGAATCAGGGTAAGTCAGCGCAAGTTTTTTTTTAACAAAAAAAGTGACATAATGTACCTTTAAACAAAGATGGATCATTGAACATTCCTGATGGATCCTGATCATCATCATCAGATTCCAAATCTTCACCCATAGCACTCTGAAGCCCCTCCCCTGATGATGACATCACGGTCACATGATCCAGCGCTGATGTGTGAGCGGCTGCTGTTCTTATAGTGAAAACTGCACTGCAAGCTGCACACAGACACACACAAAATGAATCAATGTATGTTATATCACATTAGAAGTGTAGTAACTTCTTAATGGTGTGAGGAATGCTGTTTCGGCCCAGTTTGCAAATAATAACAGGATCAAACAATTACAATGGAACATTAACCTCAATTAGGGTTTTTAAATTGAGGTTAATCTTCTAATGTTGCGGTTAATGTTGAGTCATCCTGTAAACACCCCATGTATATTGTACTGAGCAAACTAGCTGTGTGTGTGTGTGTGTGTGTGTGTGTGTGTGAGATAAAATGAGAGTGAAAGACATAAGCGAGTGGAAATGTTGAGGTTATATAAGGTAACATTGCACCTGCTGCAACTACAGTACAAAATTAGTCCTTTATGTCTCCTTTTCTTGTCTGGGCACCCTTGACCTGGTTCTTTGTACAAATACATAGTTTAGGAGCGGATCTAATAAATATAGCATTCGATTCATGCTAAAATGTACCATATAATAACATGTATGATGTGGGGAAAGCTGGAGGTCTTGTTGGTGTGAGTTCTTCTACATATTGAGCAGGATACACATTATATGTGGGTTTGAATATGTGTCTTTGTCATGTTAATTTCTACACTGAAAAAAAAAATGGTGCATTTTTACTCAGAAATCACATTTAATGACAAAGACACAGCAAGTAACACAGTGAATTAAAGGTGAAGTTTTGAAGTAGAAAGACTGAAATAGAAACTTGGATTTATCCATCATGAACTAATTGGGATCAAGACAAGTGGGCGTTATAATGCAGAATGGAGTCAGACCTGAACACGGAGGACTACTCCCATCCTGAAACACAGCCAGCATCTGTTGGCTGAAACTAAAGCCATGGTAACGTTGATGCATAGGTGGGGTAGTTTTGATGAAAAGATTAAGACAGGCATGTTTTTGTTTGGAATAACGTGCAAAAAGATGAGGAACAAGAAGGATCCATTAGATGTCCTATTAGCTTAGTAATCTAAGGTGCCATTGTCTGAAAATTGCAGGAATAAATTCCACCTGCCCTGGGTGTGTGGCAATAATTCATGATAAATTGATCTAGTATATCAAACAATAATTGTATTTTTTGCATGCTATTGCACATATTCTGTTCTCCATCACATCATATTAAAGGAATAGCTAATAATTAATGTGATGGAGAACAGAATATGTGCATGCTATTTTATATTGACATATTCTGTTCTCCATCACATTAATTATTAGCATATTCCTTTAATATGCAACTATATAAATTTTGGTGAATGCTGCATAAGCTTATTGTTTTGGTTCAGGAGGTGTCTGTCTGTCTACGGGTGTTTCTCAAATGGAAGGCCGCATATTTCGGCTGCCACGTCATCAAATGTCGCTGAAGGCCATCTCAATTCGAAGGATCCTTGAAAGCCAGCCTTCGTTTTGAAGGATGCATCGGATGTATCCTTCGCTGCCTTAAATCACCCACAATCCTTTGCACACATTCCAATTCACGGAAATAAACTGACGGAAAAGGAGTCGGTACTGAGTTTATAATGTAATATAAGAGAAAATTAATGTTTTCGGGCATGAAAGCATATATGTTATCTTTTGTTTTGCTGTAAATTAATCACTAAAGCTAAACTGACAATAATGTAAGCCACTGGGAGACCGCAGTCAGCTGTCATTCACTGTATTGCATTAATAACAAATATAAAGATTTGTAATACAAAGTATGTTTCTAAAATGAAGGGGGCGGGAACATTTGTGAAGTAGCCATGCACTCTTACTAGACCGTCTCATTCTAGCGGTTATTTGCTGAGGCGGACTCTAGCCTACAAGCCTCAGAATGACTGGACTACACTGTAAAAATAATTTTGATGATTTGTTTTCACAACTTTTTATATTTTGTCAAATCAACTTAGATAATTAATGTAGTTCAGATAGCATAATATTTTGAGTTTCTATTTATTAAACCAATCTCCTTTGTTGTATTAACTCAAATTTTTAATTTCAATGAACTCAGCATTTTAAGGCAACCAGGTAACTTACTTTTTAAAGTTAATCCAACAAATTTTTTTTACAGTGTAGGAAGGACGCAGTCTCACTAGGATTCAGCTTTCCGTTTGAGAAACACCCTACAACTCTGCATAGTCTCATGGAACGCACTGATGACGTGTGAGTCTGTACGAGCAGGTGTTCAGGGGAACGAGCATTCAGACCAAATGCAATGATTGGACGAAAATTTTTTTGGTCCTGAGACTTCCACAGAAGACCTAAAAATATATATTTTTAACATATATTATCGATCCCTATCAGGATGTGAAGAGAGTCTAAACCAGCATAACAAAAAGTGTTTATAAATAAAATGTTTTACAATTTAAACTTTCTCGTCAAATATTTTGCTTTCTTTCTATTCAAAATATGAATAGCCTACTTTGATATTTGGTAATTCAATGACATTCAGACATTTTAAAGTGGCGTATGTGCCCTTTTATTACAGGCATGATCTGGCGACTGCTGCAGTCAAACAAGTCTGCACCGAGAATGTGAGTAAATCTGTACACTCCTACAGACTGGAATCCTACGTTTAATTGTCAAAGAAATTCCTTACCTAGAAACACACACACACACCTATTATTGTGTTCCGGGTTGACCTTTTAAACGTTATTTCAGAAAGCTAAATATATATATTTAACACAGTAGTGTGACGCCCTAATCCTCTGTCTTTTGCAATGAACAATAAGCGCTTTGTGACGTTGAACATGACAACAGACAGCCGAGATTTAAAATGTGTGGCATTTTGGCATACACCTATATGGGAAAAGCCAGAGCTCACAGCTATTCAGAGGCATGTTACTACAAGCAGAATAAATTTCTCACAGCCCAGCCTGTCTGGAGACATAAACACACTATCTATACTTCACTCAACTAGAGAGTTCATGCTAAGTTTGGAGGAAGTTTACTATCCTAGAGTCAAAGTCAACGTGAAATTCAAATACAGAAAGTAAATAAATAAATGGCAAGAATTTACACTGAGCACGCACGGAAGATAATATGTTGTAGTTTCACACACTTTCTCATTTGTTACTTTTTGGGATTTTAAAATTAATTTATAGGATTTGCAATCAAAAGGAATAATTTTTAAGCAATCTAAATATTTTACCACAAAGCATAATTAAGACATATATTCACACACATAAACAAAACATAATATTTCATGATTTCATTCATTTTTAAGGACTGGAGTTTTCAGGACTAGAAAGCACAGCATACATTTTTTTCTGGATGAGTAACTTGAATTAATAAAACAATACAGAAGGGGTTGTGAACAGCTTAGTAATGGTTTAGTTTTATGTTGTTGTAATTTATTTCTCAATAATCTGACATTAAATGACGACTTCAGTAGTAATGGATCATTGCTTGCTCCTTGCAGAGATATTTAGCAACCTTTCGATGTTGATGTCAAATAACTTCTTTTGCTGCATTTTTGCCCTTTTTTTTTTCATTACCGTATCCAACACTTAGGCTGACAGGTCAAGAATAAGATGGAGAACACAAAACTCACCGACACAGAGCAGTAGAGAGGAGAGGCGCTGTAGGTTCATGGCAGCTGAGTTCCGTGTTGAGTTTCTGTTTGTCATGTATCGTTCAGGAGGAGCTTTTATAGGGAGGTTTCCCTTCACACAATTCAGAGATAATGTGTGTGTTTGTGTTAGTGCGTGTTTGTAGGCGCCTTTTGTAAGGTAAATGATTGACGAGAGTCCATCTGTAGAATTCAATGGTCATTCATTCACAATTATTTACCATTAATTTTCCATTTCACGTCACTGATGCTGAATGTTTATAATACTGTACCTCCACTGTATTATGCTGTTGAGATTCGAATGGGATATACAAATACTTCTAAATAAGTAAACATGCAAATGATTCATGTTTATTTTAAATTTTTATGCTCAAATGTGATAATGACTTTACATGCAGTTTTGGGACACAGAGTCACTGGAATTGAATTTGGCCATGGAATATTTGGGATGGAATATGAGATGCATCATGTCTGGAATAAAAAGAATGAAAAGAATGAGACATTTGGGAAAAATGCAATGAACAGATAGAGAGAAGCCAAAATACCACCAGTACACACTTGTTCAGTGGAAGTAGCTGACTGTGTGTGAACACGGCTTCATGGATCATTAATTATGATTACTGTCCCTGTAATTTGAGGCCCAAAAAATTATGGAGGTTCGGTAGCGGTAGGAACGACCCGTTTCTTTGAGATTGCCATTATTAAACGTGTTTGTGCATCTTAAATTCTGTTTCAGCCGCCTGCCGCGCCACATGTCCCTCACATCTGCATGGTAATGAGTTTCTGAATAGCTGAAAAGGAAAGGAAATGCAGCTAATGACCCTGAACCGTTTACACATGCAGAACAAACTTAGCACTAATGACCTCATTAAATACTAACCAGAATTTAAACAAGAGTAAAAGACGTTTTGAGGCACTATTGGATTCATAATGCAGACGTTTCCCTCCGTTCAACTGTCAACTAAAAGCAATGCATTTACTACTGCACTATAGCTATACACTGCCCGGCCACCCAAAAAAGTTGTGGTTTGGATATAAATAGGCAATGATTCTATCATAGACATAGAGTCTATGATTGGATTAATATTTCTATCGTGTTATATGTTTGGTAACAGTTCTTCTAACCCTAATTGAATGGAGTGTGTAGCTTTTCAATTCTTATACAAACATGTAGGAAGACACATCATGGCTATATTTCAGGATGATAATGTCAAGATTCATCAGGCTCAAACTGTGAAATAATGGTTGTGAGGAGCATAAAAAATAATTTTCACACATGAATCGGCTCTGAGTCCAGAGCTTAAATTCATTGAGAGTCTTTGGGATGTGCTGGAGGAGACTTTACAGAGTGATGGACTCTTGCATTGACAATACAAGATCTTGAGCAAAAACTGATGCACCTCTTGATAAAAAAATAAATGTTGTGATGTTATTTTCATCAATTGAGGTGCATAATTTTTCTTAAATGAACATGTTATGTGTTCATGAATGTGTACAATTTCACAAAGGTATAAAGGTACGATAGCTGATCGTAAGTGTTCAATGATAACATCAAATATCTGTTTTTGGCTAAAAATATAAAACAGACAGGGAGCTATGGGTAATGGATGTAATTGTCACGGTTTATGAATTTACTGTGCCCTTCTCGTCTCGTGTCTTTGTTATTGTGCGTGTGTGTGTGGGCGTGGTCACCGATCACTACCGCTGATCAGCAGCGTCAGCTGCATCTCATCAGCAGTGCCAGCTGCATCGGATCAGCGGTGCCTATATATGCTCACTGTTTTATCTTGTCTTTGTCAGATCGTATGTTCCTGGTTGTGTTCCTGTTCCATTTGGCGTCTTCCGGTGATCTTTGTTCCTGTTGGATGTTTCTCGTTTTGTCTTCATTTCCTGTTACCATCTATCACTCTTCAGAACTCATGGATCATCACCTCACCTGTTACCATCATCAACCCAGCTGCCCGTCAACTCTCCCGTCCTGTGTGTGGTGTTGTGTGCATCTGACTTTCTCTGTTTACTCAAATAAATATTGTTATACTTGCTTTCTCCTTCTCTAGTGTTCTTGTGACAGAACGATCTGACCAACATGGAGGCAGCAGGTGGTTCTTCGATCAGCTTGAAGGAGTTCATCAATCGCAGCAATGGACACTCAAGAGGAGAGCATCTCCAACACAGGGCGGGCGGTACAAGCTCTAGTGGCGCAGGTATCCCAGCTCACTCAGCAATTTCAACATCTGAGGGGTCTGAGTTGCACATTGGCGGCCGAGTGCCAATGGAACGAGGAGGAGCAGTGGGACATGTTCCTGCATGGGCTGGCTGACCGTGTCCAAAGAGAGATCTATGCACTGGACCTTCCCACAAGTTTGAATGAGCTCATCCAACTGGCTCTTAGAGTGGATGCACGGCTCTCCAGGATGGAACGTCGCGGTTTCCCCAGCTGACCACCTGGAGATGCGGAGGGTCCACGAACCAGCGGCAGGGACAGCCCTGTCGTCGATCACGAGCACCAGCAGGTGGGTAGAGCTCGGCTCTCCAGGGAGGTGAAGGAGAGGCGGAGGTTCCAGGGACTCTGCCTTTACTGTGGGGGAGAGGGCCATTTCCTACACGCCTGTCCAGTAAAAGGCCAAGCCCAATAGTAAACCTGAGGCTACTATCGGGTGGGATCTCCGCCGAGAAGACCTCATCATCGTCCACGCTACTCCCGGTGAAACTGAGATGGGCAGCCAGCACTCACGACTGTAAACGTGTTCCTGGACTCGGGAGCGGAAGGTAACTTCATGGACCCCAAACTCACCCACGAGCTTCACATTCCAATTGCCCCACTGACTCATACCATATCTGTCAACGCCGTTAATGGCCAGAGACTTCCCAATGTCGCACTCACTACAGGACCCATAACACTCATGACATCTGGCAACCATACAGAGATTCTATAATTTCTCATCATGGACTCTCCCCTGGCACCCGAAGTCCTTGGCCACCCCTGGCTCACCTTACATAACCCCAGGGTGGACTGGCACCAGCTTTGATTGATTGACATTGATTGACAGCATGCATTGATTACCGGGGGTTGAACAACATCACGGTAAAGAATACTTATCCTTTGCCGTTGATATCTTCAGCTTTCGAGAGGTTGCAGGGAGCATCATTCTTCACGAAATTGGATTTACATAGTGACTATCATTTGGTTCGCATCAGGAAGAGGGATGAATGGAAGACTGCTTTTAACACCCCAGGGGGCGGTGTTTGGTTATTCCGTTTGGGCTGTCCAACTCCCCAGCGGTCTTCCAGGCACTCGTCAACGACATGCTGGAGATATGGTAGATCAGTTCATATATGTCTACCTGGACGACATATTGTTTGTTTTTTATCATCTTCTCTCCAGGAACACGTGCAGCACGTCCGACGAGTACTTCAAAGGTTGCTAGAGAATGGGCTTTTTGTCAAGGTGGAGAAATGCGATTTTTCATGCACAGTCTGTAACTTTTCTAGGATACATTGTCTGGTCTGAGGGAGTGCATATGGATCCTGACAAGGTTAAGGCTGTGGTAGGTTGGCCAAGTCCAGATTCCCAGAATGCCCTACAGAGGTTTCTGGGTTTTGCGAATTTCTATAGGCATTTCATTTGCAATTTCAGCCAACTAGCTGCTCCTCTGACTGCCTTGACCTCCCCCAGAACTACGTTAAGGTGGTCTGATACAGCTGAGGCTGTTTTCGCCAAACTGAAAAGTCGCTTCATTTCGGCTCCCATCTTGATAGCCCCTGATCCCCTCACGTCAGTTTGTGGTGGAGGTCAGCGCATCAGAGGTGGGGGGTAGGTGCAGTTCTTTCCCAACGTCCTCCCACAGACAACAAGATGCATCCGTGCGTGTTTCTTTCCCACCATCTATCTCCAGCTGAACGTAACTATGACATTGGTAATAGAGAGTTGTTGGCGGTCAAGCTTGCGTTAGAGGAATGGCGTCATTGGTAGAAGGGTCGGGGGTACCTTTTCTCGTCTGGACCGATCACAAGAACTTAGAATATATCAAAACTGCCAAAAGACTCCAGGCAGGCTCGGTGGGCTCTTTTTTTCGGTCGTTTTGATTTTGTACTGCCCGGGTTCCAAGAACATCAAACCCGACTTTTTTTCACGTATTTTTGACCATTCCGAACGCCCGTCCACTCCTGAATGCATTTTACCAGAGACCCTATTTGTCTCCACACTCACACGGGAGATCGAGTCAAAGGTCAAGACGGCCTTAGAAGGGGTAACGCCTCTGCCCGGTGGTCCACGAGTCGGTTATTTGTACTGGAGGGATTACGGTCCAACGTTATTCGATGGGAACATTGTTCTAACGTGGCTTGTCATCCAGGGGTTAATCGCACCAGTTTTTTGGTTAAGCAGCGATTCTGGTGGCCGTTAATGGCTCGCAACATCCGCAGTTTTGTTTTGGCTTGCTCGATTTGTGCCACTGGTAAGACTTCCAATCGACCCCCAGATGGGTTACTCCAACTGCTGTCTGTCCCTTCGAGACCCTGGTCCCACATTACGCTAGATTTTATCACCGCCCTCCCAGGGCAAGACGGTTGTTTTGACCATAGTGGACCGCTTCTCGAACGCGGCTCATTTCATCCCTTTGCCTAAATTACCCTCTGCCAACGAGACAGTGGGAAGTGTCGTTGACCACGTCTTTCGTCTTCATGGCCTCCCGATGGACGTGGTTTCCGACAGGGGCCCCTAATTTGTGTCCAAATTTTGGCAAGAGTTTTGTAGATTACTGGGAGCGAGCGTCAGTCTGTCTTCTGGGTTTCATCCCCAGAGCAATGGTCAAACCGAGAGAGACAACCAGGATTTGGAGAGAGTGTTGCGATTGTTTGGTATCCAAGAATCCTTCCTCCTGGAGTCAGCAGCTCTCAACGATCGAGTACGCTTATAACTCATTACCAGTGTCATCCATGGGCCTTTCTCCGTTTGACTGTAGTATAGGTTACCAGCCACCTATTTTTCCTAGTCTGGAATCCGAAGTCACAGTTCCCTCTGCTCACTCTTCGTTAACAGACAGAAATGCTATCATTTTTAAAACAGAAATGAGTAATAGCAGGAGACATAGTACACATATGATATTGAAGCAGCTCCTTAAAACTTGCCTGCAATGTAAACAAACTTGTTGGTGCAGCCCACTGTTATGCGTGTCCTCAAATATGACACAAAAGTCTAGAGGATTAGAGCATAGTAATATAGCATAGTTCCACTAGTAAAAATGTAAAAATAAAAGAATAAAATGTATTTATATTATTTACTTGTGTGTGTCTGTGCAAATTGTTTTGCAAAGCCTTTTTCCCAGGTCACAAATCGGAACTTTTTTCAGCTATTGTTAAGCTTATAAGGGTAAGATACCATGTATCATCATCCTGCACATGCTAAAATTACATCTAAATATGTTACAATTTAAAGGTAAATCCTGATTGTTTTTAAAGGGGGGCATCTTCCCCCATTTTATACTCTTTTTTTTGTTTTAAATTAATTAATTAATAATTAATTAATTTATTTATTTTTAATTTGTTGGTTGTTTTTACTATTTTGGTAATACTTTAAATGACCACTATTGAGCAATGTTGTCTCAAAGGCAAGTTGTTAAATCCATCTTTTTACTGGGCAATGTTTATTGTGTAAGTGATTAATGTTTGTTAATTTTAATAATAAAGTCTTTATAAAGTGTAACTAATGTTTTAGTTTAATCCCTAAATATAAGACTTTCATCATCAAACCCTATTCAGTCACTTCTATAAAAATCGTTACACAACTAAAGCCACAACAATAGACATGTTGTTGGTGACAACAAAACAGAGTTATCCTGAAATTGAAACAATTATTTCCTTATGTTTGCAGTTTTGTGAGTATTTTTAGTTCTGGACAACAAACATCATTATTGAAATGATGAATATTATAATATGTCTAAGCTGTTGGAATATCTATCACTGCCAAATGGGTTTTAATTTTAATTTGTAGCAAATACATTTATATCGAACTTAGTTTGAGATCATTTTAAATGCATTTTATTTCCTGAATTCATAAAAGTAAAATGTTTTGGTCATGCAACATGGCATTTCGTTGAAAACTATGGCTTGGCTACCATACTTAGTATACTTTTCGTACGGTCATAGATCAGTGGGCAGTAGCCTACGGAATTTCAGACTATTGACAGCGCGCATGCGCAGTGCAACTTTTCCGCATTGGGCTCCTTCACGCTTCCTCATTGACAGCGCCTAAAGAAAGAAAGCAGCGTTCCCCTGTTTCATTTGCTGTTTTATACCGCTTTTACGTACTATTGACATCTTGAATAACTCGGACGACTCCTTTAAAAGTCTTGGAAAGTTCAGAAATGTCAAAGCCTCCCCCCAAACCAGCTAAACCAGGTAAGAGGTGTGCGTGGAGGAAAACGCCTCGGCAAACCTACTAAAGTTTCATTATATATTCACATAGTTTTGCGTTGTTTCATTGTTTTATAGCTATACAAACACTCGGATATTCGATGTCATACAATGAAATCTATATAAGAGCATGCATTTCTATTAGTGAACTTTCTCTTGCGGGTGGAGATTGGCGTTTCTCCAGCGCAACGCAAGGCAACTTTCTTTGCGCTTTTAGGCTTTTCAAACGATTGTTAACATGCGTAAAACCACCACCACATCTTAGCTTTATTGTTCAATGAACAAGCCTAAAGAGAAACGACTTTCCACAGATGGCAGGTTTGGACTGGAAAGAGAAAATCACTCACGCCAGCCATTACATGTGTTTCAAAACCTAGTGATCCGCCTATCAAGACAGCGCATTTGGTCAACGTAGACGCACACTGCATTTCTGTGCGTAATCGGTGCTTTCTGAGTCGGCTGAGCCCAAAAATTATGCACAAAATGCTGTCTGATAGTTTGCTCAACGGTTTTGAGTCACTGCCATTGACTTCCAGTGACCAGTTACTTCCCTAAATGAAAGAGCAGCTTCACTGTGCTTAGTGTGCAAAATAACTTGACATTTGCACTGGTGATTTAAGCTGATGTTGTGCACTCTGTCAGGCAGAGATGTGTGCTGTAGGAAGAGGTCAACTAACATTGTTTGTTCACAAATGATACAAACCAGATTTTGACAACAAAATCTTCAGACTACAAAACTTAAATATAAGACTATTATTTTTATTATTAATAATGCAGTTATTTTTTGGGAAATCATTTGAATGTCTAAGTAGCCACATTTATTTTGATTTAATAAGTAGAAAACTGAATATTTAGATGCTTATTGGTCTCTAGCTGTAGTAGGATGTCCTCTTAGTAGTTTACTCCGCGACGTCCACCATGCAAATTTGACCATTTGCGTAGGATGTAATATTTGGAATATATAATATTTAGAAGTGGCCAAGGCTGCCAGAGTGTTTCCATTTCAGTAGGGAGTTTGGGAGTTGCCGGTTGGATCCCGCAACTTTTAGTTGTGTTACAGGCCGAATGGAAATACCTCTGCAGCCAGGAAATGCCCTTTGTTGGGCTTATAATGGTTTGTTTATTTATATATTTTGGCCTCAGGGCTTGGGTTCCTCTGGCTCGGAGGCATACACACGTTTCTGTGTCATGTGGTTTGCCCTGCATTTGAGCTACGTTTCTGAATCTGATACTACCTGGCTGTAGATGCGATGGTGTTTTGCATATGGATGGGCTGATAGGTGACGATAAGGATTTAACAGATGAAGACTGTTTTACCTGTAAATGGGCAACGCTGGACCTAAAATGTGTATAAAATGCTTCAGTGTACAATTATCAGATTTCCTGTATATTATCATTTGAAATATAGAATTAACTTCTAAATGTTATATGTGTTTTAAACAGGTCAGGTCAAGGTGTTCAGGGCTTTATTCACCTTTGACCCAAGGACGGTGAGTTTTATTCTTTCAACCTTAATTTGACTTAATTTCCCTTTTATTTGGGTTTTTTGATTGTTTTAGCTAGACTGGATTGAGTTCATCATGTATATTTTCCTCTTTTTCAGCCAGATGAACTGTACTTTGAGGAAGGAGACATTCTGTACATCTCAGATACCGTATGTTTATGATCTCTCTTGCTACTGATACTTCCTCCTGTTATCATGCAGATATTCATGGCTTCCATGATTTTCTAGTGATTCTGGGTTTATTTTCAGAGTGACAGTAACTGGTGGAAAGGGACATGCAGGGGAAGGACTGGTCTTATTCCCAGTAATTACGGTAAGGAAAGCAAGTGGCAAACTAAAACCTATAAACCATCAATCCTTTACTAGTACACCTGAAAGAATTTTTAGCTTTTGTTAAACGTTAAACAAAGTGTGTATAATATGTGATGTTTACAGACTTTTATGATGACGGGAAAGTTTTATTCGAGATAATCAGTGATGTAACTAGTACTATTGCGCATATACTTGGGGTTAGGGATTGGAACGAATCCCAGCCTCATAAATAATAATAACACATGAAAAGATTTGATAAGTGAACAGACTTTTGCCTGGCAGAAAAGATGATATAGTCTCAAGGCATTGCCATTGGTACATGCATCTTTCAGAGTATCATTCTTGTGTTGATGGGATGTGTCTTTTCTCAGTGGCTGAACAAGCAGAGTCCATAGACAACCCCATGCATGAAGCAGCCAAGCGAGGTACTCAAATACAGACCCATCTAGCATTTTGTTTGTTTGTTAACATGGTGAAACAATCAAATGTTTTGTGTGTGAATGCAGGTAATCTGAGCTGGCTCAGAGAGTGTTTGGATAATAAGGTTGGCATCAACGGACTGGACAAAGCTGGGAACACCGCTCTCTACTGGGCCTGTCACGGAGGGCATAAAGGTAAAAGATGCACACATTGGTAAAAACATATACTAATATCTGAGGTGCAGCAGTAGCACAATAGCTCTGGACTGCAACCAAACCTGCTGGTGCAACTAAATTGTGTTAGAGGTCGCACTGGTGCCATCACCACGTTGCCCAACTGACAAGAGCTGCCTTTTATATTGAATATGAGAAACAGCGAACGAAACTGCGCTACTCTTTTGAGGTGTGCGGACTTTATCAGCTCGGAGCAATAATAACGCAGCGCGAGTTCAGAACAGGTATTCGTGCTCCAATCTTGATCACATGACACTGTTACTACTGCTAAAAATGAACAACATCGCAGCTAGATTTAGTGGGAAGCATTCAAATTCGGCACAGAATTCTCTGTTTAAAAACCCAGGTATCATATCAAACAGCGCTGATGTGGAAAGCAAAAGAAAAATTGTGGCAGGAATGAACAAGTTATAGAAGGGGTTTCAATCAACAAATCACCAACATTTGCCGTAGATTTAATGTAGCAACACTAACTGAAACCGTGGTATTGTAGCAGAAATAGAGACATATTTTTATACATTATTCATCTCAGGATATGTACAATCTTTTAAGAGTGAACTTACTTTTCAAGGGCTTCACACTTTTTCCAGCACTTCAAAGCTCTAAATATTATAAAGTTATTTTGAATGTGATGATTTGTAAAACTAAAAGTTTAAAGTTGTAGGAAATCTAAAACTTTGTGGCAAACAAACACTTATTTAAAAAAAAGAAAAGAAAAGACACATGAAATTACCCCTCTAACCAGTAGAGCATCAACTTTACTTATTATAAAACAAAAGTAAGAGTAGAATAGTTCAATTATCCCTATACAAATGTGTTTTTTGCATGTTACTGTTGTTAATAAATGTTAATAAAAGTTGCTATTGCGCTCAAATGTTAGTCTGGAGCCCTGAGCGCACAAGTTACCCCAAATAGGAATAACATTTGGTCTAATAATGGCACATTAAAGCACCATAAATACATATTATGCAAACAAATGAGTAAAATGAATAAAAGCGTTTGTTCTTAGATGTGGTGGAGATTCTGCTGAGTCAGCCAAACTGTGAGCTCAATCAGCAGGTAAGACTAATGTTGGTTAAAGAAATACTGTTCTTGAGATCAAAGTCGTTTCATTTGAATTTGTTAATATGCATTATGAGATTTATGAGCTTGAAAAAGGTGTGTATGCAAATATTTTTTTTTTTCGGAAATGGAATCAATTTTGAATGTTCTTTATTTTTGACTCGATGTATTAAATGACGTGTGTTCATTTCCACATCAGAATAAACTGGGAGACACGGCTCTACACGCAGCTGCCTGGAAGGGTTATTCAGATATAGTTGAGATGTTGCTCAATAAAAGTAAGTACATACGATTTTCCTCAAACGCATTCGTTTTCTTACACATATTTTTGTCATACAAGTGTACATAAGGTTTGTATACTGATTCATATGTGAAGTCGTACTACACGTGATCTAGTTTCGTTGCGACACATGTTTGTGATGGGTTTTTTTTCTATCTGCAGCTGCATGTTCAATATTGTTTATATTGTGTCTGTGTTCATATTGTAGATGCCGGGACAGATGTCCTCAACAACGAGAAAAAGACAGCTCTGGAAATGGCCACCAATGCACAATGTGCCTCTCTGCTGAAGAGGAAACTGGGAGGAGGTGAGTCAAAAGGCGTCTCCTTTCAGTTACCCCCTTAAAATATCACTTCCTGTGAGAACAATTCACACAACTGCCTGTCTGTTGGATTTTCAGTGATTCTGCGCACCCACAGTAATGCAGAGGAGTATCTCGATGATGAAGACTCCGACTGAGAGAAGAGCAGCATTAATGAAGTCCATTCATTCCTACATTCATTCCAGCACAAACCATCACATATGTATATAGTTAAGATATCTGTGCGAGAAACATTAGGTTACTTACAAAGTTTGGGAGAATATGAAAGCTGGTTGCCGTTGTCTGATTGTCTTAACTTTCTTCTTTATCGCAGTTCATTGTTAAAGTATTGCAATACTTGTCTGTTCAGTACATGTTTAGGATGGACACAGTGAACATTTGTTCTTCTATTTGCTGCTCCTCTCTTAACTGTATTTATTCTGTAGAACTGTCTTTATGATTTTAAAGTGCCTTCTTTAATAGGGAGATCGCCCAGAACATCTCAAAGCCTTGGGTCTTTTTATTCCAATAGTTTGATGTGGGTAATATGTGTATGTGGGTAAGCGTGTGTGGCCCTGAGCATTTTACCTTTTTAATTGTATATGTGTATCGAGATGTTCTTGATGATAGAGTGGTATATAAATCCAAACATTACATCTATGCAAATAAATCAGTGGCCTTTGCTTGATATGCAAGATGCTAGGAGCTTGAATGCATAGCTTAGTTATTTGGAAGTGTCCTCTTTTGATCTTCTGTACATTAATTTAGCCTTATTTTCTTAGGTTAAAAAAGGGTAGTTGACTTGAGGACAAGATTTTTTAAATATCAAGATTTTTTTTACTAAGTTTAAAAGCTGCCATTTCAAAGTATTTCAACACTTTTAATATAAAAATTATATATAAAGGCATACTAGGGAATACATTTTAATCTTACTCTCCAAATTGCATGATAAAAACAGGATGTTGAATGATAATAAAAAATTATTCATCAAAATTACAGATCTTTCTATATTTTTAACATGTTATAAGCCTGATATATTAAGACATTATGTTAGTTCAACTACCCTCAAACCTAGATCCAATTAAAATTATTCAAATACCTTAAAAACAGGTGTGTTTTCGCTATGGTTCCATTTACTAAATAAAGCGTTAAATTAGTGTATTGCAGTAGTGCGATTCACGCCAAAGGAACTATATTACAATTGCTCTACTTAGTTTATTTATCCAGCTTAACTGTAGTTAAGATTCAATGTTATTAATCAATTTGCTTTATTATTATTTTTAAAGAAAAAATTGATTTGTCGTGAAAAGACCATGGAAAAGACTCACCTCAGAATCAGATACTCGCGCCATTTTGCTGTTGCATGCTCACGCAGCTGAAGACTGAAAGCTAGTGCATTTTAAAATTAATTAGCAATTAATTAGCTATATACTTAAATACAATTATTAGGAAGAAAATAAGCCAACTATAAAATTCCACTGCCCAACTCTCACCGAAAATAAAATATTCGGATATGTTTGAAACTTTTTGTGATATGGCTAGACAATCGATTTGAACTAATGCTTGCTTGCATTTCTTTACAAAACAATTTTTTAATGGAGGAGTTGGATTGGATGGTGAATTAAGGGAAAGCATCACCATAATTTTTTTTTTTTTTTTTACTGGTTATTACATAATTCCACTTGGTGTTATTTGATAGTTTTGATGGCTTTGCTATTGTTCTATAAACGTGCAAGATAATTGTAAAGAATGTGTCTCCAGTCTTTTTAATAGTTTTGTGATTTTGGATTCAGAGACTGGGTTGAATCTGAAGTATTAGTTTCTCAACTAGCAGCTATCAGGAGGTCATTGACCCTGCTGACCTGAAAACAAATTCAACATAACTGTTCAGTTACTGTATGCTTAGTCACAACTTACAAATTCAAGTTCTGTTCTGAAATAATTAGCTGACTTTCCTTTTTGTTCTGCCAATCTCAACTGCTGAAAGTGGATTTTAGATTGATACTATGACAAATGTCAAATCAATAGTTTTAATGATGGATTCACGAATTGTTCTATTAATTATGACCACAGGCCTGAGCTCAGACATACAGTAATATTTAATACATATATTAACAAAGGGCTTCAAATGTAACCATACGGTGTGCCAACAGAGCCAGACAACAGGCAGTTGCTCTCAAAATTTTAGGAAATTTAAAATTTGGCATCTGAATATATCCTGTAAGCTTAGAAGGATGAGTCTTACCCCTAAGAAAAAGCAAAAAAAAAAAAAAAAATGTATCATTAATGAATGCTCTTTAGCATAATATAAAATGCACTTCTGACCATTTTAGTACATTTATGCTTTTGGCAGACGGCTTTATCCAAGGTGACTTGCACTGCATTCTAGGAATACATATCGGGTTTATGCATACAATACGAATTTATATATAACATGACTTTAATACCGATAGAAAACATTGCATTGATCGCATCAAAGAAGCATAAATCAGTCAAAGAGATTCTGGTATTTATTCAATGCCTTGTACATTTGTCCATTTAAACCCCATGTTTTAAATACAATGTGCATGTCATCATTCAAATTAAAATAAAGTATGACATCACCCTGAAGTAAATCTTTAAATTACTAAAACGGGGGGGAAAAGTTAAAGCTTTTGCCATCAATTATAATTCATAAGACTTTAATATATTTACTTGCATACAGTAGGAAATCAGATGAATGGAAAAGAGGAGAAATGTCTATCACAAAATTATTAAAACTTATTACATACGAGAACTTAAGACAAAAACCATTGTAAGAAATCAAATCGCACATTATGCCCGGTGGCAATAGGCACATTGTGGAACACCACATACTCAAGGAAATGGGCATCGGGGCCCACACTGGTATCTTTAAGAAGGCTTTTTATAACAATAAAATAAGTATTATAACAGCAGAAGTGATTCGGTTCCACAGTCAAACTCTCATAAAGGCATAAGGATGGAAGTTAAAATCACTCCAGCCATCCAGAAAAACAGAAACAACCCATGAATATAAAAATAGAAACAATCAAGAACAACAAAAGTAAATGCATGCACAATAAGGTCAGGGCTGAACAAACTCTCTTGAGTACCAAAAATTATAAAAATACACAGAATATGGCATTGAGATTTTGATGATTTCAAGCTGTTATTGCACCTTTAAGAAATGCCAATGGAGAAAATACGCTAAATAAAAGTGTGCTGTTATCCTAGTAAGCAGCGAAACAGAACAAAGTTTTGCCTGAAATGTGCAAAGAGATGTGTACATACCGGTAGTTATGTTCAAGTTAAGCTCAATGTGTGTGTAACAAGTACAAAAATAGATCTTGATTTGTCTGATGCAGTCGATAATATCGAAAATAGCTCCACGCAATTTAAAGACCTAGTCTCTGATAACATCTGGATCCAGGGGAAGCGTTTAAAAAGGCTGTTAAAAATCGTAATGGCCTCCCTGAAGATCTACACTTGTCTGACAGTGCTTTGGCACAGGAACAAGCTGGTGTAATGCTCACTATCACCACAAGATGACACAATTTTAAAACTCGACCCTTGGGCCTCTGATATTGGCGTGTGTGTTCGAACACTATCAGCTTCTAGCTGAAGAGCTTGACGAAGCAGCTTTGGCAGTAGGGTTTGTCGTTCTGCTCTTTGAATGTGCCCTTGTTCAGCTGTTTCAGGCAGAAGGCGCAGACGAAATGCTCGGGGTGAAACTTCTTGCCCATGGCAGTGATGCAGCGGCCGGTAATGGGTTTCTGACAGCCGGAGCAGAGAGAGCCGCGGTGCTCGTGGTAATGAGCCTCACAGTACGGCTGCCCTTCATGCTCGAAGAAACTACCGTTCACAAATGGAGTGAAACACTCCTGTGGAGGAGAGAGAGAAAACAGAGATCAGTCAGTTATACACAAATGATTCAAATAATGCTACACATAACACAGCACAGATAGTACATGCAGCAAAACAGACACATTTGTATATATATACACATACATACATATATATATACACACATGAAAAAAGGTGGTGTTTAGGTTGATTATATATATATATATATAAAACAATCACTCACACACACAGATGAGACAAAACTTTATGACCAGACCACCTGCCTAAAATGCTGTTAGTCCTCTGCATACCGCCAAATTAAATATTCTACAAGAACTCTAAAGGTGTCCCATGGTTTCTGGCACCAAGACGTTAGCAGAAGATCCTTCAAGTTGTAGGTTGCGAGGTGGAGCCACCGTGGATTGAACTTATTGGTCCAGCACATCCCACAGATCTGGGGAATTTGGAGGCCAGGGCAACACCTTGAACTCTTGATTATATTCCTGAACACTGTGTGCAGTGTGGCAGGGTGCATTATCCTGCTGAAAGAGGCCACTTCCATCAGGGAAGATCTTTGCCATGAAGGCATGTACCTAGTTTGCAACGTTTAGTTAGGTGGCACGTGTCAAATTGACGTCCACATGAATGAGCAGACCAAGAGCATTACACTCCCTCCACCGGCTCTGTCATCTTCCCACAGCACAGCCGTTTACACGATGCAAAAGAAAATGGGACAGATAGAACCAGGCGACCTTCTTCCACTGCTCCAAGGTCACGTTCCCGACACTTGTGTGCCATTGTAGGTGCTTTCAATGGTGGACAGGGGTCATAGACACTCTGATTGGTCTGTGGCTACACAGCTCCATACGTAGCAGAGTGTTGTGACACATTCCTCCCGTAACCATCATTAACATTTTCTGTGACTTGTGTCACAGTAGACCATCAGTCAGGTTGGGACCATACTTTGTTGTCCTTGTGCATCGTAAGCCAATCTGTGGTTTGGACCGTGAGCAACTTCCAAGCCTTGTCGTTTCAGAGATTCTCTGACAGTCGCCTTGCCATAACAATTTGGTCCTTGTCAAAGTTGCTCAGATCTTTATTCCTGCCCATTTCCCCTGCATCCAACATGTTGATTATGAGAACTGATTGTTTGCTTACTATCTAATCTACCCAGACCTTAATATGTGGCCTTATTAGGAGAAAATAAAAATGTTTCGCTTGTATAGCTTTTCATTTCTTAAACAACCATGTAGGAAGACACACCAAGGCCATATTCCAGGATGCTAAAGCCAAGATTCATCAGGCTCACATTATGAAAGAATAGTTGTGAGGAGCATGAAGAATCATTTTCACACATGAATCGGCTCTGAGTCCAGAGCTTAAATTCATTGAAAGTCTTTGGGATGTGCTGGAGGAGACTTAACAGAGTGCTGGACTCTTAGCCTAGAAATCTAGACTCCACCTAGCGGCTGCAAAAAATTTTTCGCAGCGAGAGTGTAGTCTAGCAACTCTCCATAGACGTTTTAGCTGGAAAAACCAAACTCTGGTCAGGCCAATCACATCGTGTATAGAGTCGGCGGGCGGGCTTAACATAATGACGACAGAGTTGCGACGGTTCACTGGTACTTGAAAACAAAGAATGGCTCCTGCTGCTGGCGAACATATGTATTTCAAATCGGCTTTGACCGCGACTCAGGAGGATTTAAAGTTAAACTTTTCTTTGAAACATGAACAAAGAACATCACTTGAGTCATTTTAATAAAAGGAAGATACAAAAGACGTCGACTTCTTCATTGCTCTGGTTGGTTGTAGCGCTGTCCTATTGCATGCAGGGGGAATTTGAAAGACAACCGTTAATCCCGCCCCTCGTATTGAGCCCAGTCAACGGAGAGTTCCCAGACCTAACATCGTGATGTAGGTCTGGCATGCCAGGCTACTGGACTCTTGCATTGACAATACAAGATCTTGAGCAAAAACTGATGCACCTCTTGATGGAAATAACATCACCACATTTATTTCCATCAAGAGGTACATCAGTTTTTCCTCAAGATTTTCTTAAAACAATTAAAAAATATATAATTAACTTAATTAAATTAAATCGCATGCCAAATACTGCAATATTCACTGGCCTAGCTGATATAATCACCCTATCACCAAGTACGCACATACTGTACACACACACACACACACGCCTCCATCAATGGCATGCTTACACAGACACCAACAAACACACATACAGATACTGACCCTGCAGACAAAACACTCTGGGTGCCAGAGAGAGTTGAGGGCTGAAATGTAGTTCTCCAGGATAGCACGGGCACAGCCGCCACATTTAGGGGCAAACATGTCAAAGTAGTCCTTCCTACAGTAAGCCTTTCCCTCCTTCTCATGGAAACCTGCAGGAAATAGAGACAAAAAGAAAAAGGTTGCCAAAGGCTTAAAATATTTTTAAGAAAAAATAGCTTGGTTGAAAAAAAGGAAAGGCCAGCTAAAGAGAAGAAAAGAGGTTGAACTTGAGAAGAGTGGAAGCTACTTACCCTCAGGCCCAAAGAATGACCCACACTGGGCACAAAAGAAATGCTCTGGATGCCAAGTCTTGTCTAATGCGGTCACCACCCTCTGCAGGACGAATAAAAGCAAATGTGCAATTCATTACAATGAACTGATGGCGAAAACAAGGACAGAGAGCACAATGTAATCAATGAATGTATGCAAAATTAAAATAAAAAACAAAGAATAAGACAATTACTAACAATTATTAGTAATAATGTTCATTTCCACCTACATAAACGTGAATCACATACTTCTGTTTTAGCAATGTAAACCACTCCAATCCTAACTACATGCTAGGATTACACATTACATGCTACACACTACATGCTAAACTAAACATTATTTTTGCAATATATCTCTATGGAAAACAAAATTCCATTATGGAGAATATTGTGGCAATGTGTATATTTATCTATATGTTATCATATAAACGTAGTCATAAGTGAGTCAAATGTTAAGTCAGTAATTCATGACCGATTCAAACAAATACAACTTTCAAACCTTTTTATAAGAATCATTAGTCAATCAGACTACACTGGTTGCACTGTATGTTTTTGCATCCAGCCAGCAAATACATAGAATTCTAAATGAAATAAAAACTTGTGTATTTAATGCCTTTGTATTATGCTATGGTAGACCATTTTGTATCTCGGTTTAAGGATGCCGAGTCATTTTATTCAAAATGACTTTTAAAAAAAATTAAAATTTCCTTATGCATTTACATTATCAGCACTCTCTATCTATATGCATGTGTTGAGTTTGACTGCAAAGACCGATTTAGACTGTATTTAAGTGACTGTTTATGTTTACAGGAAACCTGAAGCCAAAGGTAAAGTGTGAGCAGCTACAGTAAGCACCACCACGACTGGGTGGTGACATATGAGACACACACAGGCCTGTGAATGCCCCGTCTGTGGTGATAGGAAGCACAATTCTCCTTACGTCCAGAATGGGTCCATTGCAGTAGTAACAGCGTGGAGAGAAGAGGCTGTGGTAGTCCTTTTCACAGTACGGCTGGCCGTCTCGCTCAAAGAAGTTTTTGGAACCTATTTCCTCCTGACAGTGAGTACACACGAAATGTTCTGGATGCCACGTCCGACCCATTGCTGTCACCACCTGAATGAATCAAAGAAAACGAGGATGGAAGTGTTCTGCTTCACGTAAAGTAGTAAAAGACATAACTGAATACCAGTGTCTCATGATGCTATACAAGCTACAAAAGTTTGGATTCATTATTATTCTTAAAAGGCTGCATTTATTTGATCAAATATACAGTGAAAACAGTAATATTGTGAAATACAACAATTAAAAATAACTATTTTTTTTAAAGATGTTTAAAATCAGCCTGACTTCGTAATACTCGTATTCCAGTCAGAATGTGAGTCTGATACTGCTCCATAGGGCTGTGATTATGAGGCGTGTCTTAACCGAACCAGAAAAAAAAAACTCTGCACTCAGTTGGATAGAGCTACAACCAATCAGAGCAATGCAGTAAGTGATGTATGTTGATGTCTGTGAAGACCACAGGGTTTTCATTGCGTCCCGTCTTCTTAGCGACCATCGGAGCCAGCTGATAAATGAAACTTTTGCCGAATCCCGTAGGAAGGACGGCAAACACATCTTTATGATCGACAAATGCCTTGATTGCAGCTCTCTGTTTATCTTTTAAAATTAATGCGCTGTCGATTTCTTTTACAACAGACGCGATAGCGGAACTATACATCTCCAGCTGCAGTCATCTTTGTTGTAAACCAGTTCAAACCAAGCGCTATTTGATGACGTGATGATTACGTAACTGCAGATCATCTGTCCATCATCGTATAAAGCCCGCCCTGGCAATTTGATTGGCCCGACGATTTCTGAACCGATCATAATTACTCCTCAATGGATCGAGTCCAGACCGAACTTCCCGACTTTGTGGGCGGGGTTCGGGCTGGCATCCAGGCTAGTTTAAAATTTGATTTATTCATGTGTAGGAACTAATAATTTTTTTCCAGGATGCTTTCATGAATAAAAAGTTCAACATTTTCAACATCAACAGCAACAAGAAATGGTTCTTGAGAAGCAAATCAGCATGACTTCTGAAGGATCATGTGACACTGAAGACTGGAGTAATGATGCTGAAAATTCAGCTTTGATCACAGGAATAAATTACATTTTGAAATACATTCAAATAGACTATATTTATTTTAAATTGTAAGAATATTTCACAATATTACATGCATTTATGACAATAAATGTAGCCTTAGTGAGCATAAGAGCCAAAAACATTTCCAAAATTTCCAAGCTTTATATAAATACACACACGCTTCGGTTTGTTTTGAAACATGGCTTCTGCACTAGGGCATAATATCCTAAAACTCCAAATGAAATGTATGTCAGGATGATGATTAGTGCTGTAAATGAGCTCTTGCGCAGATCTCTTACCTGGCCAGCGATTGGTTTCTTGCAGGCTCCACAAACGCCTTTGGCTACGGTCTGGACACCCAGGCGGTTGAGGTCTGACTGCAGGCTGCCCAACATGTTATCCAGTTTATTCCCCTGCTTCGGGACACTGGTGGGGGAACTCTTGCCCTGAGCCATAATCTACAGCAAAAGCAAAATAATTTTCATGTTTTAAAGTCTGTTTTCATAAAGCAAAGAAAATGTGGATGCAAATCCCACTCTGCAGACGCAGACACAAAACAAGCAGCTTTGTTTATGTTAGACACTTTCTACTTGGTACACATAACTAATTACTACCAATTAATAATTTAGCAGATGCATTTATCCAAAGCGACTTTCAATACACTTTTTACCAGGAATCTCCCTGGAGTAACAGGAGATTTAGTGCCTTGATCAATGGCACAATGTTGATAATTCATGGCTAAACACATGCAGGATTTGAAGCACACCATCCACTGACACTTGATTTGTTTTGGAGAACTTAACAACACTGAGAAGAGGTGCAATATAAATGTCCCCTTATATGGAGTGTAGTTGTTCAGACATTTTTGTGTGCTCAACAACTGATGATCAGCTCAAGTCTCCCTTGGCTGAAAATTCTCTCAATATAACCATCGCCACTTGAAAACGTTTTTTTTTTTTTTTTTAAACTCCTAAGCATGTACATCAAGAGCTTCTTCCTTCAAACAAACAGGACTGGAGATGTTGAATTACACACATTTACTTGCATCATTTATTAGTCAATCCATTACAGGATGTTAGTGGTTTTTAAACTACACAACACTTAAAGTAGTTCTCAGATTCCCTGAAACACTCCAGCACTTATTTGGAATCAACTGAATTAATATGCAATGGAAATGTTTACTGCATTCGTCTTATTTCACAGCCTTCAAACAGCAATCAATCGCCAGCACAGATACATGATCCTGCACAAACATGCAATAGTTATTATATTTAAACACCAAATCTGCAACATTTGCAATTTTATATTTAAATTTATTTCACATAAATGGAAAGGTTGTGAATCATGTCTGTTTTACTAATCTTAAGGAAATCAATCTCATGCTCCCTGCATAACCTTCCCTAAATACAACAGGGCCAAGAAGGTGTTAAATACATAATCAGATGACAGACCAAACAAGGCTATGGGTCAAGACGTTCTGGTGTAACAGTAACCCCATCTCTGTGCTCTCAGTTCAAAGAACAGTGACACAGAAGCATTATTCACCAAGCAAAATTAGCAACCTATTAATCCTCTGTTATTTCTGCTTATGATCTCACACTTAAACAAGCTACCCCTGAAGTACTGCAGCGCAGCCCTGGAGTCAAAAATAAAATAAAAAACAGGAAGTGGAAATGAGGCAGTCAGTCAAGTTATATTACTTAATAAATGGATTTCCACTCCAATCAAAAATTAGATATACACAAAAAACAGTGAATTGTTATAGAATTTTTTGCAAGGGAGACGCAATCTTGTAGTACTACAACCTGTCAACAGATACAACGGTAGAGAGACAGTTAAAGACAGACAGTGGAGGACAGAGACAGTGAAAGATGGAAACTGGAAAGCCGCAGGGCATCAGAAGACAAAAGGGAGACCACTATTGCACTGCTCCTGGATGTAAAAAATATTTTTAGTGTTAAAGCAAAGGACAAGTGCAACTGCCGCTGAAACGAGTTCTGCTTCACTTCCAGATACAAATCCAGAAACAAATCCACTTCCTCATGATTTCCATAGTTATACTTGGATATTCAATAAGTTGACACGATGACTGTCAGAAACCACAACCATTATAAACACCCGTTTGTCCTTCCACTACATGCAGAGAGATCAAAGCTGATGCAAACCGCAAAATAAATATGTATTTACCAAGCAGGACTTCAAATGTTGGATAACCTCCAAACATCATCCATGATCCTGTCGTCATCCTTGTTCGCCAATTTTTTATCACCCCATAATTGTCTTGCAAATAGAACTGGAGCCCTATATTGGCCGTATACTTGGTGACAGACATTATGAGTTTATCTATTACTAGTAATGATTACAGCAACTAGGCAGAAAAATCAAAGACCAAAATCAAAACTAATAATCTTTGTTAATCCAATGCAGTCAACCAACTCTGTGAAGTTACAGGCTGTAGTACTGCAAGATGGTGGCGCCCTTGCTACAAAAGCTATATTAAAAAATAGCCATGTCATATAATATTTTTTATTAGAGTGGAAATCCATTTACTAAATATTGTTAACTTAACCGACTGCTTCATTTTCAACTGTAATTGATAACCAACTTCATTGGCAACAGAATTTGCTCAGGTACCAGGAATCCAGAGGGAAAACAAGGAAAAACAGACTGTCTTCATGGGACATGTTGGCACCAGCAAACTATTTAACAAATGCTGAGACACTCCTAGTGTGAGCGCTGTTTGGAGGTCAATCACATAACAGCATGCTCAATAAGCAACATGCTAGAAACCATGAAAGAATGGAGAAAAGGCACAGGGTCCCCCCACACTATCTGACCAATGAAGTTTCAAAATGTTTTTCATGAGCTTCCCAGTAGTTTGTGATTACTGGGTAGGAATCATTCACATTTACATTCATATTCAAATTCTGATTCAATAAAGATTCATTCAGACTGATTTGTTCAACAGATTAACTTGATCAGATTAATTGATCATTCATTTAGTTCTCTCCCAAGGTTTTCTCCACTACGTTTGCTTGCTCAGTTGGGGGTTAAAAACCATAATATTCAGTAATATTATCGATTTAACTGGATCGACGCAATAAGATGAGAACAAAATTGGAACTGAACAAGCACTAACGTTGCAACAGTGACACTGTTAATAAACTGAACTGGCTTGATCGAATAATGACACTATTGACTTGAAATTGAATTAGTTTAATAATTTACGACTTATGCATCATTAACGTTTTCCTGTTTATTAATCTGAAGATGCTTTGACAATCTGTATTGTATACCTCAAACATTTTAAAATCTTCCCAGGCTACTGACATTTATTATGACACCGCTTCAAATATTACAATGCTCATGATAACTTCCGTTAACTCTACAATAAGTAAATCTACTTTACCAGCTCCTCTTCGGCAGCGATGCTATAGAAATATACAGAGCTACCGCAAAAACAGAAGTGCAAACACAAAATTCTAAAGATGGCTGAGCGCTTGTCTATAAAGTCTTGAATTAATATATTATTATTATAAATTATTATTATTATTCACTATGGCTTGTGAACCAGTTTTACTCCACACCAACCCAATATACAACCAGTTTCCTATGACTTTTTATTCATTTCCATGACTTCTCCATTTTTGCCAAACAAATTCCCTGATATTTCCATGCTTTTCATGACCGTGCGGACCATTATGACAAAAATGCAGATGCAGATAAACGGAGAGAGCAAGTTCATGCCTGTACCGGTGGAAAAAGAGGTTCATATTCCGTTTGGCAGCCCACAGATGATAAAACCTTTGGTGGAGGGGGTGGGGTCGCAGGTTTGGGTGGAGGGGATGGAGGAGGGGAGGGGTCTTTAGGTGGAGGCGGAGTTGGAACTGGAGGAGGGGGAGGAGGAGGAGAGGGCTCTCTAGGAGGTGGAGGTGGAGGTGGAGGTGGAGGTGGTGGGGGGAGAGGAGCGGGCATCTGTACCACAGCCACTGGCTTTTTTGGGACAGGATGGGTTAGGACTTTTTTCGGAGGACTGGGCAAGTCTGGAGGAATGATGATCTGATGGACAAAGAAATGTGAAACACAACACAAAACGCCAAATGCATAATATTGTGTATCAGTCGGGTCCCAGAAGTAAAAAAATCACATTCATTTTCTCCATAGAAAGATTGTTTTGTTTTTTTACAATAACTTAGAGATCACAACAGGTCTGTCTTTACAGTTGTAAACTTAACAGTTGTTAAACAATGGCAAATGCTTTAGCTGAAGCCATCAGTTTGCATTATTTCCAACGAACAGTTAAACGAATCATGTTTAAAATTATGTAGGTGAAAACATGTACAGAAAAGAAAAATCCACCAATCAGAGAATCGCGTCGATTAAGTCGTGTCATAAGAGCTATAGAACACTCAGCTCAGCAGGGAAAATACTTAAGAGTGTGTGTGTGTGTGTGTGTGTGTGTGTGTGTGTATGCATATTTTGCAATAAACTTAAAATATATTGTTTCTATATATATTTATTCTATGTATACTTATTCTATTCAATTTGAAAGAATCATAATATTTTTCCATAGGTTTTCATCCGATTGTCATAATGGTTCATGGGATTGAAGTTCTTTCCCTCAGTAAAGCCGTTAAGTAGTCTTGAACCTGATTTTAAAATACTTTTTTGCTTTAAATAAAAGTTTGTAACGTTGCGATACACCACTGTTTGGTTTGGTTCAAGGCTTTAACTTTTAACTTTTTAAAAGTCAATGTGGGAAAAATAAATGGAAATAATTCTTCCAGAACTAACGCCATGGAAAAAGTGGACACGCACTGTTGCACTCTATTTGAAAATGTTTTATAAAGGTTAAAAAGCCAAATTTCATTCTAGAAATGTTTTTGTGCAAGCTTTTGTTAGTTCCACTAGTAATCTTGTGACTTACACTACCTTATCAACCATTGGTGATACACCACCTTCCTCTCTTAACCGCTGTGGGTTGGAACAGACAATGACCCCTTCCGTAAGCCAATCATCCGGACGTTTTCGTGGCCGCCCAGTGCGACCGATTCCCAGTTTCCCTTGCAGCTCTTCAATGAGTAGATCTTGCGAGTTACTCTTGTTGAGAATGAGCGGGCCCATTTTTCTTTGCAAATGGCCATCACGAAACATTGGGTGAACATTGGACGTTTCCTTTGTGCGTCTGATGACCGATTTAAGCTGCGGAGAGGCAGCATTAATGAAGTCACCACTTTAAATTTTTAGATCATGCAATGCTTTCTTTGCAAACGCCATTCAAGATCTCAGATATCCAGTCCAAAGGCCCTTAAAAACCAGGCAGCAGGATAAAAGTGCTGTAACCTCACACCAATAAAATTTGGGCCAATGCAAAGCATAGCTTGAAGCATCCTCTTCGTGACTCACAGTAACAACTACTCTAATCTTCTACAAACAATCTGAAATGATGCAAGAGCAGGCATAAAGACTACGAAGCAAACACAACATGCCAAAGCAATGCAAAATTGTCAAAGCAATCTTCAATTGGACTAAAAAGTTACAATTGCTATCACCACTAAAAATCCATTCAATTCATTGCAATGAAATTTTATATTTGATTCAAAACTTTTTTTTTTTTAAATTCAGAGTGAATAAATTTAATTAAATACAAAAATGTATTTGATTAACAACAAATACATGCAATATATTTGTAAATGAATTTCTAGTATTATTTAAATACTTCCCTTTATAAACAAGAAAAAGACAGACAAGCTACTTTGAAAAAAGTTTTGCTGACAGTTCAAATGGAATCGATATTCCTCAGATGTTGTACATTATTTCAACAAAATGTAATTCTTTCAATTTTAATCATTTTAAACTAGTTACTGATATAAAAGCTATATTTCATGATTGATGCATGTGAATCTGCATGATTTTAATGTATTGTGAAAATGACTAAACTGTTACACCCTTAGACTTTACACATCAAATTTAGCAACTGCAAATAATTTGCATCATGCAAGACCATCAGAATATGGGACCACAGTAAATAACCACTTTGCAGACCATCTCCTGCAGCTATCTACAAAGCATCATGTGCCCTGAAGAAAGAAAGAAGTGAAGATGGAATGCAATTGCATAATGAAACCACAGCAAAACTGCAAAGAAACCAGCAAGCCTAGCCTTGTTGTCCTTTTAATGCCATACACCTCATTGAGGAAGCGCGTCAGGGCATGCATTTGAACATCCCAAAGACTCCTTCCACTGAATCTTATCCATTTTATGCACCACACATACTTTGGATTCCTCAATTCTCAACCTTTCCAAAAACCCGATACAAAGCAATGCAACTAAATAGACCAGCTAAAAAACCAAACGAAATTAAATGACTAGCCCTCCAATTTTAGGAGCACTAAGTGACATTTGTACTTGGGTATCAGGTTTTTGAGAGGCATATTTAACTTGCTAATGGTTGGTGCTTCTATCTGAGCAGGATGGAGAGGTTCAGATTGGATATCAACAGGCCCCTTGGCATAAGGATCAGGGCTTGTGTATATGAGAAAGCATAAACAGCCGTACGTGGTTCAGCATGCTTCTCGAACATGCTCGCTAAATTTAGGGGTGCAAATTGGAGACAGTCTAACAGAGTTGGTGTGCCTCATACTTGTCCAGAAGCGGAGAGCCTTTCAACCGCTGATGGCTGAAGAAGTGGAAGATCCAGAGAAACATCTGACGCTCCAGGGTATAAGGAGTCGTCTGTCCAACTGATATCAGTTAAGGGGGTTTGTGTGTCTTTATAGTCACCCTGTGGCGTCAATTGATTAAAAAGTGACAGAATGTCATCGTTAATTTCTGGTGAGCCAGGATCTCCTTCAAGCAGTTTCACTGGCTCTGGGTGGGAAAGACTAGACGTCAACAGCTTGTCCAGAGCTTCCTCCAGAAGAGGCTTGGGGCAAGGAAGACTTATTTCCAATATGCCAGGTCCAGAGTTATCAGGTTTCTCTTTGGATGGCTTGGGAGTTAATGTTAGGCTTGAAACTGGAGGAGCAGGTAGTGCAATGAGAGTTGGCACTGGGCTCTTGCTAGTAATCCCTGGATCAGGATTTGGGCTCTTGGCAAGGACTCCAGGAAAAGGACTTTTGGTTGCTCTAACAGCTGTAATAGGGCTTGGGCTCTTTCTGACCACAACTGGACTAGAGGTTTTAGAAATTGTTACAGGACTAGAACTTTTCACGTCGACAATTCGATTTGAGCTCTTCATAACCTCTGGTGGACTGGGGCTTTTAGCCACTGGGCTTGAAACTCTTCGATTTATAACTGGTGAGGAGGCCTTTGCTACCACAGGTGGACTGTTTTTGAAAACCAAAATCGGACTTGAGGTTTTCAGGTTGAAGATCTTGGGTGAGTTGACTTCACCTTTGTTTAAACTTGATGGCGGAAGGCTTGAAGTTTTTGCAGATGGTTCTGGTGATAAACGAGACTCAGGGACCGGACTCTTTGCGCTAGAAACTACCGGTAGTTTATCCGAATGGCTCTTGGAGGAAGTGAAGCTGGACACTGGAGCTTTGGTTGTTGATTCCTCAACAATGTGGAGTTCCAGCAGAAACGATGCACAATTAGAGGAAGGAAAGCTGTGGTCAGATAGCTCTGCCTCTGGGACTGGGACAGAAGGGACTGTGAGGCTCTCAGTTACCACAAGAGTGGAAAGTTCTGACCCTTTAGTGGATAATAAGTCCTCCTTAACTGACACAGAGCCAGACTAGACAACCAACAGTAAGACGACAACAACAATCAAAGAGAAAGGGAGGAAAGCATTTGAGTAGAATCATGAAGGCATGCTGGGAATATGATCCATTATATTATTCTCAAAATAAAAAATAAAGCATGAAAATAGTGTCTTAATGCAATGAGTTATGTAATCTTGCGAAGTTTGGCTTAAGTCAATAAAAAAAGTATTCTAAGAATGCAACAATGTACAAGTTGGATATTTGGTTTACTAACCTGAAAGCAAATATGATCACCAGAATTTCAAGATATAAACATGACACCACAACCACAACATTCCAGATTCTCTCTTTTCAACCGCAGTGTGGCTCACGTCCAAGACAGATATGCTAACAAGACCTTTATACATTTCAAAGGCCTTGATTGATAATAATCTACTGTTTACTATCTGATTATCATTATCAGCACTTACAGACATGTAGGGCTGGGTATCGATTCAGATGATCCAATTCGATTCGATTTCGATTCTCGATTCGATTTTCGATTCTCGATTTTCGATTCTCGATTCAACTCAATAAAAATAGATTTAATACAAATACTATATTAATAAAAAAAGAAAAGTGAACATAAGTTTACAAGTGGATAATTAATAAAAAGAAATTAAGAGCCACAAACCTGTATATTAAGCTTTTTATTTTGATGCAAGATGAAAAATTTATGCTGGAAAAAAAGTCAGAACAGTCCCATTCCTTGATCAAACAGGATCAGGTTATTTTATTTTTAAGATAAAAGAATCATAAACTCGTACAACATTAGCTGTAAAATGGAGGCTGATGAACAATGTAGGACAACTAATACTGGCTTATTAGTGATAGTTCACCCAAAAATAAAAAAAATTATGTCATCATTTATGTATGTATTTATCACGTATATATATATATTTTTAAAAATCTGTTGAACAAAAAAAGAAGATATTTAAAAGAAAAGTCAACTTTTGTGTTCAACAGAAGAAAGAAATTAATACATGAATACATTCATAAATGGCACTTTTACATAAAACTAACACTTTAACACTAGTACTAACAGTAGGCTCAAAGTACAGTAACACTGCCTCATTGGAAACTGTAATTTGCATAGGCTATTAATCCTGATTCCTTACAATTAAAGCGATATTATGTTGTTTTGACAACTAAATTAATGGCAGACACATATGTTCACTTTAAGAACTAGTGCACGGATACATTACTGTTTCATTATACTGTCTGTCACACGCGTTTTATGCTTATTTAAGACATAACCGACTGTCTTTACGAGGTTACTCACCAAGACCAGAGTTTTGACATCAAGACATCGTGTTTTTGACCGTTAAAGCGAAATAATCTGCGAATAATAACTTTTGTTACTGTCGAGCTGTTTGTGAGGCGGATTTTGGCTTTACTGCATGTGCACACCTGTGAAAAACATCTCTTGAATCGCTTGAATGTTTAAACGGGTAAAACTTAAAAAGACGTAAAAATGATAAACGATGCAATGCTGGCCCGATTGTACAAGTGAATATTCCGTCATGACGTCCCGACTCCTAAACGCGAGTGTGTATCGACGCCTGCAGCGCTTGCCTTGTGCAGAGAGAGAAGACGCAGCACCGCTGAACACACACGCTGTTTGTGAAATTGCGTCTCAGAGAAAGTTTTAAAATGACTGATTTGATTGTATAATTTGTGTGGATACAATTTACTCATACAAACTCATACAAAAAGTGAATAAATGTTTGCGTGAATTTCCCACATTATAAATGGGAGACCTGCGGGAATTAATAACATTGTGCGCAATTCGAGCCCTGAATATGGAAAAAATCGATTCGTGGCTGTTGAGAATCGATTTTGAATCGACCACATTTTAAAAAACGATTAATCGAAAAATCTAAAAATTTTTGCCCAGCCCTACAGACATGCATATAATAAATCACAACATTAAAACACAAAGCCAATGACAACTCATTCAAACAATGTAATGTACTCTTGTAATGCTATAGGCCAGATTATTTGCCAATGAATAAGATTTTGCGAATTAAAAGCATATTCAAAAATAACAACTTTTTGTTATAAAGACTCATATTCTACTGTGTGGCAAAACAATGGATCATAGTTTAGGAAGTTTGTTTGTAAGGAACATAGAAAATGTAAAACAAATAACAGTTAATGTCATTTGTCTCTCCTGCTCCAAGACTTACATTGCTCTGAACTTTGAAGTCAGACAGTGAAGCCATGAGTTCATCGAGTTCTCGCGTAGCTGAGGAGGCTGAGATCCTGGCCTGCTGCTGGGTGGGAGTCTCTTCCTGAACTTCTCTCAACTCAGGAACCATCGGCACTGATGGGGCGGGTCTATACATTTTACAAGATTAAAAATGGGATGTAAGAAAAGGTCTAGCGCACAAATAAGGCACCTGGTGAAGTCTTCATTTGTTTACAACATTCTGCTCATTTAAACATCAATGTTGACTACATACTACTAGTAGTAAAGAGTCTAGTAAAGTACTACAGAGTCCAAAAGACCATAAAGAAAATCTGGGATTTAAAGTCTAAATTAAACTCAAAACGGATTTTGATACATTATTAGAATTGGTTTAATTTAAACAACATATTAGGGCTGGGCTTTTAATTTTGTATTAACAATAAGAACAAAGAAGCTAATTACAAACAATATGATGAATACAATAGAAACCAAAGATACAGAAATATAAGTCTTTCAGCTACAGTAGGTTTAATTTAACACGTATTTAAAGGATACTGCCTAAATTGAATAATCACACACTTCATAGTCCGAGAGGTGGCTTTCTGCTCGTGCATTAAGGCTTATTGCGTTTAACTCTTTTTTTTTTTTTTTACATCATTGTGCGCTCTTTATTTTCTCATTCATGCATGTTTCTTTATCACTCTAAAGTGTCAATATCTTTAAGTAATACTGAGCTATGTGGATATATTTACTTAATAATATAGCAAAATCTCTAAAAATAGACATTTCATATAATTTTCATGTTGTATATCGTCATACCGCCCAGTCCTACAACATATTATCAACTTTTGTCAAGTAAAAAAAAAAAAAAATTGTAATTTTTTTTTTTTACAAAAATAGTTTGTAAAAAAAAAGTTTTTTTGTTTTGTTTTTACTCACAAAAAAGTTTGTAAAACAAATGTAAAATGTTTAAATGATAAAATACAAATATTAAATATTATTATATCATAAGAATATATACAGATATATGTTTTCAGCAGTGTGTAAGCTTACGCAGGGGCTGGCACTGAGCTCTCCAAATCGTTTAACAGGCTCTCCACACTGGGTCTGACGTCTTTGGTCCCCCGACCCGGTGCACTGCGTTTGGGTTTCTCTAACTTTGGAGGAGGCGCTTTCACTACTGATGAGACACCGTTTTCTGGGACATAGCGCTGGGCGTTGCTGGCTGGTTTAGGTGGGTAGGTCTCTGAAATATAAAATATTTAAAAAATTCACATTTGTGCATGTAGTAATAATTTGTTACATTTATATAGTGCTTTTCTCAACACTCAGGAGCACTTCCCATATGGAAGGGGGAATCTCCTCAACCAACACCAATGTGAGGCAGTGATGCAACGGCAGCCATATTGCACCAGAACGCTCACCACACACCAGCTTATTGGTGGAGACAGTAATGAAGCCAATCGGTATACGACAATTCACCATGACGTCACAACAGTAATAGACGCTCTTCCGGATGGCAAAGGGCGAAGCGTTTCTATGGCAACGCTAGTAAATTGCTTGGAAGGGAGACCCACCGTCGACAGTAAAAATGTAATAAAAATAAAAAAAATTATTAAATATAATGCGTTTTTTTATCATAATAACAACTGTGTTTAATGGTATAAGTAAAAAATATAATAAATATGTTATATAGTAGGCCTACACATAATTAGCAAAATACTCTAGCTCTTTTTTTTTCTAGCCAAAATAACGTGCTATGTAGCCTATCACGGTCATGGCTAAATGTTAAAATGTTATGTGACATAACTGTTCTCCAGCTGTAATATTGACCTCTTTGCGCTGTTGAAAAACACTAATTGGTTGATATTATGTGTGAGGAATATACATTTCGGTAAGTTGCGTGAGAAATGTGAGGATGTGTGGCGTGAGAGTGTGTGAAAAGGGACAATTGCGCGAGTCTCACGGTCAATGCGTGAGTAGGCAGCCCTCTTTACTTCAGGCAGTGACTGGCGATGAGTCTGATCTTCAAAAGAGACAAATTTACTAATATTGTCTCGAATTTCCCCGGCTGAAGATTGATTGATGATTGATTGATTGATTGATTGATGGATGATCCCCGGCACTGCTATGATTTTGAGGATGGACCGTTTTGAGAATAAACGAAGCAGAGTTGAAGGGCAAGCAGGGTTGGCAGCAGAAATGTAAACGTTGGGTGAATCACATAATTTAGGGGATCATTAAGATTTCGAACTTTTGACGACACGACGTCCACTCGCTATAACCTCCTCACCCACGGGAAATCGATAAAACCCCTACACCTTTTGCTGTGTATCAGGCAGCGCAACCCCAAAGACAACGCGTTTTCATCATCGTTTCAACTTTTATCAACAACAATGTTTTTAACTATGTAATTGTTACAGTAGCCGGCTGGATCTCTTCAGTTAGTCAGTAGAAGGCGCTCGCGTTCTGCCACCCGGATGTATCTTGTGCCTATTGTTTACCAACATTCTGAAATGCCGTATATAGGGATGATTAGGAGGCCATAATGGACAAAGGCCAAATTTGGCCAGGATGCCAGGGTTACACCCCTACTCTTTAATCCAAGGACAACCTGGGATTTTTAATGACCACAGAGAGCCAGGGCCTCGGTTTAACGTCTCATCCGAAGGTAGTGCTTTCACAACCTTGAGTTTTGAAGCGCTCACCTTCAGTAGCGAAGGAGGGAGTGCTGTGCTGTACGGCGTTGAGCTCCAGCAGCAGACGGTCCAGCTCCGACAGGTTATTGTCCAGCGATGAGCTCATGATGGCAGTGGGGGAGTCAGTAGTCTTCTGCTTGTTGGGCAAACTATAGACGTGCTCTTCGTCAGACTGAGACACACGAGGACTGGTGCTTTTCGGAGCCGAGCTGAAAGACTTGAGGAAAGAAAATAGTCGTTTAACATTTAAGCACTTTTACATTACAGATAGGAGCAGAAATATTATATTAAAGAAACTACGATACACCTAGGGTCTCAAGGACCCGCTTAATGGTTTAAATGGTTTAACTGCACTGACACTATCAGATGAGAACAAAATTTTAACTGGATAATGACACTAAGTTTGCATCATTGAAACTGTTTTTGAACTGCATTAAATCAACACTGAACTGACTTGAGCTGAATAACAACACTGTAGTCTTTTACTGCTTTACAGCTGAAATTGAACTTGTTTCATAATTGATAAATCTTACATTATTAACACTTATTTTTTCCATTTATTAATGTGATGCTGCTTTGTATAAAGTGCTATAGAAATAAATGTAACCTGACCTAATGCTGTCTCTCAAACGGTTTTTTTTTGTTGTCCTTTTTTGAGCTTTGTTAAACGAGATTTCACCGTTTGTGTTCCATAGTAAAAACAACAGCATACAAGTTTAGAACTACATGAGGGGATTGAACTATACCTTTAATAATTCCTGCTTTTTGATTTGGACTTTATTTCGACCCCAAAGGGCAAAAACATGGACTCTGATTTTGGACTCTATTCGACCCCAAAGGACGAAAACATGCAATTAAACATCCAAATGTAGTCTGTGTGACATAAAACATGGCTTATGTCCAGAACGTTTACTGAAACTCAGATAAAAATACAACTGTGAGCTCATTAACATATGAACACCTGCATTCACATATCAACTACAGTAATGATGCAACAGAAATTTTGCAATCGAAAATGTTCAGCTCAAACAGTAATTTTTGGTTTCGGTCTAAATGGTTTTGGGGCTGAAATAATTGACCAAAACAGTGACATTTATTTACAGATTATCCAAGCAAAAAGCTTTCTGCTTTGTTACCTTTAACATGAAGTCTCAGCTTTGAAATTCTGTCAATTTTATCACATAATTCAAACAATAAATGTGGTTTGACCTCCTTGAAAAAAACTGATTGTAAACAACATGCCACGTAGCATTACATTTACATTACATTTACATTTTACTTAACCTGCTGTCTTCATTATTTAATGTGTGTTTAAATAAATATGGCATGAAAATAGGTTCTTACAGCCAGTGTTTAAATGTTTATATTTCAACAAAAAATTGGAGTAGAAACAGAAATTGGTTATTTAAAACTGGCTTTATGTACAATTTAAATATGTGTAAAACAGTTTTTATTTGAGTTGATTATTAAATAAATCTGATAAATTATTTGATTATTTCAGAAACTATTTTAGATTTCAGTTTTTGGCTCAATTCAGTTTATGCATTTAATAATTTTGATGCATTAGTAATAATATAAATGCATATTCATTATTGTCTTAAAATGACAGCAGCATAAACAGTCTGATTATTTTTTAGGACCACTGAGAGGGTGGAAAATGGTCAAAAAAAAAAGACTAAACTTCTACTGTTTTAGTCTAAGTAAGCTTGACTAAAATTATATAAATATGCAGAATATGGACCCATTAAAGAAACCATGAATATGTTGAAGTTTCTGGAGCAACTGAAGTGCTTTGCTCAAGGGCACAACAGGCAGAACGTGGAACAGGACGGCATCTGGTATTTGTTGTAAAGTTAAAGGATAACCGAGACTCATATAAAGACCAACAAAAAGCCTGTGGAATAAAGAAACCCTTCAGGAAGTAATGGTGCATTTTACCTGGGTCGAAGAGTGCTTTGATTCTGGCTGTTCTACCCAAGATCCATTCAGTGTTTCAGCAGGAGGGGAAGTCACTCGAGGTGGGGGGAACACGTCCTGATAAGAGTCACTTCCTGTGGGGTAGGAATATGGCGTCTCTTCTGGCAGAAAAACAGCTTGCTTGGAAATGTGGGAGGTTGTGGACTCCAAATCCGCAAGAAGAGCATCTGTAAAAACAAAACCAAAAAAAACAGATTGGTTTCATTCTCAGGAAACATGTACTGATAAAACTTTGAATAAAAATGTCTGTACAAATCTGAAGTTATGGATATGCAGGTCTGTTCAAATCCATAACCTCAAGTATTCAGATGCCTGCCAAATTCACATTCCCAGTTGTTCTGTGATGAAGAAGATAAATCTATTAGAAATCAAAAGGGTTGTTGTTGAATAACCCGATTTCAACGTGACTTTGTCAAAACACGTCTCTCTCGGCTGGAGTGGTTATTAAGAATCACATGACCGGGATAGTGAAATCACTGCAGGCTTCACTCCTATGGGGTGTGGTGAGAGTGACACCCTCACATGTAAGGACTGCTCTAAAACTGCATGCCTACAGGGATAGATTCAGCAGGAAGTAAAGTGCAAAACGGACACACCTCTTAACGCACACATAAACCAATATTCAAAAGCCATACGCTCAGGAACAGAGCAGAAAGCACTTCCACACACACACAACTAAGCAAGGTCGTGAAACATGCTCTTAAGTGAACACTTTTCTGACCATCTCTGGTTTAAAACTCCTTTATATAGCATTTACTTTAGTGACAAGGCACCTTTGGATCTCGGTTGCTTCACCATCCTCTCTAGCAAGTCAGTCGTGTCAACACAGGAAGTGACTGATGATGTCACATTGCAGCATGACAGATGACACCTCAAGGGCCTCCATACTTAAAGCAGCATATCATCTTAATTTGTTTGTCAGTTTGAACCAGTGATCTGAGCTGTAAACCCAACGGTTTCAAATTCAGAAGAAAATTTATACTTGAATATATAACGCATATTACTCAGAGCAAATTAATTCAAACATTCAATGAAAAAAAAACACACCAACATTAAGAGCAATTAATTCCAACGCATTCTCATCCTAGGGCGTCATATCTGACACTTTTGACATTTCGTCTAAATCCAACTCGCATGGTAACCTTTAGCGTCAATATAACACGCACAGATATGGGTAGGTTTAGGTCTGGTGTAGGGTTAGGGTTAGACCGCTAGGAGGCGCCTTCTGACCCATATATATCTGCGTCTCATATTGACGCTAAAGGGTGCCATGCGCGTTGAATGTAAACGAAATGTCACGAGCGTCAGTATATGACGCCTTGGGATGAGAACGGGCTGATTAATTCATACATGAATCTAACTTGTATGAACTTGTGTGAATCAGTGATCTGAGCTGGAAACCAAACGGTAAACTCTGAGAAATGCGTTGTTAAAACATTTCTAAATAATGAAATCTATCGGTATATATTATATATTATATATATATATATATAAAAAGTATTGCGCCAAAATCTTGGTCAGATGATTATTTAAATACAAAACAAAGTTTAGAGCATATTAATTCCTAAATATATTACACACAAAATTCGGAGCAAAATAATAAATATATAACTCATAAAATTCTGAACAAATGAATTCATAAATATAAAATGCATAAAATTCAGGACAAATTAATTTATAAACATAAAACTCAGGGCAAATAATTAATTAATATTGCATAAATATATAACATAATATTCAGAGCATATTAATTTGTAAACAATCAAATTGAGAAGAAAATGTATACTTGAATATATAGCCTAACGCATATCATTCAGAGCAAATTAATTCAAACATGTAATCAAATTCTGAGGAAATTAATTAAAGAAAAAAAAATACTTAAAAAAATTAAGAGCAATTAATTCATACATGAATCTAACTTACAAATAAAAATGTCATTTCAGACAAATGTGAAAAATAAATATAGCTAGAGTTGCCATGCAATGTATAAATAACATAGATGTGGTGTATGTCAAATGAAGCTTGTAAGTGGAGTGATATAGTTCTGACGCTTCTCGACAAGCCGCTCATGTCCGGTGTAGATGCTGACACATGTAAGGCATTATGTTTATCTAGTACCATATATGTTATAATATTCAAACACCAAACTTAAACTGAAGATTTTTTTTCAGTTCACAAACAAACACCACATTGTTAATCAATCACACAATATCAACCACCAATAACAGCACAGCAGATTCCAAAAATCCCCATTACAGGCACAAACACATGAAAGCCACAATCCCAAAGACACTTTCCCAAGAAACAACCAACTAAAGGCAAATAACAGCCGGTTACTTACACTGTGAACGGGACAGAGAGTAACGCCCTGCTGATCTGTGTCTTTACCTTCGCACTTTATCTCAGACAGGAGGAGCTACGACAAGGAGTGGGGAAAAAGCAGATCGGATAAGAATGGAAGAGGAAAGAGATCTAGAAAGAAGAGAGAGAGAGAGAGAAGAAACAGAAGGAAAACGAACTTCAAGACAGGACAAGTATTGTAAACTGTGCTGTGTGTTCAGTAGCAGTGACTGTGGAGTCGTGTGGGGTGGGGGGGGGACTGCTTTCGGCAGGTGCTAACTTTAACTACCCCTCCAAAATACCAGATACTAAAAAGGTTGCAGTATATAACCTGTCTGCAACTGTGTACAGGTCACTAATTAGACAAACTGATGAACTTTCTAAACGAACTCCATATTCAGTCAATAATAATAATATAGGATCATAATTATATCAGTTGCAAAACAAACGTGAATATTACTACAGAAAGGGAAGCCAGCAGGAAGACTTTGAGACTGGTCTCTGATCATATCTGGACTGTTTGTTGAGCACTCGGCCTGATGAGGGAGTGGCAAAGGAAACATTAACCCATATTCTCTCTCTCTGCTGTTTCTTTATCACATTATATTGAATAGAAATCACTCACACATGTTGAAATTAAAGGGATAGTTCACTTTGAAATAAATTGTTGGTATGTTTTAGCTTACCTCAAGAGCATCCAAGATGTAGGTGTCTTTGTTTCCGCAGTAGTTTCAATTTTGATATTTTTAGGTCAAACCGTTCTTGTCTGTCAGTCATATAATGCAGATCTATGGTCACCGCCTCAAAGAGCATGCAGAGAGAAGTCCAAATTAAACATGATTTAATGACTCGTAAAAGTACGTACACATTGATGGCCTAAGACACGAAACGAGCGGTTTGTGTGAGAAAACAAACAGTATTTATATAGTTTTTACCTCTTGTAAGTAACCACAGTCACATCCAAGTGATCTGAGGGCGCGGGCGCTTCGGTCTGCGCAAGCGCCGGAAGTGATCTCTCGCGCATGTACGTCACGAAACATTTTACGTCATGAAAAAAGTCAACATTGTCTGTTGATATATCAAAATCGTCTTCCATTGCAATTTCCTCTATATCTAAATATGTTTAGATCTTCACAATGAAAGGTAACATTTCCGAAATCTCTGTGTAAACAATGAGGGTGTATTCACACCTGCCTTGTTTGGTTCGATTGAATCGAACTCTAGTTCGTTTCCCCCCTTGGTGCGGACCTTTTGGGCAGGTGTGAATACAGCAATCGAACTCGGGTGCGGACCAAACAACCGAACCGAGACCCAGCTGAAGAGGTGGTACGGTTCCAAACGAACTCTGGTACAGTTCGTTTACGGTGTGAACATGAACCGACCCAATTGCAAGAAAGCACTGCGCCTTTGAGTTAACAGGCTTCCGTAGTCGGAGTTGCGTTATGGGAAAGTGAGCTGTTGTAGCCTACTACATTTGATCAAATGAGTCGTGGTTTGACCTGGAGCTTCGAAGAGACGAGCTGCCTTATCAGACATCCCAAGTCTCCCGGAAGTTCCGGGAATCTCCCGCATATTGATAGCGTCTCCCTGAAGCCCGCAAATTAGTTCAAATCTCCCGGATTCAGGAGCGCGTATGCGAGGCAGAACATACTGCGCGCAGCGTGCGCACGGCAGCCTCACGAAAGCTAGTCGCACATCGTCGTCTTCTCAAAATCCGAATTACAACATCGTATAGATGACATTGTATCATATGATACTCATTAGTTTCTTCATATTGCGTTTGTACAGAATAACACAAAATTAGTAAAAGAACAAATATTGCAGTATATCTCCATGCTGAGCCTTTTTTGCAATTCCTGATTTCCCTACTTGAGAATCCTTGACCAATGAATGGACGACCTTAGCACACGTGTGGTTTTGTTTACAAATTTTGGTTCACTTGCAAAAAGAGCAGTGTGAAAGCGAACCGTACCAAAAAAAAAAATTTGGTCCGGACCAAAGCAAGTGAACTATCGGACTTTCCTGGTGTGAATACACCCTTAGTGACGTACACGCGCGAGAACGTACCGAAGCGCCCGCGCCCTCAGATCACTTGGACGTGGCTGTGGTTACAAGAGGTAAAAACGATATAAATACTGTTCGTTTTCTCACACAAACCGCTCGCTTCGTGTCTTAGGCCATCAATGTGTAGCCTACTTACATTTACGAGTCATTAAATCATGTTTAATTTGGACTTCTCTGTGCATGCTCTTTGAGGCGGTGACCATAGATCTACATTATATGACTGACAGACAAGAACGGTTTGACCTAAAAATATCAAAATTGAAACTACTGCGGAAACAAAGACACCTACATCTTGGATGCTCTTGAGGTAAGCTAAAACATACCAACAATTTATTTCAAAGTCAACTATCCCTTTAAGCATCTCTTTGGCCTAATTTAAAAAAATCTGACATAAAAGCTGCATCACACTCTTTTTAACCAAAAAAATTATAATAAATTAGCAATAAAAAAACAATCTTATAAAACACTTTATAGAGACTGCACATAAAATATCAGTTAATATTCATTGAAACATGGCTGGAAATCACAATTTATCACCCTATTCCTGACAAGCTGACTACAATTTGAATTATGGGTGACACTTCCGGTTTGGGTAAATATCATCCAAGAAGACTGAAACTAATAATTTCAAAATATAAACTTCCACCACAATTACGCATTATTGGTCAGTTTGACTGAATGAGCTGTACATTTTCGTTCATGCACTATTTTCAGGAGTCACGTACGTAATAACGTGGCGCTTGGTATTTTAATGTGAGATGGTATCCAAAGAACATCTGCGAATATCTCTTTTCCGACTCTGCATTCTTTTCCTCCTGATTATATTATTTTTTACCCTTTGTATTCTGATTTAACGGTATGAAAATAAGACTACATAATATACTGTGCAATTATGGTCTGTTCTCCCGATTTTATTTACGATATGTCCCATTAATAATTCACTGGAATGCAGGAAGAATCTAAAAATGTTCTCCCCAAATACTCTCCTTCTAAGTTAGTTTTCACACAGATGCTTTAAAATGTAATTGAATAATCTTTTCACTTTTAATCCCTATTAACAGCATTTACAGGAATGTTTGTAAAGCAGGTAAATAAAAAAATGTGTCAAACTGACAGAAAGCACTTTGACATTATCACGCAATGCTAAAGTTAATGAACATTTTTTATTATGGTAACGTATGTTACAAAATACAGATATTACCACGACAGTGTTATTCAACCTGACTGTAATATTGCTGAGGAAATAATCACGCTTTTGGGGTTATTCATGGTCTGTTGAATGTACTTTGTTGATGCTTTATTACACATTTAAATTTCTTTTTAATGTTCGAAGGTTGAACAGTGGTGAGTAGAATATGTTATCTAATTATGACCAGACCAAAAATAAAAAAATAGTCGAGCCACGAATGCCGTGCTAAGTGAGATGAACTGTGACTTGGAATCTCATATGGTCCGTTGTTTCCGGAAGAAAGTACTGAACGCAACAGAGAAAATAAATAAATAAAAATAATTGTACAAAACTGAACGCAACAGAGACTTAGCACGGCGTTCGCGGCTCGACTAGTCGAGACTCCAAGATTTTCCAAGATGGCTCCTGCCTGTTTACTGTCTTTATAAAGTATCTTCTTATTAAACTGTCTGTACACTTACACAGTTCTCAATGCTTCGGTTTGCATGTAGGGACCCTCATTATGCTACCGTGTTAGTGTGAGGCTATTTTGAGCCTTGTTAGTGGTATTAACTAGCGATTTACTTTTTCTTATTCTATGTCCCATATACTAGCGTTATTTAGAGAGAAAACTCTTTACATTCGATTATCATGAAAACGCATCCCAGAGAACGATCGACTCGGTAACCATGTGTTAATTACCCCTAGGTTCATTTTTCACCGGAATTGTCCTTTAAGTGTTGTTCTGCAGGCGAGCAATTAAAAATTAATTAAAAAGCAATCTAAAAATTACACTGTCTAAATGAAAACAAACACACTGCAATGGACATCCCCAATAAGATGCTGAGATGTGCAAAACGATATATTCTATATGGAAGAATGCCAAAATATATTACCCAAGCATGCTAACATCCTCTCTGAATCTATATTCGTCCTCTTTAAATCATTGCTACTAAAATATTAATGCTAATACAAAAAAAAAAAAAGAAAAAAAAAAGAGGAAACCTTGATAGTCAACCACACTTGGAGGTTGGGTTTTAATATTTGTAATTGCAGCACTGTATACGGTATATATATATATTAGGGCTGCATAACGATTAATCGCGACTAATCGTTTGCAGAATAAACGTTTTTGTTGTAAAATATGTGTGTGTGTACGGAGTAAAATAATTATGTATTTATAAATACACACACATGCATGTATATATTTAAAAAATATTTACATGTTTATATACATTTTTATATTTAAATATAATTTATATTATATATAATTATAAATACTTAATATATAAATAGATTTTTTTCTTAAAATGATAAATGCATGTTTGTGTATTTATGTATACATAATTATTATACACAGTACACACACATATATGATGTAAACAAAAACTTTTATTCTGCAAACGATTAGTCGCGATTAATCATTATGCAGCCCTAATATATATGTATGTTTTTGGCACATTAGCTGTCTGCTGCCAAATTAGGCCACAACTTATTGCTGTATTTGATTAACAAAAAATATAAATCACATCTCTAAATGTGCAACTGTGGAAGTCAAGAAAAAAGGAAGCAGAACTGCATTTATGCTTCCTTTTTTCATACTGCTGTACTTGATGCCACTAATCAACTAATCAAACATTGAAAATGCTAAATCGGGATATACCGATCAAGATTTTCCACGGCCGAATCTGATAGCCAATTTGTTTTTACAATCAAATGGGCCGATTCCGATACCAGTTGCCATTTTTTTTTTCTCGTCATGGTTTCAGAGGATGTGTTAACAGATAGTGTTATATTTCCCCACAAATGACACTTTGGGAAATGATTGTGATGCAGATTGTGTGCAAGTTGTTAACGGATATTGGCCAAATCGACCGGTGCATCACTAACGCTAAACCTTGATTGTTGTGAAATGTTTGAAAGGTCATATAATCATCGCATTTTCACAAGCAATCTGAATAGTCAGGTACTTGTGCGCAGATAAGGAAAAACTGATTGATCTGTAAGCACATGTAGGTTTTTTGGGAAATAAATATGCACGTTAACTTAACTGCGCTGAGTCAAGACAATAAGAGCCAATCCTACCTCTCTCTGTCACCCAATCTGGATCTGGGATCATGTAAGTCCCATCTGAATCAGACATGCTGGTCGATTGAACAACAGAACCTGACAATGACTCTCCAGCATGTGCTCCTTCAGTCTCCAGAGCTGCGTGTGTCTCTGACGCCTCCACCAGAGCTGAATCTGGGGCTGAATGTGGGTCACGAGCAGACGCTAATGATGGAGCCACTGAATCCATCTCTACAGTTGAAACCGATTCAGTGGCTATATCAGAAATAGTCTCCTTTTCTAACACATCTTCAATGGCATCTGCCACAGAAGCCGAAACGGGTGTGAAATCATGAACCACGGTTAAATCTGGTGATGTCTTCTCTGCCGAAGTTGATATGTTGGTCTCGGGCACCTCAGACTCGTGGGACTCTGGTGTGAAATCCTGCATGTCGAATTCCAATAAAACCTTTTCAAACTCCTCAACAGCAAATGCTGATGCAGTTTCTTCATCCATCGGGGGAACGACAAAAGGAACCGCACCCGAAGGAATCGGGCACAGGATCCGGAAAAGTCTGGATTTAAGAGTCGGATGAAGAAAGGAAGGGTCGTTCCCATTCCAAAGCATTCAAAACATTCCACAGGGCTCGATTATGTATACAGACGGCAGTTCGCTAGATAACGGTCTCTCAGGGGGGATTTGCTTACGTAAGCTATAGACACTACACAAACCCATATATGACCACGTTTTAGAGTCTACGAAAACATATTACGGGGCTAAACATTCCCAGACGTTATCTTGAAACAAAGTTATTCCGAAAATCCCTAGAAAACCCTGCAAGAACGAGCACAGAATCTTCATTCCTTTGAAAGAATATACAGGATGCCACTTATTTAAACATTGTTTATCTCTGACCACTAAACAGACAATCTCTGGTGGCCAGCTTCAAAAGGGGGACAGTCCACTCAAAGTCAGAATAAAGTCATATTATTCTCATTAACTCATTTTAATGAGCGTAAAAATAAAGTCAATCAGGTCCCCCACAGATTCCCTTCTCAATGCATGCTTTAAGTCCACATGAAACAGAAGTCGCGGTAGTTTTTTCCCTATTGTAACATATCTGAGTGAAATGGCTTCTGGAACATGAACAAATCAAATGTAGTGCAGGTTTTTTTTTTTGGTTGGTTTTGTTCATGGAGAATTGATTGGATGGTTGTGGTTAGCTATGGTTTACCCCACCCTCGCGCCAGTAAACACACCAAGAGAAGATGAGAGATGATGCTGCAAGAGGGAAGAGAAGTTATATTGATTGAAGCTTACGAGGATGCATGAATTAAAAAATAATAATGATGTGCACAGATAAAATCGTTCATAATAAACATCAATATTCCATAAAAAAACCCCATGAATTTTCAATTTGTATTTTAATGGCATGTTATGATATCTTGTCCTAGCTAATCAAAAAAGTTTTCTTTCTTTACCTGTTAGCTCTATGCTAAGCGAGCTTGTTAACTGAAGACATTTTTAATTTGATGATTTTTAGCTTTGCCAATATGATGTAGGGCTGGGGTGGTATGACGAAATATATGGCTGGCATGATTAATAAAAATAATTCCGAAATTGAAATATGGCTTAGGGAGATTATCAAATAGCAAAGCGTTCAAAAAGTGTTCTTACATTTGAGCAGCTTATGCCGGGTTTACGTCTCGGGCCACAGTACGTTTGGGTTGTTATACCGAACTTTGGAACGCAACACGCACCAACCAACCAACCATCCTCCCAAACTTGTAATAAGCCTTTAACAACAAAAGAGAAGCCTTATTTATATCACTACATAAGGTTTTGGTAATATTGGCCAACCCTAACTTTATGCAATTGAAAAGCCATGAAATAATAAATAACATTAAATATTTTCATGATTAAGAAAAAATACACTGTACAGCGCTTTTCTATCATTCATATATTTTAGCTAGCTACACTGGAAGTATACAGCCAATGCAAACATAACTGTAGCATAACTTTACGCTGACACAACCTCCTCTGGCTCAAACATCTATAAACAGTGAACAGCTCTTGTTTAATGTTTAAAACATTCAATCTAGGGGTGTAAGTAACGGTTCTCTATAAAAAATAAATTCAAACCGTACTGTTCTCAACCAATGGTTCGGCACGCACTTGTTCAATAGGAGTGCCGTATGCTCTAAATGACCAGTCATTTACGCCTCATAACCCAAACAGCACATGCTGCTGTGTTTAAACTAAACTCATTTAGGCCTTGCCAATTTAAACATTCAAGAGCAAGAACACGCGAAAGAGAACTTGTGCACGCGCGGTGAGAAGATTTGTGTACTCATCTGAAAGCGCACACACAGAAAGCCGCGCCTAAGACAGCGTGAAAATATTGAGTTCTCTTTCAAGTCTTGCGCTTGAACGGACAAATTCACACAAAAAATATGCCAACATGACCATCTTGCAGAGTATACTATAGCAAACATAGTAGGTTATGTCTAAAGTGAACATAAACAGTCGAGAAAGAACACGTGTTCAGTATCAGTGCACTGGATCCGTGCATTATGTCTTAAAGTGACAGTAGCCTAATATTCCTGCTGTCTGTATGTGTTTTTAATATTAATCAAACAACAAAAGACAAGGAAATCAATCACTGCTCTTGACTGAATAGATATTATAGCTTTAATCATAATTCATCTTTATTTAATTTACACAGTGAATATTATATGCAATGTTGTTTTACATTTGATTACTTTATTACATTTCTATTCCTGAATACTACCTAAATAACCTTGTAAGCGCTCAACGTGCTGCAACTGAAGAAAACATGCAAATAGAAAAAAACACATGCAAATAGAAAAAAACACCCACAAATTAAGAAAACCTCTTCATCAGTTTCACAACACACGTGTGCTCCAAATACAGAAACGCGCTGCAAAAGTTCACACTTCACAACACAACCAAATACAGAAACGCGCTGCAAAAGTTCACACTTCACAACACAACCAAATACAGAAACGCGCTGCAAATAACACAGACCACAACGGAAATGTTTCCAGGGGAACCAAATAAGTGATGAACCGGCTGGGACGTGCTTACAGCTCAAAATAATACTTTATTTTATTTTATTTCTTTCAACTTTTGTTTTTGTTTTTTTGCAAAACATACAGAGATTACATTTTTATGACATACAACTTCTATACAATATACAAAATGTACTAACAATATGTTCAAAGTAATCAGAATACATGAGAAAATAATGAGCTGAAAACTAAAATAAATAAATAAAAAAGATATAGAAGAACGTGAAGGAAAGATATGAATCGATACATCAGTTACACTGTACAAATTGTTTCACATTATGTTTTTAAATTTTAATAAAGAAACGTTTCTTAAGAAATGTTAGGTAATGTAGGTTCCAACGTTTTAAAGTTGAGACACTGACACACAGATATAACGCATATTTTAAAAGCTTTTTTGTAAAGTAAAAACATTTTTATTTATTTATTTGCAACCGTTATGTTAACAGCATTATATTTCTGTCGTCAGAACAGCTATTCAGCTGATGGACAACGTGCTGCGTTGTTATGGGAACATCCCCAGGGGAAAATAATGAGGAAATTACGTTGTCTTTTGTTTCTCCCTTCATCAAGTGCGTTCCAAACGGCTACATAATGGCACACTAGAGCCCTGCTCACTCCAAAGTCCCACTTCAAGGGCTCTGCCGTCCGCCCTTCGAAGGGAGTAGGGCATCGGGATGCTCACGAGCAATAAGCACGTCCCAGCCGGTTCGTCACTTGTTTAGTTCCCCTGGAAAACATTTCCGTTGTGGTCTTTGTGTTATTTGCAGCGCGTTTCTGTATGTGTTGTGTTGTGAACTTTTACAGCACGTTTCTTTATTTGGAGCAGACGTGTGTTGTGAAACGGATGAATTTGCGGGTGTTTTTTTCTATTTGCATGCATTTTTTCCTATTTGGATGTGCTTTCTTCAGTTGCAGCACGTTGAGCTCTCTCAGCCACCGTATTTTTCCCCTGAACATAGCACATATAGAACCATACTGAAACACCCCTAATGAACCCCTAATTCAAACAGTGGTATGAAACAGCTTGTACAAATTTCAACGACTTTGCATTTCATAACACACCATTTCACCATGCACTACATTTACATGCTGTAGGTCTGTAAATCCTTTGGTCTAATTCTGAGATGTCGGTCATATAACGGGAATAAACAAAGCTGGAAATACGAGTCTAGGGTGCCAAGACTTTGCTTTAAAGGTTCTTAATTATGAATGCCTATTTCAGAATTCATTCATCTCCACTCTCACATGTTTACTTATACGCCCCCATCTGATCAATGAGTGGAAGTGCAGATAACACTTTCTTCACATAAACAGACAATAATAAAACTCGAGCTGAGAAACAAATTTCCAATGACTCCAAGTATTTACTTCAGTCTTACTTGCAGAAAACTCAATCTACACAGAGAGGTCAAACCTGAGAGATAAAGTGTCTAAATTTGGCCACTTGGCACCTTGGCCACAAGAAGAATCTATGACAGTAAAACAAAGTTCTCAACCCCAAAGATCTTCCTAAGCTCTGACCTTCAGAGATTTGAGACCAGCAGGGTGGTCAGCCAAGGGAGACCCAAGACCCCTGTACTAAAATAAGAAGCCTTCGGTCCTAAACCTGCCACAGAGAGACGGTGAAATACATCCCACGCTGTAAAACCTGATAGATCCAAGGGAGTAAAGCATTAATAACCCTGAATTCTTGAGCGTTTGGTTATTGACATGTGACACAGATGTCAACCCAGCAAGAATGAGGGAGAGTACTGCATTAAGGAAATGACACAATCTCATTTTCTACAACAGAGCAACAGTAGAGAGGCGATGAAGTGACAGTTTGCACAACTACAGATATTTAGCACAATGTCTAAGCTGCTTATATAAAAAAAAAATATTTCTATTCACAAAGGATGTATTATGTTGATTAATATTATAAGATATTAACTATATGAATTACTGCTGATTACTGGAGCAGTTATCAGCAGTAATTCATAAATTAAATTATTATATATTGTAAATGTTTACTAATATAAATTATATACACACACACACACACACAAATAAAATAATATTATTAATAAAAAAACACAACAATTAAAATAAAACAGCAATCAATTATCAATGCATTGAATAGTAAAAACTATTTCTCAAGATTTACCAAAACAACAATGTATTGCTCCACTTATAATATGCAACAGTTTAAATAAGCAACCATTCAAAACAGGCCTATTAATTACTTTAAAATCTGCAGAAAAAGATTGTGGAGATTGCATCCTCTGGCTCCTCTATATTTAAGTCTGTGTGTTTTTAATTATTATTTTGTCAGAGTGACGCCATGAGGGACCAATTACCAACTCTGAGTTAAACACAAATAGAAAGAGAGAGAGTGTCCAGTTTCATTATCAAAACTGCTATTTATACCTGCGGACCATCTCATTAATAACCCAAGAATTCATTTAAAATGATATCCTTCTCATGAAGAGAGTCTCCTGCAGTCTACAATACATGTGTGTAATGTGGTCAAAAGATCTTGAAATTAACCATAAGCCAATGATGAAGCAATGCATCTGATGACACAAATGATCCATCTTGAACATCGCCAGACAATAACAGCTATTTTCAGACGTATCTAAAAGACATGACTAAGGTATTACTGGCCCCTGTGATTGTGATTTTTGCCTCTTTAAATGTGAACATGGAAAGGTATTCAGGCTATTTTAATTCCAAAAGCAAAAAAATAATAATAAAAAAAATAAATAAATAAAATAAGTAAATTACAAAATAATAAATGATACATTTAAAAAATTAAATAGGAAACATAAATAAAATAGGAAGTTAAAAGAGTGAAGTTCTCTTTAGATGGGAAGTGAAAGCACACATGTAGTATAATTGTTTCGGCTGCCATCTACAGGATTATCAGAGTGAACACAAGAGCACACGCCCAAACTATCTCAATCGAAATGAATGAAACATACGGGTCCATGGGAAACACTCAGAGCACATTTTTCAACCTACCCAATCTTAGTCACACGATATGCCTGGGATTCAAGGCCTATTCCAACAGAGAAGACAAGATACGTGCAGGCATCATCCAGACACGTGACCTGAGAGTTATTGTACTTTCAATTAAAAAAAAGCACAAGATGAATGTGCAAGTCTGTACTTAACATTCCTGCATCCCGCAGATCTCCCATGAGATCTCTCACCCTCTCAAGCCCTGCATCTCCCTATCTGATGGGCAGAAAGGTGTGCTGGGAATTCCTCAAATTCTTCAGCCTGTTTAAACTCGTGCAGATCGCCTCTGAACGTCCTGCCAAATGCATCCCTTAGATTCAGACTGAGAAAATGCAAGGCTAATTCTGGGCATAGAAAGAGTTCACAGAGTCGTCTAGTGATTATCCTTAGGACTTGTCAGAGGCACGTTACATTTATCTAACTAGGTTAGACGAGATATCCAACCTTTGCATGTCAGTTATGCTGTAATTTTACTTTGGATGATGAGATGCATTTAAAAAGACCTTCAATCTTCCTTTCTTTTTAAGCAATTTAAATGACGAATGACTAACAGAAATGTGGTCACTTGCTCAGCTGGGAAAAAAACAACGACTGGAAAAAAACATTTGTTCACCAAAGAAAGCATTTCCAACTACATTCTGCACAGACCAGGTCATATTATTTATTGCCACAAATAATACGCATTTATCTACACAATACATTTATTGATCACTATACAAAATAAATTCAATATAATTCTGTTGTAGAATGCGGCTGTCACTCTCATAAATTAGAATACTGAGTGTGTACAGAACAGGATTAAACCCTAAAAGATGAATTGACAACCGAATTTAGCTGGTGCACGTGACCTTAGACGTCATTCGTGGGTTCATCTCCCCCAAAAGTATCAAAATTGAGCCTCTCAGGCACCATCAAAGCACTGAAAACAGACTTCATCCGCTCGGATCCGTCAATCAACTTTCCAGCTTAACCTATAGCGAGAGTTTATAGAGTTTATTAAACTCACAGCTTTAGATCTTAGAGATGAAACGGGTCCCGAACACGTCAAAGCAAACGAGGAACTGTGATGAAACGCTACAATGGACACTTCGATACCATACAGCATCATCATGCACGCACTCAGAAAGACCCTTTTATATGTTCACTTTGAGTCCAGTGTAGACAGCCTCAAACAGTTGTGGTGTCATGTCAAAAAATGCAGAAACGTTGGATGGGTTTGTTATAAGCGAGACGCTCACGTTCGCTCTAGATAGTTCTTTATCCTGCTCAGTTGCTTACTCGTGAGTCATGACACATGCAGCTAAAAGTATTCCTAATATGCTGAACCTTTTACTGCCTTCACAAGCACCCGCTGGAGCTGTGTTAGTGATGTTTGAGTTGGGGGAGGCGTGATGTGTGAAAGAGGTTGTTTCAAAACATGCTTCATTTTTGTAATTCCGCTAGATGTGTCGCAGGAACTAAATACTTCACCTTTAAGGAAAAAAATAGGCTATATACCGTAAAACTTCAAATAATAGCTGAGTCCCAAATACACGCCTGTACATACATGTCTCTTTTACACGCCTGGTGTGGCGACAGGTTTGGGTAAATAAAGGCCGGTCTCAAATAGAGGCCGGGTCTGTTTTTTAGTTTCGGGTTGTATTTAATCCTCTAAAACCCGTCGCATCGTCCGCCAAAGCCTTTTTTGATCGGTGAATGATGTAGAATAGAATAACTGCTGCTCTTGACAGGGCGCAAACGAGCAGAGAGCGCGCAGAGAGAGAGAGAGAGAGAGAGAGAGAGAGAGAGAGAGAGAGAGAGAGGCTGCGTCCGAAATCGCGTACTATGTGAGTAGGTACTACATTTAAATAAGAACGTACTTCGCGACCGTTAAAAAAGTACGTTCTGCTATATAGTATGAATACGGGTAGTATGAATGAGTCCGGACGTACTACATGCGCCATGTTGTTGTCGCGTGACATACGCTGTCATAACAGTGCGAACATTTAAAGAGCCCATTCCACTGATTGCACCAACTTCGCGCTGGTTTTAGTTCTGCTTTCTGTTTTCATCTGCGTTTTTACGTCGTCCGAGCCGACAATCAAGAGGAGGCGTCGGTCAGCTGCTCGCAGATCACGCTTTTTGTGGAGTTTCTCAAATAACATTTTTTTACCTAATAAATTTTACCTCATAAAACACACACACAACACAACCCCTATGAACAATGACAGATGTTGATTTTTGGCAAGGAAAAAGCCATTTATTTGCTTGTGATATTACCATCGATAAATAAACATGAATGAATCAATAGAGATACGCGTGTCACGTGTGTTTACCTCTACAGCCCATATATAGCTAACGTTACAGCCGCGTCTCCGGTTTCCGCCATTTTCAAATATAACGACAACAACTCCTCTCCCGTGGCATCATGGGATAGTAAAGTGTCCATCGTATGCGCACTTCAGAATTTCGCCGGAAGTAGTAGGCCTAGGTCATCCGGGGACTTTTTGCCTACTGTTTTTCGAATTCTATGATTTCGGACATACTACTCTGCTCGCGTACTGTTTTTCGCTGCGTCCGAAAGCGCATACTTCCCTACTATATAGTATGCGATTTCGGACGCAGCCAGAGAGAGCGCCCCGGCTGCGCGCGCGCCCTCTCACGTCTTCAAACAACACGAGCGCTGTCTTGAGGTGCGTTCCATTCAACAGGGTCCCTACACAAGTGTTCACTGCTCCCTACTCCCTGAGCACGGTATATCAGTTGAAGTGGACTTCGCTGAGAGTAACCGCTCATTTGGAATGCCCTGCAAACGTCATCAAAGTACGTTAACGACGGGGTTGCACAGCTTATGATATTAACATAAATATAGGCTTACATTCATGTTTTTATTTAATTTTTCTTTACTTTACTTCACAAACGAGCTAAGCTGGCTACATTCACTGAGGTAAATTGTTATGATAATCGTTTATAAATAAAGTGCCTAGGACATACAAAAACAATATATGTAAATGTAATATTCACCCCAATAACCGTTAAAAATACTGTAAAAATGTTTATAATAATGACAAAATGTATGAAAACTACACATATGTAAACTCCTCCGTCGTTATTTATGACCGCTCTGACTGGTGATGACGTCGTGCGCAATGACAGTTGGGTGAACATCGCTCTCCACTTCCGGTGAAGTGATGTATCGATGTTCCCTTATTCCCTATGCCGTTTGCAGTGCCCTTCGAACTGAACATGTTCGTTCCCTTCGGATTGGAATCTCACTTAAGATGGCGAAATACCCTGTGAAGTCCACTTCGCAGTCCACTTACGGTCAAATGGAACGCACCTTTGATCTCTCTCCCTCGCGCATATTAATCAAAATCTATTGACACGATAGTAAAAGGTCGGAAGACCGCAGTTTCACGTGGAGCATTTGGAGATTTTTAGAGATTAGAGACTCTAGGAACAACTTCTCAATGAACAACATCTCAACACTAAATTATAAAGGCCTGTCTCATATAGACGCCTGTCTCAAATACAAGCCGGTGCAGTTCGGCGATTTGGGAAAATAAAAGCCCGGGCTATTATTTGAAGTTTTACGGTAACGTAAATAATGTCGGTGTCCTGATCATTTTTACTTTGCAATAATGAATGCATAATAAATATTAATTGTGTTACTAATACTAATTGTTTAGTATTTTATCTCAAACACACAACCTATTGTTTATCATAATAGCATAGTATGTGGTATCTTCAAGAAAGGCACGATAAGCATTCAGCCGTGAGAAACATGTGGCTGTGTTGAATATGATGTGACTCTGCCCTGCAATTAGCTGATGCTCTTGATACATTCAAGTTAATCTGAGTCTGAAAGTCAGTCATGGCCCGTTCAAAAACAGAACAAACTAATCTACATGCAGAAAGATAAGTGTACTTTTTTACAAGAAAATACAATTTAAGTCTTTCTAATTCAAATTTCAAGTTTAACTCAATGTCTTACTTCCGGTTTCGTGTAATTATTTGTGAAATTTATACTAGCAATTTCTGAGTGAAAATTGCTTCTACAGCAAATCTATTTTAGGTGTTCATAGACACAGGCATTTTTCTTACCATGATACGTTACAAAAAACACATCACAGTTTGAGCATTTACATTTCACCATAAGGCCATCCTTAAAAATATTTTGGTTTGCAGTCAGTAGGTAGGTTTTTTTTTTATTTTTTTTTTTAGATTCAATGTAAAAAACCTAAAGCCTGTGTGTGTGTGTGTGTGTGTGTGTGTGTGTGTGTGTGTGTGTGTGTGTGTTGAGGTTGGAGTGTTTCAACATTCACCAAACACTCTGTTTACACATCACAACCAAACGCTCTTTCCCAGAAAAGGAACTGCTGCAAGAGCATTTGCATTGTGACTAAGATTCACCAAGGGAAGTTCATACAGTCATTTTTACTCATCCAGACAGACACATATAATACAACAAAAACAAATGGTGCTTTATATACAGTATACATGGTCAGCCACAAGCCAAAAAGTACAAATTAATTTTTTTTTATATATATAATAAGTTAAGTTTGTGAAGGAACATTGTGAACTTAGTTCCTTGAAACTAATTTTCTTGAAATTGTGGATGAAATTAGTTATAGTTCATCCACAAATGAAACCGCTCTCATCAATTATTCACCCTCATGTCATTCCAAATCCATAAGACATTCATTAATCTTCAAAACACAAATACTGAAACTATATTTACCCAAAACTCGTGCATAAAGATATGTCAAATATATCCATATGAAAAAACTAAAAAATTATGACCTTTGTCTAATTGACTATTGAATTGTTTTGGTTCTTGCTGAAGCTCAAACTTGCTGCGTAACACGAGAATGGCTCTCATGCTTGAGCTTCTGTTTACCAAAATTGAATATAGATCTTCATTTGTGTTCCAAATATGAACAAAAGTCTTATGGTTTTGGTGAGGGCGAGTAATTATTGACAGGATTTAAATTGAGTAAACAATCCCTTTAAGCCGCTGTTCAGTGAAAACCTTAAAGTGACTTCAGAACACCTGAGATATCATGTATGAGTTATTTTTATGTTACTTTTATGTATTTTTGTCCTATTCAGAGTCTGACTACAAAATAACCATGTACTTTCATCATATTGAAACATTGATGTTCAGACATTCAACTAGACAACACTTGTCATGTGTTTCACAAAAGAAAGAAAACGATACAAGTTTGGAACAACATAACCGAGTAAATGAGAAACTTTCATTTTTGGGTGAGGTATTCCTTGAACTCAGATATCAGACCATCAAACCGCAGTGTTGCTTTTTAATGCAAGCAGCAAACATGGTATGTGTGTGTTCACATATGTACTGTTAACTTAAGACATAACCACAATTTCACACTTTACACATCCGAATAGTGCAGCACATGTCAGCAAACTCACAAGATGGTTTAGGTCAGACACAAAATAAACTGAATTACACACAAGCCTTGCTGATTGTCAGTGGATAATTGAGCTAAACGTCATCTTGCGCACACATGGTTAAACATCGCAGGCCTTGATCATCATACAGAATATCATCATCATCAAGCTTGGATTTACTGACAGACCGCTCTTTAACCCGGGTGACTGGACGATTACAAATACAGTGTAAAAAACCGCAAAAAATACGTCGACGCAAAATATGCGCGTCGATTCGTCAGACCCCCCCTCCTCCCTCCCTATCTATTCCGATTCTCAAATAAGTGAATTTGTTTTGTCGTTTAAAAAGCCTTTATAAATTATCTTGATCTGTAACGTGAGATGGGCGCCGTCATGTTTTTGTTTGGGCCGCAGTTCAGAGATTCCTGTCTGTTGGATTTATTATAGCGCGTGAATTCATCAGTTTCTCCCGAAATACATGAAAGTAAGTGGCCGGTGAACTGGGAGAAAAATTGAGTTAACTTTATAGTTATTTACACTGTGTGTCTGATATGTCGGCAAATATATTTGAATGGGTTGTTATTGCTGCTTCCTCACCATTGTGTATTTTACAAACTATAACGTTATTGTTTTGCTATAAATGATATGTATTTATTACATGGCTTGGTTGAATTCTAATGTAGAATGCGGTCTGTTATTTCTTGATAACAGACCGCTGCTAAGTATAACCATAGGCGGTCTTAACATAGAGGCATAGGTAGGCGGCTGCTTGGGGCCCCCTACCAGCGGTCGTAATAGGGGGGCCCCCAACCAACCTAAAAAAAGGTTAGGGGGGCCCCCTTATCATCATGAACGCTTCAAAAGCATGGTAAATGTTATTAATATTCTTAAGAAATACGTTGAAACAAAGTAGTAGGCTAGTTAAAATGTCCAGTTCATGGTTATCTGTCCCTACACACCCCCTATACTTTCACAATGAAATGGACTAGTCCATAACGGTGCGCAGCGCGAAAGATAAACACAGTGACAGGACTGTATACATTTCGGTTGTAGGCTACTGTATCTTTCAACACACGTTACACACCTATTGATCATTCGTGTTTATTTAGCCTACTATTAACTAGGCTAGTAAAGAGAGATGATCGGTTCACGTGCCATTTGAACTGAGGCGCTTCAGCGATCTGTCACAAAAAAGCACCAAAACGGTATTTATTGTTTGAATTTCGTAATAAATTGACAGAATCTGAGAGCTGAGAATTTGTTCCATATCAAAAGTAACCTTTGCTGTCTAGTCTGTCGGTGTCAGTGTCCTGTTTGCTTCGCGATTTTTCTCTTTGTGAGAAAATGGATGTGTGGCGTGAGAGCGTGCATGAAAATGGTCAATTGCGTGAGTCTCACGGTCAATGCGAAATTATACATACTGTAATATCGACCAATCAGTATTTTTCAACCGCGGACAGAGGACAATAAAATAGCTGGAGTAACGTTAGACTACAATGTCACATAAAGTTATTACCTCAGTAAAGCCATTTAATGACCACGTAAGTTGGCTAGAATTTTTATTTTATAATATATTTAATATTAGTATAAATTAGTATTTTGCACTATAAATATGTGCACTATATTACATATTTATTATTTTACTTATCTTTATTTTATTTTACTATATCATTAAAATATTATAAAGTTGTTGTAATGAAAACCGCACTAGGCCTATATTTAATTTGAGTTGTTATTTTTAACCTTTAATAAATACCAGCTGACAGCTCTGTAGTCTATGTTTACAGCTTTAGGTGAGATTTTCTTTCTTGAGAAAATCTACTGTAGCCTACCTAATATGTTAGGCTGACTACGTCAGACTTCCTACTTCCGCTAATTTCATTTCGCTCCTGTCTACGAAACAAAGTGAAGTAGCAGAGTCTGGTATTACCAGGCTACTAATATGTATCCAAATTGAATCAAGATCGGAATAATACCACAAGAATAAAATTGAAATTGTAAATTTTCCTCTCCAACCTTTACTTTACCATAGATTAGCTTTACCTGCCTATCCACCATTCAGTCGGTAATTTTTTTTTCTTCGTTCTCTTTTAAAGATCGGATGGGGGCCCCCATACATACCTTTGCCTTGGGCCCCCAATGTGCTAAATCCGCCACTGAGTATAACCAGAGACAATTTATATAGCTTCGCGTCGGGGTCATAATCAGCCTGTCGGGGTTGTATTCGCTATAACAACCGCCACGCTATACATGATGATCCCTTACTTAAATGTCTGAAACCTAAAATAAACATTATGTGGTAAAAAACACTGAACAGTTGTGATATGACAAGCGCTGAGCGCGTCCGTCTTTGGCTCAGCCAGCCATCGCGCGAAAGCACAGTTTGAATCTGGCAGTGATGTCACGTCACTGTACATTCGCTCCTTAGTGCTCAGCTGCTGCAGAGCGTGCCGAAGTCGAAATTGCTGATGAGATATAGAGGAAAATATCAAGTGGAAAATTAGAATGTTACGAAAATAAGAATGCATTACTTTGCACTTGTATAGTCTTTTATTTTGGAATTTTAAGAGCAATAAACATATAATGCAATATATTCATGTTTTTTTTTTCATTCATATATGTAAATCAACATGTATAAACTGCTATTAGTCAATTAATGGGGAGATAATCGATAATCGAATCGAATCGGACCGAAAAACCGAATCGTTAGATTAATCGATGCATCGAAAAAAGAATCGCTAGATTAATCGTTTAAAAAATAATCGTTTATCCCAGCCCTAGCGCGCACCTTCGCGCTCGTGCGGACGCGTCGAGTATAAACAAGGCTTTAGGCAATTGAACTTAATAAGGAACATGTTTATTTAACATTTATTATTTCACATTTAGAACAGGAACATTTAGAACAGAAATGGAAAGATGTCTAGACAAAACGTGCACATGTGCAGGCACTTTTCTTTTTTTTGCGGTGATGACGGTGACGAGCTCAGACCCGCGGTAGGGGTCACGTGACCGCGGTATTGCGGTAATGCGGTAACCGTCCCAGCCCTAATCATTACTCCAGTCTTCAGTGTCATATGATCCTTCAGAAATCATTCTAATATGATGATTTGCTGCTCAATAAACAGTTCTGATTATTATCAATGTTGACAGTTGTGTTGCTTCATATTTTTGAGGAAACCATGATGGATTTTATTCAGGATACTTTGATGAATAGAAAGTTCAAAAGAACAGCATTTATTTAAAAAAAAAATCTTATTCTGTTATAAATTTCATCTCAATATTATTTTGATGGCAATATTATTAAATGCCAAAATGCGCATAAATTACGTATGCGCTTGTTTAAATAGGATACATATAAGAAAACATGCGCATAAACTATGATGGAAGCACATCGATGTGAAAAAAAAAATCAGGTGACATAACTGCACTTACCAGGGGACCGATCTTTTTTGCGTAACGATTTTGTGCTCTTCAGCTCACTGGATGGAGACGCTGCTTTATTCGCAAATGTTTAATACGATATTCCCATTTTGCGCAAAAGTTAAAAATTCGAAACTTTGGATGGAAACATAGCCACTGAAGACTGGAGTAATGATGCTGAAAATTCAGCTTTGATCACAGGAAGAAATTACATTTTTAAATATTTTACAATAGAAATCAGTTGTTTTAAATAGTAGTAATATTTCACAATATTACTGTTTATACTGTATTTTTGATCAAATAAAAGCATTCTTGGTGAGCAGAAGCCTGACTGAACCCAAACACACCGATTTGCAACAGTGAATCAGACTTCTCTTCTTTAAGAGACATACATGGACATATTTGTTTGTTACATCAACAGTCCCGAGGCACAATACTCCATCACTGAAAAGAGCGCTGACGTACAGGTTTTTAGGTTCAAACAGTCGTCCACGGCCCACAATGCAGGCTTACGTTTACAGGAGAATGACCTGGCAAAAACGCTCACACCTGCGATCTCAATGTCTGCCTCGACCTACGCTTCACTGCTGAGGATAAAGCGATCACTGTTGTGTGCCATCGACGCAGGCCTTAAACGAGGTGAAAGTGCACTCAAGACAACACGAGCATATTCACTTTCTTCACGCACGCTCTTGGTCTTATTTGTGCACAATTTACACAGAACTCTAATTAATAATAATTATGCAGAGATCCACTGAAATCAGATTGTGATGCCTTTAATCAAACAGCATTTTCAAGTGCACTTAAAGCTATTTCTAGAGGCCTGTTTCTTGCTAAAAATTTCTCATCGTTGCTAAAATTTATTGCACATCTCTTGGTGACTTTAACTTAAATAGACCACCTACTAAATCTCTCTTTATCATACATGACAATCTGTGTCTAATGACCAGAAAACCAACAGACAACATCAACGGAGCAAAAGCATAATTAAAGGAACCGTATGTAAGAAATGTATTTCAATGAAGCATAAAATGGCCCTGATATGTCACTAGACATTAAGAAATCATGTTCATTTTAGGGCTGTCACTTTTGTGAAAAAATCCTGTTCGATTTTTGAGACATAAGTGTTGATTGAATCGATTGTAAAATCGATTTTCCATGCCTAAAGACGTTTCCATTTTCAACACTAAATATTGGCAAATCCACGGACAACTAACAGGCATTATTAGAACGAGCGTAAAGAGGGCGCTTGAGACGCGCACAAGTCAAAAATATTTCTGATGATTTATTGGCGTGAACTTTCGTGCAGAATAACAAACAGGAGTGCAACCGTCAGGGATTGAAATTAACAACCGCCAAAATGAACTTTGGCGGGTAACGCTGTCAAATCACGAGTGTTTCTATGTTTACTCACTTTGCTTGGGAAGTTCGTGTAGCCAAAACTGCGCGGATTTAGCGCCAATACGCAACTCGTGAGTCCTCTTGATATATTAAATACAGCGTATTGCGCAGAACCTGTGCATTTCTGGCTTGCTTGAACACACACGTCACTAAGCAACAAATAACGGTGCGCTTGTTCACTTGCATTGAAGTATTGCAAATATTAAAAAGCATTTGGTTAACAGAAAAGACATTGTTATTTTCCAATATCCTAACTTACATGTTCTGTGTGCTGTATTGATCTGTCCACCTAAAACACATTTTTGGTTTAAAAAAAGAAAAAAGGACGTTAAAATCGATTCCCTATTTTCGTTTTCGAAACTTGTGTTGGTTGGTCCGATCGATTGTGCAATCGATTTTCGAACGTAAAGTGACAGCCCTAGTTCATTTCAAATACTTATATCACTGACAACAGTAGTCCGGCCAGGATATTGTCATTTAAAAAGTGAAGTTGCAGCCCTCAACTGATGTTGATGTTGTCATGTTGTGTTTTGGTCTGATGCTCCACCCTCCACCGATCGACCAATCACGGAGTCAGTAGTGTCCGGGTTGCCAGTTCTGCTCTAATTTCCACAGCTGCAGCTACAAACGTGTCGGATAAAAAAATGTTTAACGTTACGAATCCAAAAAAACCTTGTTATGATTCCAAAATATTTCGTGACAAAGTCTGAAATAAAACAAGGATTTGTATACGAGATGCCTTTGAAAGATGGAGACGGCTGAAAACGGAGAAGAATTTAAAGACTATCTGGCAACCTTGAGTCAGGGGGGAGGGGGAGGGGATACACCGCTCTACAGTCACTTGAAAGTGATTGAGGTACCAGTTTTGGCCAAATAGAGGTCTCTGCAGATGGTAATAGGAGTTACCAGATCAGGGGGCGAGGCCATAAACAGAGGGGCGTTTTCAACCGCGTTACCTGATTTGCCCGCGTCACAGTGTGGGTAGGTCTTAGGGGTGGGGTCGGGAGAAGGGCATCATTTTCATTGCATGATTTATAAACACCCACCAGTGTGAAAACACCCACAAATTTAGAAACACCCACTTTTGTTCCACAGAGACCTCCTACTCGTTTTGGCCACAATCTTACATACGGTTCCTTTAAGTTTCAGAATAGTCTTGCGATGTAAAGACACTGAAGATGCCCCATTTATGCCAATCTGAGTTTTAAAGGTGCCTGTGATCAGCAAGAGAACAGATGTGATCAGAACGGGACAGATAAGTGTGACGGACACTAAAGCGGCATCAGAATAAAACTGCTATACCACTGAAAATAGATTTGTGCATTAGAAAGGCTGAACCTTTGCACAGCATCTCGAGTCTTTTGGTGAAAATATTTTCTCTCCTGTTTAGAATCACATGACGATTAGCTCATACAAGTCTCTGTAGTTGCAATACGACACCTAAAACAGTTTAGTTGCTTTAATTTTGCCATTTTAGTACTGTTAAAGGGATAGTTCGCCAAAAAATGAAAATGTTGTCATCATTTACTCACCCTCAGGTTGTTCGAAGCTTGTAGAAGTTTCTTCCTTCTGTTTAACACAAAGATATTTTAAAGAATGTTGGTAACCAGACAGCATTGACTTCTATTGTACTTTTTTCCTACTATGGAAGTCAATGGCTACTGTCAACTGTTTGATTACCAACATTCTTCAAAATATCTTTGTGTTCAACAGAAGAAAGAAACTCATACAGGTTTGGAACACAAGGGTGAGTAAATTACCTTTTTTGGGTGAACTATCCCTTTGTTCCATCATGTTAATGTCTAAACTCTCTGAGCTAAACAAACGCTTGTTGTTCGTCGTCACAGGTTTACGAAAATAACTTTACTAAACAGCATGTGTCACTCATGAAGACTTAACTCAACAGCCTCAAGCCACTAATATTGGGAGTAGTTAGATTAGGCAGTGCTGCTCTCTTTCTCATTGCCCTGGGCAACAAGTCAACAAGTTACAACGCCAAGCTGTAGTTTATGGGATCATCTGTCTTACAGTAAGTGAACATAGTCAATTGACAACAACAACTAGCAGTTTTGTTGCTAATTTTTTAATATAAGTGTCTTGGCAACTCACGCGTGTTGATTCCTGCATTAAAGCCAATGCAATCATTAATGCACGCTATCAAGACCAATAACAGCAAGTCATGGGCAATATTTGTGAAGTTTGGAGGTCGGGTGCGAAATAACACATTACTGTGTTGTTGACACATTGCAGAAGTTGCAAAGACAGGAACAATTAATGCATATAAATCAGTAAAAACTATAATCTACACTTCTGCATTTAGGTACAAATATAAAGCACTAGCACTAGCAAGGGTCTGATATTAATCACTCAATGTTGCAAGAACAGCAGCTGTAAAGAATGGATCAATCTGACTCTTGCAACACTGCTGCAGCATCAACGCAGAACCCCCAACACCTGAAGATACATGAATATAACGTGTAAAAGCAGCTTTAAACAGGCATCCAGGCGCGCGAGCATGTGTTTTTCAGCATGTTGCTGCAGTCAAGCATCGGCGCGCGCTGACGTTGGCAACAGTACCGCGCACCATCCGCTCCTACAGCGTCAATTCAGCGCTCTAGCGTCGCGTCAAACTTCTCCTTTCACGATTATAACCGATGTAAAACGTCAAAGCAGCTCGTACTTACCTAAATCGTCCATGTTTTGATCCGGCAACGGGAGCAGGAGCCCGTGATTTACCGCTCGGCTCTGTTTCGGGTCTCGTGTGCGCTCCGCGATCGCACGCGGAGAAGTTTTCAACTCAAGTGCACGAGCTGCGCGAGCCCGTGATGAGTCAAGCACACGCCGCGCCCGCTCACTGCCCTGTTGACCGAAAGCGAGGCGTTTAGAAACGCGTCTAAAACTATATAAAAAAAAGAATACAGAATGAACAAAAAAAAGTAATGTTCAAAATAACAAGAATAATTATAATGGGTGCAAATATTTAATAAATAAATATTTATTTAATAATTTAATGCTTATATATATATATATATATATATATATATATATATATATATATATATATATATATATATATATATATTATATTCAAGCATACAATATATCATAATACAAACAAAATATAATATATTTTAATATTTAAATAGAAAATAACATAACAAGTTATGATAGAAATATATATATATATATATATATATATATAAACTAATATTATACCTAAAACAAAATGTAAAATTATTAAATAAATAAAACTTTATTTAGATAAAGTGTACAGACTATCAAAATACTAATAAATATCTAATGCATTTAAATTTAGCATTTTTCATGACAAATCCTATATGCTCAGAAACACAATTTGATTAAAGTTATGCATATATGAATAGTATCTGCATTAGTTCATGGGAATCTCATGATAAATTTGCCTTCTTTGCAGGTGTTTATCTCATTTGGACAGCTGTAATCGCCCTCAGATGAAATGTCACCCCATCTTTCATGCAACACCACGTCGACTTATACATTACATAGTGATCAAGTCATCAGAGCATAATTGCACAACAGCTTACACATGCTGTTATGGATTCTGCAAACAGAAATCCAGCAACGGCAACAGATATGAAATTAATTTCAGTGGTCTCCCATTCGTGGGAAGAAATCCTTTAATCATCATTCTGTTATTGTTATGTATTGGTGTGCTGGCCCGTAATGGGGAGCTGTTGGCTATCATTAGACACTGGGATATCCCATCAACAGCTGTGAACGGGCTGCTGAAAGCTTCAGGATCTTTGGGAATCTTCTGAACACACTTCATGATTCACATGTTCATTTCCATCTCTAAAGTGAGCGGCGGTCACAGATGTGCTATTCCTGTACTCGAAAACAAGCATTTTAATACCGAATTAAAACATGATTTCCTACTTGTTGCATAACTGGTTTCTTTTATATAATTAATTATCAAACATAGCATATTTGTAGTAATGATATACATATTTGCTGTACACTATTTAAATGTTTCAGATCAGTAAGATTAAAAAATATATATATACTTTTATTCATGCATTACATTAATCAAAAGTGACATTTATAATGTAGCCTGAAAAATAAAATGTATCATGGCACAACTGTTTTCAACATAATATATGTTAATAATCAAAATTGTTTCTTGAGCAGCAAATTATTAGAATGATTTCTGAAGGATCATGTGACACTGAAGACTGGAGTAATGATGCTGAAAATTCAGATTTGATCACAGGAATAAATTACATTTTAAATTATATTACTATAGAAAACAGTTATTTTAAATTGCAAAAATATTTTGCAAAATTATTGTTTTTACTGTATTTTTTAAATGCAGCCTTGGTGTGCATAAGGGACTTCTTTATAAAACATTTAAAAAACATTATATACAGGTGAAACTTGAAAAATTTGAATATTGTGCAAAAGTTAATGTATTTCAGTAATTCAAATTAAAAGATGAAACTAATATTTTTTGTATATATAATTATATACATATGCATGATTATACTTTTCAGGGCTGACATTTCTGTATTTATAATCCTTTTTTTTATTGATTCCATGTAATATTCAAATTTTCTGAGATTTTGAATTTGGGGTTTTCATAAGCTGTAAGCCATAATCATCAAAATTATAACTTTTGCAAGAAAATACAAATTTTTCGAGTTTCACCTCTACATTGTGTGCAGTATGCAAACGTTTGGATACATGAAATACCTGGATGTGCTGCTATAATTGCCAAATCCATAATATCCATAATCCATAATATTTTATTACATAATACTGTCAGCATGTTGATTGGTTTCCAGTGTGAAGTAGGTATTCCATAAGTTATTTCAGCCACAATATTCAGCATCTCTTTTCTCTGTCATTATTTAATCAGACTATCCATACAATTTTATTAAAAATGCTAAATAAAAAAGTGAAACAATGTACACAAAAAAAAACAGAATGTACACTGTAAAAAAAATTCCGTATTTTTTACGGAATAATGCTGGCAACTTTGGTTGCCAAACAATTCTGTAAAAAATACATTAAAACTGTAATCACCTTTACAGAGCAGCATGTAATTTTTACATTTTAAACTGGTATATTTAACAATGGATTTCAGCAATATTGACATGGCCATAAAGGTGAATTGAAGTATTAATATCTGTTTTGTACCATTGTAATACACTGACAACCAACAATCACAGTAGCGATGGGAGTCACATGATAAATCAAAGCTCATCACAAGCAGCTTTACCACTATAAAGTTAATACTTATATATTGAAGCTGCACAGTGTCATTCGCACAAACATTAAACACCGTCATGGTAACACACATGAAATTTTCAAAATGCAATAAACATTAATTTAACAACATTAAATGTAACATAAAACCCTAATGTACATAACTGATTAGAAAAAAACAAAAAAAAATATGAAGAAACATAGTTATTTCAACAAAAACACATCAAATGTGAAGTGTCACGCAGGGAATTGTGGGAATGTCAATTTACGGTTTTTCACTGTAAATTATACAATGAGTTGTTCTTTTTCACTTTCAAAAACTGTAAATTTAACGGTATTTTACAGTAAAATGTACTATTAGATCTATCACAGTTATTTACCGTATATAGTACGGAAACTTTCTGTTAACCATTTAACAGTTTTTCACTGTAGCATTTTTACAGTCTTTTACCGTTAAAATCACGATCATTTTTTACAGTGTATACTAAAAAAAACTAAATGTACACTAAAAAACTAAAATTCTAATTATTGGACAAAAAACTATCACACGTAATAATCTAGAATACTGTCTAACACTTGATGGCTGCTCTGTCAAGTCCTCGTCGTCGGTTAGGAACCTGGGTGTGCTCTTTGATACTAATCTTTCATTTGAAAGTCACGTGTCGTATCTGTAAAAGCGCATTTTTTCATCTTAAAAATATATCTAAATTACATCATATGCTCTCATTGACAAATGCGGAACAATTAGTTCATGCGTTCATGACCTCAAGACTGGATTATTGTAATGCTCTACTGGGTGGTTGCCCTGCACGCTTAATAAAACAAACTACAGCTAGTTCAAAACACAGCAGCTCGAGTTCTTACAAGAACCAGGAAGTATGACCATATTAGCCCGGTTCTGTCAACACTGCATTGGCTGCCTATTAAACATCGTATACATTTTAAATATTGCTGATTACTTACAAAGCACTAAATGGTTTAGCTCCGCAGTACTTGAGCGAGCTCTTAACGCATTATAGTTCTTCACGTCTATTGCGATCTTAAAATTCCGGCCAGTTAATAATACCTAGAATATCAAAATCAACTGCTGGCGGTAGATCCTTTTCCTATTTAGCACCAAAACTTTGGAACAATCTTCCTAACATTGTCTGTGAAACAGACACACTCTGTCAGTTCAAATCTAGACTAAAAACACATCTCTTTGGCCTAGCATTCACATAATACATTATAGACTTCTATAATTCAACGTTAGGCTGCATAGATTAGGTCAGCCGGAACCGGGAACACTTCCCTTAAATCCTGATGTACTTGGTACATCATAAGAAGGATGGCGTCTACACTAATATTAGTCTCTGGGTTTATCCCGAGGTTTACCGCAGTCCCCCGGATCCAGACCGTATCCAGATCTGATGATGGACCTGCGCCTGGACACGACGACAACGCAGTCCTGCAGTGTTAAACTAGTCCCTCCCCTATGGTGGATCTGTGCCTGGACCCATCCCAACGCAGTCCTGCAGTGTCAAACTAGTCCCTCCCCTATGGTGGATCTGTGCCTGGACCCATCCCAACGCATCCTGCAGTGTCAAACAGTCTCTCCCCTATGGTGGATCTGCACCTAGACCCATCCCAACGCATCCTGAAGTGCCAGCCTCATCAGCCCTGTGAAGGCCTCATCGACACGACAGCCATCGGCACTGATCCTCAACATCTCGTCTCCATACCGGCGTGATGACTCCGAATTACAACCAGATGGAAATGGATAAATACTGTAAATGTTCCAATTCAATCTGACTTGTAATGCTGCCCGATTCATAATCATACACTCAATCATACAACTGGCCCCCGACTGAGCCTGGTTTCTCCCAAGTTTTTTTTCTCCATTCTGTCACCAGTTTTGGTTCCTTGCCATTGTTGCCTTTGCTTTCGGCTTGCTTAGTTGGAGACATTTAATATTCAACAACAATATTATTGATCTGCCTTACTTAAGGTGGACGATGACGCAATTTTCTTCTAGAAACAAACTTTGTTGTATTATTTTCATGTTATCACTGTGAAGCTGCTTTGATACAATCTGTATTGTAAAAAGCACTATATAAATAAAGGTGACTTGACTTGACTGGTTTTGTAGATCAAATCACTGCTCTACTACACATGCTGTTTTCAGGACACCAAAGTGGAAGAAACTCTCATATGACATCATATTGGCCCTCATTTATCATTGTTGCGTAGAAACGGGCGTATATGTTGGCGTAAGATTATGCTTACACTCCTCTCACCGCCTGATGTATGAAGCTGTGCGTACCTTTGAAATCCAGGTGTACGCAATACCTGCCCTTGATAAATGCCGCGGCTGAAAACGATCGTCATTAGAATAACACGCCCCAATATATTCAAGTCTCCGCTTCCCCCACGCCCTCATTTTACGCCATGGACACACGGAAGACGGCAAAGAAGAGAAACTTGACCTATCACAATGCATTACTTTACAGCACGTGTTTTGAAACAATTAGCATTTCATTTCGTATCACGTCACATGTATTGGGGTGTACAATAGTGATGATGATGATGTGATGTGGAGTATCATTCATTCACATTAATAATTGCATGACAATTTGTAATATTCGTATTCTTATTCTTATGATTTTCTATTAATGACGTTTATTGTTATTTAGAAGAAGAATGTCGTTATTATTATTTGTATTACTATTATTATTATTATTTAAAAGAAGAAGAATGTCATTTTTATTATTTTGTCAGTCTGAATTATTTGTTGGTCATTGAAAGCCTTTCATTACCGAACCCAGTCCGTGCGCACGAGCCGGGCCTTACCCTGAGGCGTCAGGTAAAACGTACAGGCTCGCAACTGAAGGAATACATATGCCTACAAATCAAATGCTTTGGTAAAGTCACACAAATTAAACATTGAAGTCCATGTTGCACAAAAATAAACACTGAAGTTTATAATTACTTTGTTGTTGTTGTTGTTTTTTTTTGTTGTTGTTGTTTTTTTTGCAGTGGGTCATAATATATCATATCTTTTAGTTTGTCAGTGCGTTTTGTGGTGTTAGGTTTTTGCGGCACATTTCCGCACTAACTCAAACGTTCGTACACCACCTCCTGAGCTGGCGTAGGATTTGAGCGTGCCGTACGCCAAAGTCCATATTGATAAATCTCAAAGTCACCGTGGTTTTGGGTGTACACCAGGTGTACGCTGGAAATTTGGTGTACGCACTTTTGATAAATGAGGGCCATTGTGTCTTATGAATTTAAATGCCAGGAAATCTCATAATTTCACAACTGCTGAAGCCAATTGGGGAGTAACAAAACATTCTGAGAAACAGAGCACATCTAACTTTACCCAAAAAAAAAAAAAACTAAAAACTGTACAATGACCTGGATAACTGTGAACCTTCTCAGACAGATGACAAGATTGCCAATGATTTTGTGACATGTTTCTCCAAGCACCTTTAAAAATTGTATGTTACAATTATTAAAGGTGCTTGGAGAAACATGTCACAAAATCATTTGATTCTAAAATAGAATCATTCTCTGAAAATATGTTCCTGTTCTGCTGTTTTTAGCAACTGCAGTCAGAAAAACTTTACTTCCTCTTAAAACCAGCAACTGAGCCAATTCTTCAGGCTAGAAAGAACGCATTTATTTAAAAACTCATTTGAATAAATGTCAAACATCTGTTTGCGGCACCATCTACAAACCACTTCAGAGAGAAATAATGTTCTCAGTATAATACAGCAAAATAAAAGAATAGAAAACGTTTTATGAAATAAAATAAAATAATCAGATATTTAGGTTTGGTGTATGCATATATATATATATATATATAATTTAGTTTTAATTATAAATAATATCAAATAATAATGAATGAATTAAAATTACTATGTAATAAACCAAAGCGGGATTAGTTAATTCATCTTTTAATGTTACGTTTTATCAATAATGGTCTGTTGCACAATAATGTGAGATTCACAATAGCTTGCAAAATATTTAGTTCAACATATCCAGTGATTATATATGAGTCTCATCTGCCAAGTTCTTACCAAAATCTGCCTGTAGGCCTATAGTTTGACAAGGCATAGAGAGGCTAGTCTGGTTTGGTCACCTCATAGGTATGCCATGGATAGGCAGTTTGGACCGGCAGTGGAAGCTTGCCAGATTCTTTTCATCATCAGCGCTGATAGCAATGCCAAACCATGCCAAGCCCTGGCCACATCAGACTGGAGTGATTTCATTAGTTGTCGTTTTCGAGGCTTCCACGCTTTGTTCTCCGTTCACATGACTCAGCTGAACTCCTGCCAGGAGCGAATGACTTACAAAGAGACAGGAAAGACATAAACATGATGAAAGGAAATTAAGAGAAATACTCACACAAGCACACCAATATGGACAACAGCTGGCCTATTCATTGATTTTTAGAAATATAGACAACGTGAAGTCAACACAAAGAGACATTCGCAACTCATTTTACCTTCATAATCAGATGTATTCATATCCTGAAACACAGAGCAATATGTCAATGCAATCACAGAGCAATATGTGCCAGTGTTATGCCAACACAGGGCCAGGCAACAGTGCATATTGGCATTATAATATCATATGTGAATACCAATTAAAGAGACCACTCACCGTTTCTCCAGTTTAACAATTCCACGATAAGTCCAGAACACAACTGTACAGCACAATCGGTTTGGTATAGCAAATCCTGCAGTATCCACGTTTTTCCATGTGTTGAGAAACGGGAAGTATAATGTCCTCCCGGTGACCAACATTTGAACTGCCTCCTCTCAACCGGCTCAACATTTGAATTCACAATGAGCGCACATATTAATCACTCTGAGTATGAGAATGGTGGGATGTCACTGTGATCCGATCTGACGTGTTGACTGGGTCTGCAGGGTTATTACAGTTAACTAAAACTAAAAAACATTTTCATTACTTAAAATGACTTGAAATGGAATAAATGTATAAACTTGATAATAATAAGCAATGTTTCTTGAGCAGCAGATCATCATATTAGAATGATTTCTGAAGGATCATGTGACACTGAAGACTGGAGTAATGATGCTGAAAATTCAGCTTTGATCACAGGAATAAATTACATTTTAAAATATATTGAAATAGACTCAGTTCTTTTAAACTGCAAAACTATTTTGCAAAATTATTGTTTTTACTGTATTTTTTAAATGCAGCCTTGGTGTGCATAAGGGACTTCTTTATAAAACATATAAAAAAAACATTATATACAGGTGAATACTGTTTTTATGTGTAAATAAATGCAGCCTAGGTGAGCAGAAGAGACTTCTTTTTAAAAGCATAAAAAAATCTACTTTGGAGCAGTAGCGTATTATCAGTCCAGCAGAGCTAATATAAAAGCAGACACGAGCCAAAGGTCAGAGATCAAACCATGGGGCCGAGGCCTTTATTTCCAATGATAGACACACAAGAGGCAAGGCAGTCACTTTTGCTTTTGAGCTTTCTTCGCGGCCCTCTGAGCGGGAGCGGGGCAGAGGTCATCGGTGACGGGGCGGGGCGCGGTCCTTCAGCTGGCGGACGGGGCAGGGGGAGCGGGGTTGGGCACGGGATTGGGGTTTGGATTGGGGTTGGGAATGGGAATGGGTTTGGGAGCCGGGTCGGGGACGGGGAAGCAGCCCCGTTTGTGCCACTGCATGTCGCGTACACGTCGGATGGACTGCAGCTGTGGTTCTGTGGCTCCCCATTCGTTCCAGTGTTTGTAGTCTCCGTGTTCAAACACGAACTGCCGGCCGCGGTAGCCAGGGTACATGTAGCCCACCCACCTGAGAAAACAGATCACAGTGACACTTGAGCTTGACAACCAATCTGCGATCTGATCCAGTCAGTGCAATGCCAGAAAAAGGTCACTGTAGCAATTAAGTGGCAAAAAGATATCTTGAGGAAATACACTCTTAAAAAGAATGGTTCCAAATGCAAGTTTTGCACATTGATGGCATGGATGAACCATTTTTGGTTCCTCAAAGAACCTTTCAGGCAACAGTTCTTAAAATAACCACTTTTTTCTTTGGCCCTGTTCACATCTGGTATTAAGATGCATTTTGGTCGATCGGATCACAAGTGGACGACACTAGATACAGGAGTAAACGGGTCTAAAGCGTTTTCAGCTTGTCCACTTTCAACCACTTCTGTCGAAAACTCATTCGAGTGTGTTCACACAGACACAAAACACCATCTACTGAACTAATGAGTAACATTATGAGAAGAGCTCTAGCCAGACGGGATTTAAACTGTCGGCTGAAGACCCAAGTTTGGTTTGAAGGGGAAAAATGTACCAATCACAATGTTCTCTCACCATTCCTGATTTCTAACACACACTCACAGTGTTCGGTTGGTCTTGCGGCTGTCAGAGCAGAAACTAAAGCTGATGTTCTGTGTGTGTTTTTCCGTCGCCTCTGGTCGCGTTCATATGTAAATTCAGCTTATTTCGTCCATTAGATCGAAAGATCTGAAAAGCCCATACATTACCCTCCAACAGACCCTCCCCTCGAAGAAATCAGGACAGAAGTGTTTGGAAGTGGACAAAAGAGACGGATTAAAACACCAGGTGTAAACGGCCACAGTATTAAGAATATTTGAATAATCTAAAGACCCTTGACTTTTTCCACTATAAAGAACCTTTTGTGCAATGGAAAGATCCCTATTATAGGTTCTTCATTAAACACTGATGAGTGTATTTAGTATGTTTAGTGATATTTTGAGTGTATTTAAAATGGATAAACTTTTAAGTAATTATTAATTCAAGCTATCCTTAAACAAACTAAAGATTTCATATAAGAATGGAGTAAGATTTTAGTTGTCTGTGCATTGTGGGGGAACTATGCACACACTTTTTTTGTGGAAACCGAGATACATTTTTTCTGAATGATTTGATGTTAAAAAAGAACAACATTTATTTGAAATAGGATTCTTTTGTCACATTATAAATGTCTTTACCGTCACTTTTGATCAATCTAATGCATTCTCACAGAATAAAATTTTTTATTTTCTGAATACAAAAATCAAAGAACAAGACCATTTTGAAAAATAAAGGGTTCAAAAGTTAACAACTCACGTTCCATTGACAACTTTCGCACTGGCCACACGGTCCTGGAAGCCATGGACCCACAGGCTGGGAATGTCATCATCCACGATTTCCATCTTTCTGCCGGCAAAGCTGCTGTTCTCGAACAGATAGAGCTTGTGGTCGGCGCTGTCCTGGTAATGAACCACAAACACAAGACTCAGTGAAGCGTGACAGTAGCTCAGATCTTTAGGAGTGTGTGAATGTGAACGTGTCTGTCACCACTCTCAGGGGTCTGATGGACATATAGCCCAGATCTTTAGGAGTGTGTGTGTGTGTGTGTGTGTGTGTGTGTGTGTGTGTGTGTGTGTGTGTACATGTGTGGCCTGGTAAACCCTACGTTATGGGGACAAAATGTCCCCACAAGGATGGCAATATCCGAAATCCTTGTTCGTGTGGGGAAATTTTTTGGTCCCCATGAGGAAATCAGCTTATAAATCATACTAAGTGATGTTGTTTGAAAATGTAAAAATGCAGAATGTCTCCTGTGGTGGGTAGGTTTAGGGATAGGGGCAGTGTAAGGGAATAGAATATACAGTCTGTACAGTATAAAAATCGGTATGTCTATGGAAAGTCCCCATAAAACATGAAAACACAACATGCGTGTGTGTGTGTGTGTGTGTGTGTGTGTGTGTGTGTCTCACCACTCTCAGGGGTCTGATGGACATATAGCCCAGATCTTTAGGAGTGTGTGTGTGTGTGTGTGTGTGTGTGTGTGTGTGTGTGTGTGTGTCTCACCACTCTCAGGGGTCTGATGGACAGGAGACAGTAGCTCTTCTGGCTGTTGGTCCAGGTGGTCCAGCGAGGATATTCTCCTTTCTCCAAAACAAACTGCTCTCCCAGAAAGCCTTTCTGCTCAAAGGCGACCCATCTATGACAAGAACACATTCACAGACAAGCTCATATCATGATGGATAAATGGACGATTCCTATTGATTAAAGCAGGGATACCCAAACTTATTTGTCAGCCAAACCTGTTTGACCTATAATATATACTAGGAGTAGATTTTGAATACATTTTTATAATTTAACAACATGTTCGCATGTTCACACTTAACAGTTTGCTGTTAAGAGAAGTAATTAAGAGAAGTAATTTTGCTTCTCATGTAAATGTATCTTGATTTAAGAATGTTTAGATATTTATACTGGAAACCATAACAATACTGAGGAAGAACTTTTTTTCCAATGTAGTTATTTAGTACTTTTTTTAGTTGAAACTAAATGACAATGAGAAATATTGCCTTGGAAACAGGCTGAAATTAAATAATTTTAAGTTGTTGTTTTTTTTTTCTTTTTCTTTTTCAAGTAATGAAAACGTTTTTAGTTTAGTTAACAATAATAACCCAGAGGTAGACAAATAATATATATATAATTATAACAGTGGTAATGTAATGTAATATTTACAGAACAATAACTATATATTATATTCAGAAACTTGCCGATTATAGTTTGTTCTGTAAACTGTCAATTTAGGTAAATTAATTAATGACAATTCATTTTGTGATTAAGCAAAAACAACAGTAATAGCAAAAAAAATATGATTCCACTTTACACCTTTAGATTGTTTTAATATATTATTTAAAATATTAATATAAATGATATAAACAATAATATATTTTGTATTTAAATGCTTTGAATTTTATATTTTAATTAAAACATAATATTTTAAGTCATAGCTGAGGCCTGTATGAGAAGCACTGATATAAGTAGTTTATTTGAGTCGTATGATATAATCATACCTTCTGAATACATATGCTATCATTTGCATGCACAACAGACTGAAACTGAAAAGCCTCTTCCACCTTTTGAATATTTGCATATATTAACACTTTTGCTTTGAAGAACCATGTAAAAATTCTTCACATTTTCTTTAGTTGACCTGTACCTTTAAGAATCAGAGAGGTTAGACCAGGGCTGGGCGAGAGATCCACTTTCCCTGATCAAACTCGCCTGACTGGAGCAGTCCTGGATCAGCTCGCTCCGGTGAGTTTGATCAGGGTTGCAGCAGAAACTTTGCAGGAAAGTGGATGTTTGGAGCCAGACAACAGAGAACATGATGTACTGTACTCACGGGCAAGACTCAACTATGATCGATCCAACTTTTTCCAATTTCTTCTCAATCAAGTCCTTGCATTCTGCTGACAGCTCGACCCTTTTCCCTCGGAAGTTCTCAAATTCATACAGTGAGACCTGTTGAGATAATTCAATACATTTAAGTGTTTTAAGTTTGGATTTCAGCATTTACACCTAAAACCATTTATACAAATTGTCACAATAATTTCAATAAAGAAATAGGTTCTTCTCTTGTTTCACAAATGTTTTTTATAGCCTCAGTTCAATATTTTAGAGTATGTGAGTTGACCAATAGATCACAGATCTGATCAAATCCTAAATATTTGCATCATTGCAGGGAAGATCTTTCTAAAAACAGAGACATTGCTGCATTAGATTGGTAACACTTAACAATCAGGTTACATTTGTTAAAAGGTAACAACATTAGCCTATAATACAACGTTGTTAATGTTAGTTAAAGCATTTACGTTAACTAATGGAGCAGATACAGTTTTCGTACACTGTAAAAAATGATCGTGATTTTAACGGTAAAAGACTGTAAAAATGCTACAGTGAAAAACTGTTAAATGGTTAACAGAAAGTTTCCGTACTATATACGGTAAATAACTGTGATAGATCTAATAGTACATTTTACTGTAAAATACCGTTAAATTTACAGTTTTTGAAAGTGAAAAAGAACAACTCATTGTATAATTTACAGTGAAAAACCGTAAATTGACATTCCCACAATTCCCTGCGTGACACTTTACATTTGATGTGTTTTTGTTGAAATAACTATGTTTCTTCATATTTTTTTTTGTTTTTTTCTAATCAGTTATGTACATTAGGGTTTTATGTTACATTTAATGTTGTTAAATTAATGTTTATTGCATTTTTAAAATTTCATGTGTGTTACCATGACGGTGTTTAATGTTTGTGCGAATGACACTGTGCAGCTTCAATATATAAGTATTAACTTTATAGTGGTAAAGCTGCTTGTGATGAGCTTTGATTTATCATGTGACTCCCATCGCTACTGTGATTGTTGGTTGTCAGTGTATTACAATGGTACAAAACAGATATTAATACTTCAATTCACCTTTATGGTCATGTCAATATTGCTGAAATCCATTGTTAAATATACCAGTTTAAAATGTAAAAATTACATGCTGCTCTGTAAAGGTGATTACAGTTTTAATGTATTTTTTACAGAATTGTTTGGCAACCAAAGTTGCCAGCATTATTCCGTAAAAAATACGGAATTTTTTTTACAGTGTAGGACAAACAACTCACAAATGAGATCTCTTTAACATCTCAATTGTTTCTAGGCAGCAATGAGATTAAAAATAAACCAAATGGAGACGTTTGCTGAAGTGTCCAGCTTCTCAGAACGTTCTTCACAAGGAGTAATCTCACATGTCTCCTCTAGCGTGTCAGAAGAGATCTCAATAATGTCCCCCATTATTGGTGTGCAATCACAAAGTTAGAGATCACAATATCAACTCAAATATTTCTCATTAAATTGTTGATGTGAGATGCTCCACATTCGTTTAGAGCTCAATAATGTAAGTTGATACATAATGCTAGTCTCATGAAATATAAAAGAGCAATTTCTGAGCAAAATATCCCCTGTGAATATTAACGCTATAAACGTGTATATTTGGACCTTGTAAACTGCTCCTGCTCCTCCTTGGCTCTTCCCAGCAACTTGCTGATCCGGGACTCCCTGCTGATCCGACATCTCTCTGCCTGTCAAACACACAAAAACACGGAGACGAGAAAGAACCGTTCTGAATCACTGCACACGCATGAGCCCTGAATACACGAGAGCAGCAAGTAAATCAAGCCAGATGTTATATAGAGAAAATAGATCAGATTTAATCTTCAGTGGGCTGCTATTTGGACACTTATAAATACCTGAATGGCATTGCATAATAAAAATATAAACATTAAAAAAACATTATTTTGAAGAAAGATGCATTAGCATTCTATTAATGCAACAACAACAAAAATCTAATTGATACGAACAATCATTTTTATAAAGCACAATTTCTATTGCCCAACATTAAATGGGTAAAGGAGAGGTTTAACAAACATTGAAAAATGACTGAAAAATATCCAAAAGGAACACCGATTAAACACCGATAATTATGTTCATTGCACGCATTTGTGTTTGCAAACTTGTTCTTAACGAAACAAAACAGATGATGAAACATCAGAACAAGTGGCTTTTTTTTAACAAAGAAGCACAAGCTGAGGTTTAACAAACATTGAAAAAATACTGAAAAACATCCAAAAGGAATGCAATTAAACACAGATGATTATGTTAATTGCACGGATGTTTGCAAAACAAAGAGACACACAAAAAAAAAAAAAACACAGAAAAACATCAAAAGATCATAAAACATCAAAAACATGTGCCATTTATTTTGAAGAAAGATGCGTAAGCATGATTTTAATGCAAAAAAATGTGGGTTTTAAACTATGAAACTGTGTATCTAGTGTTTCTTGGGTTTCACTTTATTTTGATGGTCCCATTAACACATTCTGTTGACTATAAGTAACGTTGCTCCTACATGTCTACTAACTCTCATTAAAGTGTTAGTTGAGTATTAATAGACTGGTAGGGTTAGGGTTAGATGTTGAAATAGTTGAAAAGTTACTTATAGTCAGTAGAGTGTCTGTTGAGGACCATCACAATAAAGTATATGCAGATATTAAGCAGACAGTCTACTAATACTCTAATGAGAGTTAGTTGACATATAGTTGCACAGTTACTTATAGTCAATAGCACGTTCAAAAGGGACCATCAAAATAAAGTGTTACCGTTTCTTGTTTTAGCAATAAAAGTTCAAAAAGATCAAGAAGACCACATCCCTGTTTCTGATAAAGAAAAATCTATAAATCGTGCTCTCTGAAAAAAATTTTTGTCTCCTCTTTTATACCAATTTCTATAATAAATTCTAGGACAATTCATTAGATATCAAAAAACCTAAGAGAGATTTTGTGACAATATTAGACGCATATGAAAAGTAAGACTTTAAATGCATCTTTACCTGTTTCTCCTGTCCGTGACCTTCAGCAGTTTTTCTCACCCCTCCACTCTCTCTCTCTCTCTCTCTCTCTCACTCAGCGCGAGTGTGTGTGTGTGTATGTGTGTGAGTGTGAGTGTGTGTGGAGGTGAGGGTGTGTCGGGTGAGTGGAGGGGACCCGGGGGGTATTTATGGTTTAATTCCGTCCACAGCAGCAGAAATGGGTTGGCCGTGGATTGCTGTTGATGCAGCAAGTCTGTCGTTCTCATTTGTGTCCGTCAGACTGCCTCTCAATAGGCCGAGAGTTGGCAGGAGTTGCCCACAGCACCAGCCTGCTCTGCTGCCAGCGTGGGTACAGCGGGCACCCACAGGGAGCGAGCCAAGAGGATTCAGACAGGATCAGCTGCTGTCATCACAACCCTCTCTCTCTCTCTCTCTCTCTCTCTCTCTAGTCCCGTGAGCCGCCTCGGTGCCTCAACCCACTCCACAGTCCACACATTTGGGTCATTGTTGATGGATTCTCAAACTTTGTGATTGTTTTCTTTAAGTGTTTGCCCAAGAAAAGCATGTGTGTTTCACAAACAAGGTTTAAGACTAGTCCCAGACTAAACTGCATGTTTGAGCTGGTTTAACTAAAAGCAACTTGTCAGTGCCATTGTTTTGTCTGTTAGAGGCACATCAGTAATGTTTATTCTAAGATACCTTTATAAAAGCTACTTAAATGTCCTAATTGAACTAAGGCCTATGGCTTTATCTGAGCCTTGTCTGTACAGTATACAGGTGCCACTTAAAGAAATCAATTAATTAAAAACTAAAAAATAAATCACTTCGCAATATGACAACTTAAATAGTCATTTTTTTAATGTAAATTAAACAGATGATTTTTTTTATTTATTTATTTTTACATATTTGGCATTTTACTTCTTTTTTTTTTTACTCAAATTGACAAACAATAATTTTTTTTTTTAAGTAACACGACCGTTAAAAAGTTTGGGTTCAGTAAGACAATTATAATATTACAAAATATTTCTGCTTCCTTTGAATGCTGTTATTTTGAACTTTCTATTCATCAAATTATTTTTTTTATTTTTTATGTAGGCAGTCAGTTTTTACAAAAATATTAAGCTGCACAACTGTTTTCAACATTGATAACAATCAAAAATGTTTAAATTTATTAAAATGATTTCTAAATGATCATGTGGCACTTTTGAACGCAAGTGTACTTCATACTAATGGTCCATAAATGGTTAGAAATGCAAATAGACTGTAAATTCATCCTGAATAATTTGTTTACACAAACAAAAGTAATTTTTCTTTGTTATCAAGTAGAAATAATATAAATTCTTGAGGTAAGAATACACTTTTTCAGTGTATGATCTTGTTATATTCTGTTGTTGGAAGATTCTTACTTGAATCAATGGATTGTTAAAAAGCAAATAAAACAAATTAAATGGTACACCATGAAACTTTTGGCCATCTAGTGGTTAAAAAATAAATAAAAACTGCATGCATTTTGCAGAAGAACATTGTTTTGGTTGTGCTTCGGCTCTGTGTGGATGAATATGGTCATCTACTGCTCATAAAACATTCACAGGCTAAGAGATATTACCAGTTTATATGAAAACAATCTCAAGCTGACTATCTGAAGACTTAACTGTATACTTTACCCGTTACACACCACTTCCCTACTTTAATTCTAGCACAGCTACAACAACCATAATGAAATGATCTTCACAATAGATAATGCTTTACAATGAACTCTCAGTCCTATCTCAGTCCTGACACACATAAGCAAATGATATGTACAAAGACAGACGTGCTTCCCATTTAGAAAAATATTTAATGAAGATATCCCTTAATTGTAATTCATAATTATTTTTTTTATAAAACACAACTCCTGTTGCCCAACATTAAACAGGTAAACATTTTCCTCTAGCAGCAATTTATACAGCTGAAGTCAATAAACAAACAATGAAAATGACTGGAAAACATTAAAAAGGAACACAACTAAAAACACAGCTTATAATAAACTCAGATTTGTGTTTTGTAAAAGTGTTCTTGGCCGGACTGTAAGGACATGGGCGACAAAGCAAAATAAAACATAATGATAATCCACCCAATTATTAGCCGATGCTTCTCTGCTTATAGCTTTAATTCAAGTAGAAATACAGAGAATAAAAGAATTATAATAAAAGTGACCCAGATCAAATTACCATCAAATGATGTTTAGAAATAGGTCTTAAAGGAATGGCACAATGTAAACAGAAAAAAAAAAGAAAAAAAAAATTAAGAGAAAGAAAAATTATGTTTTATATAGCAATACCATAATGAATATCTTCAGACTTTTAGAAACACAATATTTAAAATCAAATGCAAAGTAATGCCTAAGACCTCAAGGCACAATTTCCAGTGGCATGACTCATCTAAAGTGCATTGTAGCATGACGCTATACTGATATCTGCTTTCCCCATGATCACAGAAGACGACACTTGAACTGAGGAAACGTCTTTCAAAATGAATTGCTTGTTTTACCATCCTGCTAAATTAATAAATGTAAACAGAATCAAAATGAGCTTGGGTTCCCCCTGGTCCAAGACTGATATCATGCAGCTCATGCTTTTCAAAGACACCATCATGTACTGATTATGATGATGCAGACTTTCATGTTAAAAAGTAAAAAGGTGCATAACAGAACATCATCTTGGCAAAGCCTACAAACATTTTAGTCCAGGGACACATATTTGAAAATCCTATCTGATATCAGTCGGTTTGAGAATGAAAGGCTCATTGCACTTCTCATTTACGCATGTCAGTTCCTTTGGCATCTTAGTGGCATCAAACACACTTCCTTCCAGATTTCCTCTCAACAAACTGCATCCGACCTGTGAGGAAAGACGGCAGAGTAAACGCCCTTCTAAAACTGGAAGAAGTGACATTTGCAACCAAATGACTGAAAAGTCAGTGATTTAAAAGTGTATTTTGTCACCCTCTACTGGGGATAAAGCGAGCGACATACAAATTTCCCACCCTACACTCTTAAGAAAAGGTTAAGCATGTGATAAAGTATGTTTACAAGCTGTTTTATTCAAAACATTTAATTAAAGTTAAAAAAAGAATTTCACAAAATGCATTTATCAAAACTAAGTCCATAAATTGATTTCGAAACCCCTAAAACGTTCTATATATTATGAAACACCTGACAGAACCCATTAAGGTTCTAAATAGAACCTTTTCTTCTAAGAGTGTATGTGCTCTCTAATCATAATGAACATTGAAGCAAATATTATGTGGAAGATTTCAGGAATCCACTCACCTGAGCTACACAGATTCAGGCTTCACTTTCAGGTTGATTCATTCGCTTCTTGGATTTGAGCTCAAGCAGCCACGAGGGTGAAGAGCCGGACCTGGATTTACATAAATCACAATTATTACAAATAACTAACACTTAACATGATTCAGATCATTCTCATTAAATTCATCATCTATCTATCTATCTGTTGAACTTTGTGCCATTTGCAGCGCGTTTCTGTATTTGCCTGCGGTCCCTAATAAAAATAAGTGTACTTGAAGTTGTTAATTTTATTAAGTATAATTAAGTAAAGTTTAAGTATATTTTTAAGTATACTTTATTCCATAAGTATACTACACTGTAAAAAAAAAAAAGTTGGATTAACTTAAAAAAGTAAGTTACCTGGTTGCCTTAAAATTTTTAGTTCATTGAAATGAAAAATTTGAGTTAATACAACAAAGGAGATTGGTTTAATGAATAGAAACTCAAAATATTATGTTATCTGAACTACATTAATTATCTAAGTTGATTTGACAAAATATAAAAAGTTGTGAAAACAAATAATCAAAATTCATTTTTACAGTGTAATATCAATGTATTAGTAAGATACTTTTAAGTGTACTTTTTCAATACTAATTGGGCCTAAACTGGCCCCTTTTTTAGCGTATAAAAGCATACGTTAAAGTGTAACTAGTAGATGTTGAGTACATAACTAGTTTACAACTACATTTTTAATTTGTACTCCAACTACACTACAAGTGAACGTAGATATACTGATAGTTTACTAGATAAGTACTTGTAGCACATTTAATTTAGTTTATGAACTAGTTCAGTAGTAGTACTAGTTTAGTAGTTTTATACTGCAAGTATACTTGCAAGTTTTCTTTAAGTGAATTTAACATCATACTTATTTTTGCAGTACTATGATCCTATTTAGGAATTATTTTTTATAATTGAAACACCTTTAACTGTACTTTAAAAAAAAAGTATATTCCTATGTACAGTAACACTACCAATTTGGTATTCCAAAATTCCCATTCGGAACATCCGTTTTCTTTATAAATCAATATTTTCAAACAATGCAAGTTTATAAGACAGTGTGTAAAACTATATGAAAAAAAATAATAATTAATCAATCAAAAGATTAAACACCTATAAGCCAAGTACACTTAGAATAAGTCATTATACTTTTATGTATGTATATCTCGATCAAAAGATTGGGTACAAGTCAAATATACTTTTTTAAGTACATTTCTAAGTACATAAGTACATGCAAATACTAATTTTAAGTAAATGTACATAAAAAGTAGACTGAACGTATACTAGTAGCTAATAGCACACTTAAATAAGCTTTTTTTTTTGCAGGCTTTGCAATGCGTTTCTGTATTTGATTGCATTGTGAGTATTTGCAGCACATTTTTATTTGCAGCACACTATATTTTTTTTCTTTAGTGTGTTGACCTCTCTAAGCCACTGTAGTTTCACTCAGATATATGTCAAAAAGGAAAGGAAAGACCATCTTAACTTCTGTTTCATACGGATGTTAATTAATTATGGATCATTCAATTGAAATAACCTAAATGAATTCAACAGAATTGGGACAATTTCATTTCCAAGATGATTTAGTAAAGAATGAGACTCCTCACGCGCTGTCCTTGGCGTCCACAGGGGGCAGCACTCTGGGGCCGAGGGTCATGGTGGGGGTGCGGGGAGAGCGTGCGGGAACAGGCGGAGGCGTCTGGGCTTCTGTTGGACTTTCTGCTTCCACCACTCCACTTCTCCGCCTTAGCTGTGCCTGAAGAGAAAGACGAGACAACCTTGTTGAAACCACTGAGACTGAGACTAGAGCTTTATGCTAGTTGAGGCTGATTTATGCTGGTTAGTAGCCTGGGAAAACCCAGACAAACTTCCGGCAAATTTTAGATTTGCTCTGCAAGTCAGTCTGGCCAACAGTCCATTGAAGCCCATTTCCAATCGTTCCTAATCGAGGCACCAATCACAAACGTTGAGGCGGGCTTTACACGATGATGATCGCTCTGATTGGTTTAAGGTCTATCCAATTGTGCCCAGAGGCATTTGAGCGACGTCCTTTGGAAATGGGCTGTGAATGAAGCTTCCCCAGACCCACTCTCAGTTACGACTGGTGTCAACCAGGCTAGCTGGTTAGTGCTGGTCTTCACTGTAAAAACGAATTTTGATGATTTGTTTTCACAACTTTTTATATTTTGTCAAATCAACTTAGATAATTAATGTAGTTCAGATAACCTAATATTTTGAGTTTCTATTTATTAAACCAATCTCCTTTGTTGTATTAACTCAAATTTTCCATTTCAGTGAACTCAAAATTTTAAGCCAACCAGGTAACTTACTTTTTTAAGTTAATCCAACTATTTTTTTTACAGTGTTGTTGGTTTACCACCACAGCCTCAAACCAATATTAAAAATATTGCTAACACTTTACAATAAGGTCTTATTTGTTAGCATTAATTAATGAATTGGCTAACATGAATTAACAATAAGCAATACGTGTTTTACAGGATTTATTCATCTTTGTTGTTAAAAAAATACTAATATTTATAGGCCCCATTGACTTTTTTTGTTTCATACTATGGAAGTCAATGGGGCCCGCATCAACTGTTTGGTTACCCATATTCTTCAAAATATCTTCTTTTGTGTTTAGCAGAAGAAAGAAACTGTTTCAGGTTTAGGACAACTTGAGGGTCAGTCAATGATAACAGAATTGTTCTTTTTTTGTTGAACTATCCCTCTAAGGTCACGCATCCTGATGAAGACACCAGCATACAATACCAGCAATACTGGTCCCATCAGCAGACACATGTAGTGTTTGATGCTCTACCATGAGGGCTGAAGGGTTAATCCCAGGAAACATAGGGACTCTCTTCGGCTGGCAGGGGGCTGGAGAGGACACGGTGTCCCGGGACGGCTCTTCTTCTGATTCTGAGTCCCCTCCATTGGGACACTGATCTTTTGCATCTGTAATAGATTGATACATCACCGTTGAAAAGTTTGGGGTCAATGCTGCTCTTTTAATTTATTATTTATTATTTAGTTTATTCAAAGAACCCTGCAAAAGGTTTCCACAAAAATATGAAGCAGACCAACAGTTTTCGACATTGATAATAATAAGAAATATTTATTGAGCAGTAAATCAACATATTAGAATGATTTCTGAAGGATCATGTGACTGAAGACTGGAGTAATGATGCAGACAATTCAGCTTTGCATCACTTGAATAAATTCTATTAAATGGTGAAAATGCTAATGGTAAAAAAATGGTAAAAACAAACAAATGTATTGTAATTTTGCTCAAATAAATGCAGCATTCGTGATCAGAAGACACATTTGAATGATAGTGTCTATGATGATCCCACCTGTGGAGTCGCAGAACCTCCAGTCAGGGTTTGTTCCCTCGGTCAGCGCGGGCAGAGCGCCTCTCTGTCGGACGGCACGCGTCGGCCTGGAGCGCTTTATGCTTCGTTTCTTTGACAGATCAACCTTCGAACGTAAAACGCTGGAGTCCAGCAGAGGAGCTGCAGACTGATCATGCAGAAATATACACAAAAACACATTGAGACAGGTGCACAAGGAGCACTTTTATACAATACAATACAATACAATAATATATATATATTTATACACAGAGATAATGTAATGATGCAATATGCATTGCATTATTGTTATAATAAAGAAAAAAGTGAACTGATGCACCTCAAGAACAGGTAGCGCCTCGAACTCGTCCTCATCCGGGACGTCTGGCGTGACCGAGTCAGTAGATGTGTTTCTCTGTCTAACCCGAGTCAGCCTCTGCAGGGCTTGACCGATTCGGCTCTCTGTGCCAAGACTGAACAGATGAAAACACATGAAAACACCCCGCACATAACTCTACAGTGAGAGAACTGAACTTTGATGCATTTCATGACCACTAGGAGACAGTCTGAGCAAAACTGACACCCACAAAACTCCTCTTATCAAATATGAGATCATTGACGTGAATGTTGAGTGAATTTACGCTACCGTTCAAAAGATTTTTTTAATGTTTTTTGAAAAGAAGTCTCTCATGCTCACCAAGGCTGCATTTATTTGATCAAAAATGCTGTAAAATAAGTAATAATGTGAAATTGTATTACAATTTAAATGCTAAAATGTAATTTATTCCTGTGATCAAAGCTGGATTTTCGGCATCATTACTCCAGTCTTCAGGGTCACATGATCCTTCAGAAATCATTCTAATATGATGATTTGCTGCTCAAGAAACATTTTTGATTGTTATCAATGTTGATTTACTTTGATGGATAGTGTTAAAGATGTATGTGCATCGATGTACTGGGATTTTTATACAGATAGCGAGTACAAAAGAACAGTGTGTATGTGATATAGAAATCATGTAACGTTATACATGTCTTTACTGTGACTTTTGATCAATGTAATGCATCCTTACTGAATAATTATATTATACTCTTCTTAATTTCGAATTCAAAACCCCCACACTTTTGAACGGTAGTGTAATGGTTAGTCTAAAGGTAACAACTAACTCTATTGTAACTTTGAAGTTATGTAATTACTTTAATAAATAAAATATTTTTTTATGTGGCACAAAAACAAAGTACAATGAAGTACTACTGAATGAATTAGTGAATCTATTTTATTTTTTAACTCATTCATTAAAATGAATCATCTAAACCAAACAATTTTCAGAAAATTATCCCAATGTTAGTTGAGGGCATTTCAGGAGACTTGAGACTTTTAGTACATTTACTCATTCGGCTGAAAGACTTTGTACACCATGTGTAAAAAACACAGAAATACAGTCATTGTGTCACCCGATACCAGTGAAAATGAAAATAGCTTGTTACTGGAAAAGCAACATTGTTTTGAGAACAGCTCAGGCACGGAAAATATCAGTAGCAATGCTTTGAATTTTAGTTATGTCACCAAAACTTGAAAGAGTGCATATGATACATTCTGTTTGCCGTCCTCAGATGTTCAAAAGACAACCGAAGGTTTGTTGCTGCAGTGAACGTGATGATACGAGTCATTTCTTACCCATCAACATCGTCGTTGTTTTCACTTTGTTCATCGGTTTCCCCGATCAGATTCTCAGTGTCCAGTTCCGCAACTCCATCTTCCTCGGGTTCACAGTCCTTCAACTGACCCTGAGAGCAAAGACAGACAGAAGAACTTCAATACTCAGATTACAGGAAAGTCCTGCCATCTGGCAAGTAAAATGGTCAGCTGACCGGTGCAGTTTTTTTAAATTGCAACACAATACAAAGTTAAATCACATTGTAGGACAATCAACCAAAAGCTACATGACAGTCAATAAACTTAAATAAAATCATTTTATTTTAGTAAGTGTTTTGTTGTAACCATTTATTTTGGTCACTGATATTCTTCTTTAATCGGACGTTTAAAGAAGAATATCAGTGACCAAAATAAATGGTTACAACAAAACACTTACTAAAATAAAATTATTTTATTTAAGTGCATGTTATGTGATTATTGACAGACATCAGAGAACCATGAAGCTTTGATTGTGCTGTTAAATTATTGAAATATTATCTTAACATTTCAGGGGTACTTTAGGCCAAGGGGATCAGCTGACAAGAAACTTTGAATCCATGATTTTGAGGTTTAGATGCCAAAAATTTTGCTTTTGTTTTCTGTGATTTCATAATATATTATGGCATTTGACACAATCCTGGAAACAGACCACTACAACAAACTGAGGAGAATAGAAATTTAATTTGAATTACACAATGCAAAATAATACAATTTCACAACAAGTAAAAGTCAGTCAAGCTTGAGTTGTGTATCTATCTATTATCTATGTATCTAAGAATTACAAAAAGCTAACCTATTATTGTGGTGCATCATCACGCAAAATTATTGTTTCCAATGCAAAACTTGCACTCAGCTAACAGACACACACATATGCACACGCACACACACATATAAACACGCACACACATATGAACACACACACACACACACACACACACACACACACACACACAAACAAACATAGACAAATGGCAATTCGAGCATAAATGTTTTAATGAGCTGGCTTGGTCACAAGGGCGAAACTGTCCTTTACAAACACAGCAAACACACACACACACACACACACACACACACACACACACACACACACACACACACACACACACACACACACACACACACACACTCATCCAGACTTGTTTTTGAACACAGAAGAGATACTTTGCATTTCTCATCACTCTGCTGCTCAAAACATGTCGGCGTACAAGAATCGTTCCTAGGAAACAAAACACTTCCTCATAAACAGACTCTCTGTGACACTGAGCAAATGTCCATCACGAGACAATCCAGTATATACGGTAAAAATGACTTCTGGACTATATCTCTGATCAGAATAAACAGAACCGATTCAATTCTCTTCTATTACCGACACCGAGTTGGAGGCTCTTAAAGGTTCTGTGTGTAATGCTTTTAACGTTTGAAGTAATGAAAACTAGGGGCAAATTTTTTAAAATAAATATATATATATATATATATATATATATATAAAATGTATATATTTTGGTATAAAAAACAAATGTGTCAAAAGTGTCAAAGTATAATGACAAAGACTAGATCAAAATTAAAATAACATTAACTCTTTATCTCAAATTAGAGGCAATGATATAAGTTTGAATAATATTACTAATTTATAAATAATAAATAATATTCTGCCATTATTGCAGCTGTCAGGAATAATCTACATCACTGAAAGTCTACAGTAAGTGATTACAATTATCTGAAATAAGTTAAATCCTTTTACTAAAATATGTGATCAACTGATAAGCCAGAAATGGTTTTAAACTAGATACTTTGATGGAGTAATGTTGATTGTGCAACGTAAAGATTATTTTTTTCATAACTACTGCATCGTACATCAGCCAAGAAAGTAGCCTGCAATTTTAGCATCCTTCGATCATGTTAACTCTAATCTAGAAAAAACAAAAAACAAAACAAAACAAAAAACCTACAGATGAAATGAAATAGAAATTACCTTAGATTAAAAAGCATCAAAACATCTGAAAGTAGTAAAAATATACATATATCTCACAATCAGTTTTCAACTTCTGGTTGAAACAATGACTAGACTAGTACAGAAATAGTAAATGAATCGGCCCTGACACAATGACTATATATATATATATGAAAATCCTATTACTATTGGAATTTGGTCATATTCCAATTATGTACCTCTATTAGAGTCACCATGAAATCAAAGTTGACAAGTCTTTTTTTTTTTTTTTATGAAATATTGCAGTATTTATTATAAATGATTTAATTAGATTTTTTTTTGTCCTTGTAATCTTTAATCAAAATAACTTCCCCTCCCTCTTGCAGCGTCATCTCTTCTCTTCTCTGATGACGAGGGCGGGAAAACTATCACAACCATCCAATCAATTTCCCCACGGACGAAATCAAGCCCCGCCCAACATCTGTTCATGTTCCAGAAGCCGTTTCACTAGGATCACAATAGTGAAGAAAAGATGATCACGTCATCCATTTCATGCCGACTTCAAATACACTAAACCATGTTCTGGTTTTTAGGAGTCCAAATAAAAAAACTAGTTAAAATTAACTGGAATTCTCTGTCATGTAAAAATCTTATTTGTAATAGTCTTTAGTGATGAAATATTAATTCATATAAACTCATTTTTTTGTTTTTTTTAAGTAAAATAAATACTGTTCCATACAATACAATACTGTGCAGAATTGCTAACATGCTGCATATTATATGGCTTCACAAAAATGTGCATGTGCATCAGAACTAACAAGGTCAATGTGCAGCTTTAGTTTGTGTAGTTATTCACTAGGGAGGGGACTAAACTTCTGCTCTACTGTTCCAGGAGCACCATAAGGGTCGTCCCGTGATATTTTACTAACAACCCATGAGTCATGCAGCAACTAGTGACCTAAAACACACCGTCAAAACCTCGTTCCTGAAATTACACAAACATTAAAAGATACATACGTATATAGCCATCCGCTATCATACTCATAGAGGCCATGCAATACTGTTGAAAAGTATGGGGTCAGATAGATTTTTATTTATTTATTGAAAGAAATTAATATTTGTATTCAGCAAGAACGCATTACATTGGTCAAGAGTGAGAGTAAAGACATTTATAATGTTACATAAGATTTCTATTAAAAAAAGCTGTTCTTCTTTCTAACTTTATATTTCTATTCAGTTTCCACACAAATATAAAGCAGCTCAGCCGTTTTCAACATTAGTAAGAAATGTTTCTTGAGCAGAGCATCATCATATTAGAATGATTTCTGAAGGATCATGTGACACTGAAGACTGGAGTAATGATGCTGAAAATACAGCTTTGATCACATGAATAAATTACATTTTATAATATATTCAAATAGAAAACAGTTATTTTAAATTGTAAAAATATTTCACAATATTACTGATTTTACTGTATTTTTAATCAAATAAACACAGTCTTGGTGAGCAAAATAGTCTTTTTTCAATAACATTAAAAAATCATATCAACCCTAAACTTCTGAACAGTCCACCTAAAACCTCTCTATATAGACATGTGCACGTCTGTGGGATGGGTGCCAAATTAAGGTGGTCCAACTCAATTTTAGAGTTTTGGGTGGATCAAGACCTGTCATGACTGACAGAGATGCATATAGAGAAACAGAAGACCCAGCATGAGAGGATAAGCAAATATACAAGTGAGTAAAAACAAGCCTAGACAGCTCGAGATTCCGAGCAAAAATATTCCAAAACGCCTTTCATCCTGTTTAACAGTATTTCATGAGTAACACACTGACTCATGCATGTGCACTGACAGGAGTTGTAATCAGATTGTAAGGATAAATAATACTAATAATCAAAACCGATTAAATTAATTTAAAGTCCCCATGAAATTAAAATGTAATTTTTATTTATTTATTTTAGTATGAATATGTTAGCTTTAAGTAGCTAGTTTGCTCCAAAACAATGACAAAATTCGCATTTAGAAGATATAAGAGTTCAAAACCTAGTCTCTCACTTCTGCAATGATTTTGAGGACATCATTCTGCATTTCAACTTCTCATCAAGCTGAAGCTGCTGCTGAAATCACATTTACTTTTCGTTTACGTTTTTACGTTTCAGACAGTGTTCCATCAGGGCGAATGAAGTCTGGTTTCACGTTAGTGTCACGCGAACCGATATAACAGAGCGGATCATGTGATCGAGTCGACACAGACAGAAACCATATCGGACCCATTTGAATTCTGCACAGAATGTTGTATTTTAAAGCGATATGAAGGAGATTAAGATGAGAAACGGTTAGACAGACTCGGAATTAGCACTGACGAGTAGAAGATATAACACCAACATAAATTACACTATAAACTTTTCAAACTACACATGCATTCTGGAAGCATGATCATGTTCACTGTTTTCCTTTATTAACAGTTACATATTAGATCCAAAAGGGAAATCTATTACACTGTGGTTGCCATAAGCTGTGAAATGCAACTTTACTGAGCTAAACGGCTCTGGTCGAGCTGTGAAACGCTATTGGCTATCTTAAAAAGGGGAGGAGCTGCTTGATATGTCCCGCCCTGTCTTCCTGTTTCAGTGGAAATTACATCAACACATTTAATAACGCTGCGCGTTTCAAGGCACTTCAGTAGGCCTTTAAATTATAATCAATATTAATACCAAGTTCTTGCATGAAACTCTAGATGACGCAGGTCCTTAACTCATTTGAAAGCAATTGCATCATCATCTACATAACGCAGCTGATTGGTTGCTGTTGGATCAGCGGCTCAACATTCAAATACCGGTAGTGTTGCTTTCAGAAACCCTCCACCTTCCCCAGCTCCACCTGTCTAGATCTGCTACGGGGGTTAAATCATGCATGTTACATCTGCAGCATCAGCAGTATGTCTTACATGCTCACATGCTGTGAATGTATTGGCAGTAGCAAGTCTTGGTACTTGCTCTGCAGCAGCAGCATAGCAGATCTATTTCAAGGTTAAATACATTAACATTTCTATATCCATTACCATTACTATGCCATTCTCTCCGAGAGTTGTCATGACAAAAATAATTATTATAATAATAATTGCTAAAAAATAATAGGGTCCAACCTTTTACAAAGAAAAATGCAACAGCGACTTTCCAAATAACTTTGAGCATGCAGTAAAAAAATGTTTCGGACATACTCAGTGTATTGAAGACTTGTCAAAGAAAGCACAATACCTTAAAAATTGTCGGATAAAGCGAGAACGAGAAAGTGAGAGAGCAGAGTACACACACTCTTACATTATTTGAGTTTGGCGTAGTCGTGCGTTTGCGCAGGGAAAATCGCTGCCGGCTTTGCTGAGACAGATTCCGAAGGGACTGTCGACCACGAGAAGCAAAACTTCTCAGCGGTGAGATGGCCCTCTCAAACCTTCCCACTCGTTCTTCGTCCTCCTCCTCTTCGTCTATTACTCCCTCATGCTCCAGAGTGCCTGAAACCAACTCCACCGCCTCCTGTAATGAGCGACGCATGTTGCCCATCCAACCCGACACTTGTGTCTGCACCTCGGAGAGTTTCTCACCCAGGAACTGCATCTTGATGTACCCCAAATGACGAAGTATGTTAGGAAAGTCAGTGGTATCTGGTGGTAACGCAACTCTTTCACTGGGTTTTTGGGAATAAATCCCAGATGTGAGGTCTAGGGGGCGTTATAGCCAAAACACACTGGCATCTCTGTAGGCATCTTGACCTGTAAACTGGACCAGAGTTTACGCCGATCACAGAAAGCACTTCAGGTTGTCTATCAATCCTTGACGCTCTTCCGGCACTTTCCTCCACAGAGCACATGTAACGTGTCAATCCATTCTGCGGTTGATCTCCAGTAAAATCTTCCTGTTTGGATGCAGTAGAAATACAAATCAGGGGGAAAAAATCTTCAGACATCCAATATTGAAGTCCAGTGAGCACTGTTCTTGTGCACTTCTCCCAGATCCCAATGGAAAAACATAGCAGAACTCCGGCAAGCCCACTTCTTATACCTGTCCCGCTGCAGGTACGAACAGGTACCGGAAACAGGCACTGCCCTCAAATGAGTGACAACATCCCAGCTCGGAGAAACAGAGAGAAAGGGGGAAGGGATGAAAGCTGATCGAGGGAAATCACGTGTCACTGACTGCATTTGTAAATAATAAAATGTCGAAGGACACAGAGAGAGAAAACAGGAAAGAGTTTTATGTGGGAACCTTTCTGTACCTGTGAACTTTGGGAAAATGCTAAACCACAAAGCCCTTATGCAAACTACTGCTGAATCAGGTGCTTTGTGCTTCACTGTGCATTAGTTTGACTATTTGCCTTGACTAACAGGCTGTTTGTCTAATATAAGCCATAGATTGCGTGTGAATTAGACTATACCTGACACAAGCTGTCACACTGTGAGGAGAAGAAACTTTGTAGTAGTCATTTATAAGTATAAAGTTAAATTGATTCACGATACATATTGCTATATATATATTATATATATATAGTTTAGGTCAGTAAGACATTGCTTATTCAGCAAGGATGCATCAAACTGATAAAAAAAACATAATAATGTTACAAAAGATTTCTATTTTTAAATAAATGCTGTTCTTTTGAAAAATATCATGGTTTACACAAAAATATAAAGCAGCACGACTGTTTTTAACATTGATAATAATAAGAGATGTATCTTGAGCAGCAAATCATTCTATTAGAATTTCTGAAGGATCATGTGACACTGGAAGACTGGAGTAAAACACACACACACACACACACACACACACACACACACACACACACACACACACACACACACACACACACACACACACACACACACACACACACACTCATACACACACACACACACACACACACACACAAACACACACTTAACCACCAACCAACGGCAGAGGATTTCAGAACACCGAAAATAGTGTCAGTTGTGATTTAATGGAAACTTGAGCAGCATGAATAATTGAAATAAGAATTAAATTCAATATATGGGTAAGAATGTTTGTGAAACCTCATAAGTGCAAAAGCCCCTGCTTGATTTAAGCAATTGTGTTTTTGATTTCCATTACACGAGAGTAGATGTTAAAACTTCATGCTGATTTGTACTCGGCTTTCGCCAAGATAAGCAACACTAAGACGTAGCTTTACAGTAAACTATGCTTCTCCATCCATTTACGCTTCTTTCCATATGAGGGTGTGACTCCCCTTCTGTCCGGCGTTAACGGCTGCAGTGTACTTGGCGCGTCAGCACACACGACGGCTGCAACTACAGTGTGGTCTCCCTAGTGGACCAACACGACAACCGTCTGGATTGAGCCGAGTAGGGGACATCTCTAGGGTCTTCAAGTGGGCACCTTCCGTCCTCAGTGTTTCGTCGACTAGCCCACGACACCTCAAGAGGGCTCGACAGTGACTCTGGCGTCCCAGAGTCACCCCCCTCCGTCCCCCACTCAACTCAGCCCAGCTTACTGACCTCTACATCCCTCCTGCTGCTGAGACCTAACCACAATCTCACTATCTCTCCGCAACCCAACCATACGCGCCAACCCGATTGACTAAGGCTGTCGAGCCCCACTGGTGCGTTAAAGCAGTTACAGTGGCAACGGTTCCGTATGGCATACCACCTACCGCAAAACACAATATCTGCCCAACCACCCGTCATTCTATACTATACAACCTATACAAATTGTATAGTATACTATACAACCTATACTATACAACCTATACAAATAAACCAACAGACTCTTCAAGTTTTTCAAGAATTCTACGAAACCGTAGCGTGGCGGCCTGTACCTTGCCAGCTAGAATCTTTCCGTCTCAACCACAGCCAGTTGCTGCTCCTTTCTGCTGCTTCAGATAAGTTCTTTACTGTGCGACGCAACTCTTGGCCGCTGAATCCGACGTCTCTGAGGAACCGGGTTGTAGAGTGTGCCACAAAACCTCGACAACCCACTTCCACTGGATAAACCTGGACTCTCCATCCTCGCTGTTCTGCTTCAGTGGCCAAATGAGCATACCGCAGTTTCTTCCTCTCATATGCCTCATCTACAGCATCCTCCCATGGCACTGTCAACTCTATCAGTTGAACAATGCGTGCTGATCCAGACCACAAAACAATGTCTGGTCGTAGGTTAGTGGTGGCAATCTCAGGTGGAAAAATAAGCCGTTGATCAAGATCAGCCAGCATCTTCCAGTCCCTAGCAGCTTCCAGTTGTCCTGGCCGAGAATTGGTGTTAACACCTTTTCTTGGTGGTTGCTCGCCTGGGCGGAGGAATGTTGTCTTCTGCGTGTAATGTTTTGCTAGAACATGCGGCAACTTATTGGTCATACTACGCTTGCCTTCCAATGCTAAAGCCAAACATCTCAGTACTTGGTCATGGCGCCAAGTAAACCGACCTTGGCTAAGAGCCACCTTACATCCTGTCAAAATGTGCCTTAATGTGGCAGGTGATGAACACAAAGGACAAGAGGGATCCTCTCCTACCCAGAGGTTTAGGTTCTGCGGTGATGGGAGAACATCATATGTTGACCTAATAAGGAAACTGATCCTACTCTCTTCCATTGACCAAAGGTCTTGCCAGCCCATTTTGCGTTGTTCCACACTCTCCCATCTCATCCACTCTCCCTGCTTGGCCTGGGAAATGGCCTTTATACTCCTCATCCTCTCCTCCTGCTTTCGCACCTCGTTGACTACCAGCTTCCTCCTTTGAGCTGGGCCTGCCTTGTGCTCTTTAGGAGGAGCTAAACTGAGCCCAAAACCCCCTCTTCCATGCTTGAAGCTTTATTGACCCCCGGTGGTTTAGAAAAGCACCTCAATACAAGTATTCTTCAACAAAAACAACACTCACCAGTCACAACATCTATTCACAGTCACACTACACTTCAGCACACTAAAGTCGAACAGTACTAGTGAACACAACATATCCTGACTGAACACTGTTCCAAAGAAAGGAAATGATAGACGTTTCCTCAGGCGAATGAAAACTATAGAAACAGATCCACTTGACATTACTGAGAATCATATTTCATAACCATTTACTGCTGAACAGCTCAAACAGCTTCTTTAGAATTACATTTTATTAAATCATTTCACAACAGCTTAAAAACATACTTTAATCACAGTGAATTTCAAAGCAATCAAGACCAGGATTCAGGAAAACATTATCTTATGTTTTAATATTACCTCTCAAGGTGGATGCTGATTTAATATATTTTTTTAACTTGTTCTTATTAATTTAAGTTAACAAGAGCACATAAACCAAAGGAGGAGGTGGTATGTCAAAAATTCCATACATGCACACATTTTCTCTCCTTTTCCTGGTATAAACCATAACATGAACTCTCAGTAAGACCCGAGTCGATGCACTAAAACCGGAAAAGTATTTCCTTTGCGTTTTTCATGTAGACAACAACGTTTTCAAAACGATCACAGATCTGCGAAAACAACTAAACTTCTACTATTCTGCTGACAGGCCAGTAGTTGGCGATGTCACTTTGTAAAAAAAAAGAAACGCTATCGGTTTCCACCTCGTTTTCACAAATTCATGTTTTTGTAGTTTAACGTTACCGGTATCGGTTTCAAAAGTTTGCATTTTCAAGGCCCCAAAATGCCATTGTCGTGTAAATGAACGACCAAAATATATCAAACAATTTCAGTTTTTTGTTGAAAATGGCATTGTGTAAACGGCCTCTAAGCCTGTAACTCCTTAGATTCAAAAAGTTAATCAAATAAAATATATGGCAAAAATATTTCAATCATTGTGCATCACTGAAACATTTTGGAGATTAAACTTTAGGATTATTTTTGACATTTATGCTTTGCATATGAAAGGAATAAACGTCTAAACCGGGCTTTGCAAATCATTTACATGAAGATCGGAGAAGAACAAATCCCCTGTCTGATCCCATTTCACAGGACTCGAATGCAAGTTCAACTCTCTAAACCATAATAAACTCAGTTGTACTGTAGTGCATTCTGTCATCATTTACTCGCCCTCAAGTTGTTCCGAACCAAACCTGTATGAATTTCACACAAAAGAAGACATTTTGAAGAATGTTTGTAACCAAACAGTTGACGGTAGCCATTGACTTGCATAGTATGAAAAAAAAAATACAAGGAAGTCAATGGCTACCATGACTTGCTTGGTTGGTAAATGATGACAGAATTGTCATTTTGGGTGGACTATCCCATTAAGGAAGTGTAATGTTGCTGTGATTACATTACTGTGTATGTAAACAGAATATTAATGTCATAATTAGAGTAACCACAATCACAGTAATCACTGTGGTTTAGTGCACTATACAGTGAGTCAAGTATACAATTCAATCGCATTTCTGCCACTCAAGAACCAGGGGATATTTTGCATTTGAAGCAGACACATAAAACAGCAGCAACAAACAGGCCGACTGCATTTGAATTGAACATTAATGTTTCTGCGTACAAGAGAATAGCGACAAAATGGCTGTAAAACAACTACACTTCTTAGTGAATAATGGCAAGGAGCATATAAACACAATTAAAGATTGAGATAATTCAATTTGATTTAACTTCATAAAAATGACTCATTAATGTATTATTGAACATTTTGTGTTGCAGTACAGCGAGTGGCTGTAAAACAACTATATATCTCAGGGAATAATCAAAATGTTAATACAATTGAAGAGATTTGCCCATATCATGTACACATCCTAACAATTATTTAATGTGCAAGAATCAGTCATATTAGTGTACGTGTAGCTAATCAAAGGCAATGTCTGTATAATCTATTGCGCAAATGCGAAATGTTACGGTACACTTTGACAGCCGATAGATGTTCTTTGAAAATTCCACAGGCCTGACTCAAAGATAAGCGTTGTGTAAACACATCTATACCCACCAACACACACACACACACACACCCAACACAAATCCATCTACTGCGGTGACATCACTATGCCGTCATTAAACACCAATGGGAAATTCCCAACATGACAATCAATGGAAACAAAAGCCCAGCCCTGAAGACACCGGTCAGCCCTACAGAGGAACCGTACAGAACAAGGCTTCTTACCCGGCACATAAGCTCACAGCAGATTCTGTTTGTTGTCACTAATAGAATCATGCGATCTTTATGTAATATTAAAAGCAAGAACTTTTTGGCTTTGCGTGCCATTGTGTTCTCTTATGCTTATGCACACAATGCAAAGTTGTGCAAATCCAGGTACTATCTTATCTTCTGGAGTACTTGTCCATTTTAACATATTAATAACTTCCCAGCAAACACACAAACATCCACTGAGCAAATGCCATAAATGTGTCTTCATATTAGGCTATGCCATCATGCTGAAGTACATTTTCGAGGATTCACGCACCCGTAACTAAGACTGAGTTGAACAGATAAGATCTGCTTTCAAATACAGGAAAACGTTTATCTTACATTGTTAAGCAGCCATCAGAAAACAAAATCTACTATAATATAACTACATTTTATTGATTTATATTTTGCTAGCAAATCATTTTAAAGTACCTTTGAATGGCTGTGAATCAAGGCAGGTGTTGTTTGTGTAACGGGTATTTAACCCGTCTTGTAGGGGAAAATATATTAGTGCTGCCACGGAAGACTGAATAACGAAAAGATCTTAGTCCTCGCTTTCAGTGCTTTTAATCTCACTACACACTAAATGGGTGTATGTTATGTTCTACTTTATTGGGTACAGACCGACGAGAGTAGGCTTCAGCTTAAGTAATGTCACTGAAGTAAAAGTAAAATGGGTTAGACAGTCTAATATACCCCTCCCTCCTCTGGTCTAATAAAGTAGCTGAGATGCCCCTACTCCTTGACAGCTCTAAAACAAAACAAAAATACAAAGAAGTAAATATGAAATCAAACAGTATTTATTCTTTGTCTCTTTTCTTCTTTCTTGTAATCAAATGTTCAATTCAGGGTTAATGACCACAAAAAAAAACAAAACAAAAAAAACAAACAAAAAAAAAAAAATTAAATGTATGGTCTTTGTGTTTTCCTTTAAACTCACTCTCAATCACTTTCAATGTGAAAGCTCTAAACTTTTCACTTGTACCAAGATAAACCTCACTCAAAGATAAAATACAAAACAAAAACCTTATATAAACACCACTTAGGATGAGTTCTCCGTTTCAAATGGACAGATTCAAATGATCAATAAATCACATTGAAAAAAAACAATAATATACACAATGCAATCTCACATATGGAAGAGCACTTACGTGAAATGTCCCTGAACTGTGCTCACTCAGTTCACCTTAGTTCACCTGTGATTCAACAGAATTCTCACAGTTCCCTGGATCAAAAATATACACACAAAAAAAAAATTGATTGAAAAATTGAGGGGAGTTGTCTCGACGTAGCGTGCGTTGAAATTCTCTTGAGGTTTCGTAGCAATATCACTCAAGCTCAATGAAATGTCCCACGAAAAAAAATGAATGGATCAAAAATGAGTCGAAAAGCGAATGAATCAAACTGAGATGAATCAGAGATGAAATGTATCACAGGAAGGTAACAAAACTGAGATACCTCACAGAGATGTATCCACCTAAGATGTCGTTGGATGGCAGGGTAACACAAAGTGTTTTAGACTCAAATCTCCTCCGGAAACAACTATGTTCAGCACCAACTGCGAACCGCAATTCCCATCTCACGTGCGATGACACGTGCAGAACACTTATGTATGTGCGCGTGACCAATACGGTTGAAACGTCCGTTTCAAAAGTGCTTCTCAATCAAAATGAAAGTCCAAAACTTAACAAAAATTTGAAAAATCTCTTAAATCGTCGTCAATCAAGCTAAACTTGTACTTTTAATGCACTCACAGTTCTCGTAGCCTTCACGGAACATTACTGCGTCACTCCAACAGTCCAATACGATTCACGGATCAAAATTAAAAAAAAACTACGAAACAAGTGACACGGTTCACAAAAATCACACGATGTCATCCCTTATTCGACCAAAGCCCCGATCAACTTCTCTTAAAGTCACTTTATCAAAAGAGCTTTTCGAACACGACACAACATTCCTTTTTTCTGACTCACACTCTCATACTCCGCGCTCTTCTCCTCACGCAGCACACACTGAACTCCGAAAACCTGTCCACCCATCAAAATAAAAGTCCGCCAAAAATAATAATAATTTTTTTAGATAATATATACCCGTTACATTCCCCCCTGCTAAACCCTGCCACTCCATCGACATCTTCAGCAGACTCATCTCTGAAACACAAAAAGAACATATTAGGAAGACATCACATTGTACATGTATAACTCTTTCTCCTAAGACCTTACAAGTTACAAAACTTTCTGGATCCTTATTTTAGAATGTAATCATTCCTGTATTTCACAGGCATTCTACCCTGGGTTTCCCTCTTCGAACGTCTAAGATTAGGTACCCCCCTAGTGTCAGCCTCCGAACTGTCAGAGTCTTCAGATTCCCCATCTTGACCTGTGTCTACTCTCTCACTCCCAGCTACATTACCCTCCTCACATACTACACCACCCTCGACTTCCCCAGGTAAGCACGTGTTTGGTAAGTGCGTAGTATATGGAATGTAGACAATGTCTTGCGAATCTGAGTCTGACAATTCTTTTTCTCTTCTTGCATGTGTAACCTGCTTTGTGGGTGAGGGGAAAGTACAGTGTCTCAATTGATCCCTGTGAACCACCTTTGTGGGACCCCCCTGCTCAGGACGTACAGTAAAGACTGGTAAACCTGTGTGATTTTGCTGCACTACTAAATACGGTACAGACTCCCACTTATCTTGGATTTTGTTACGTCCTCTAAACTTGTGGTTACGCAACAATACTCTGTCACCAGGTCTAATGAGCGCTCCTGAAGCCTTGCGGTCATAGACCCTCTTCCTTCTCCTGGAAGCTTCTTGAGCAGTTACCTTCGCCGCCTCCACTGCAGTTCTCAGGCGTTCATGATGATTCTTTACCCACTCATCAAGATCATCCGCCTCATCATCAGATAGGTCTTTTCCTCCCAGGACATCCATGGGCAGTCTTGCGTCCCGTCCAAACATTAAATAAAATGGAGAATAACCGGTCGATGAATGAACGTGACTATTGTAGGCCATCACAAGTTCAGGTAAGTATGTTTTCCAATCCTTCTTCTTCTCCGCAGGTAATGTTCGCAGCATATCGTGCATTGTGCGATTGAACCTTTCGCACTGCGCGTTCCCTTGCGGGTGATAAGGACTGGTGCGACTCTTGCTGATTCCGTACAATTTACAGAGCTCCTTGATTATACTTGCCTCGAAACTTCTGCCTTGATCCGAGTGCAATCGAGCGGGACATCCATAGCAGACAAACCAGTGTCGTACGAGGGCTTTGGCGGTGGTAAGTGCTGTTTGATTTTTCGTTGGAACCGCCACAGTGAACCTTGTAAACATGTCTGTCAGCACTAGAACATTTTCATAACCCCCTGCTGATCTCTCAAGAATGGTGTAGTCCATGGCAAGAACTTCTAGAGGTGCAGTTACGTTGGTGCAGGTCATAGGAGCACGAATCTTGGGGAATACATCCTTAGCTAGGGTACATCTTCGACACTGGGTTACCCATGTTTGTACATCATTGGCCATTGTGGGCCAATAGTAACTCTGTCGCATCTGCTCTAATGTACTCCTGCTACCAAAATGTCCTCCATGTTCATGGACTCCCCCATACACTTTCTCTCGTAAAGACTCAGGCACTACCAACTGCCATATCTCCTCTCCGTCTCTTGGGTCCGTAATCACTCGGAACAGCACTTCATGTCTTAATTTCAAACGCTCCAACTGTCTAGCTAGCTTCTTTTGCTGGGTTTCCATATCCCGGAAACTACGTGTCATTATCCTCCTATTCTCGAATACAGCGTTGTACACAGGTGCTATACAAGGATCCTTCCTCTGTTGCTCTTTGATGGATGGCCAGCTATAACCATCAACACCCTTCCTTATGGCTGCTTGCCTGGCAACTCTGACGGCAGACTTGTCAACCCCTTCTTCTTTACCTGGCCACAGGCATGCCCGTACCTCGTCTGACGTCAACCGAATGAAGTCTTTTCCATCGTCATCCTCCTCAGGTTCCATACCCCAGGGAATCCTAGAAAGAACGTCAGCATTGATGTTCTGTCTGCCGGGCTTGTAACACACCTCAAAGTTGAACTCCGCTAACTGTGCAGACCAGCGCTGTTCCACTGCTCCGAGGTTGGCTGTCTCCAGGTAGCGAAGAGGATTGTGGTCAGTAATAACCTGGAATTTTGCAAATATCAGGTATTCCTTAAATTTCTCAGTTACTGCCCACTTAAGGGCAAGTAACTCCAACTTGAAGGCACTGTAATACTTGTCATTTCTTTCAGATCCCTTCAGACCTCTGCTCGCGTAAGCAATAACACGTTCAACGCCCCCCTGCTTTTGACTGAGTATTGCTCCAAGTCCGTTGAGGCTCCCATCCGTCGTGAGTATGAACGGACACTGGAAATCGGGGTAAGCCAGAATCGGAGGTGACATGAGACAACTCTTTAACTTGCTGAATGCGGATTGACACTCATCACTCCAGACAAACGCTTCTGCGGACTTGCCTTTGTTACCTTTTCCCACCAGGGCATGTAGGGGCTTTGCCAGCTGTGCGAATCTTGGAACAAATCGACGATAGTAACTCATAAATCCCAGCAGCTGTCTAACCTCCCTAACGTTCGTCGGTGAAGGCCACGCATCCAAGCACTGAACCTTGTCCATGTCTACCTGAACTCCCTTTGACGAAATTATGTGTCCCAAGAACCGGACCTCTGGTCTCAGGAGGAAACATTTACTCGGTTTCAGCTTCAGTCCGTGCTGACGCAACCTTGAGAGCACAAGCTCTAACTTCTCACAATGGCTCTTGAAATCCACAGAGAACACAATAATATCGTCAAGATAGATCAAAAGAATATCAAAGGCCAGATCACCTAATGCTGCACTCATCAATCGCTGAAAGGTGGCCGGAGCGTTGCATAAACCAAACGGCATCCGTGTCCACTCAAACAGCCCGAACGGTGTTGTGACAGCAGTCTTCTCTCGATCTGATTCCTTTACTGCCACTTGAAAATAACCTGCCGTGAGATCTAGAGTTGAGAACAACTGTGCATTCCCCAAAGCATCCAAGGATTCCTCCACACGCGGAAGGGGGTAGGCATCCTTGAATGTGACTTGGTTGAGTCTCCTGTAGTCACAGCAGAAACGAACACCTCCGTCTTTTTTTATCACAATGACTGCAGGCGAGGCCCACGGACTGCGACTCTCGTTCAGTACCCCTTGACTGACAAGATCTTGCACATGTCTCTTAAACTCTTGAAAGACGTGAGGTGGGACTCGTCGATGGCGTTGTTTTATTGGCTGAGCATCTCCGGTAGGTATGCTATGCGTCACTGTTGTTGTGTATCCATAGTCTGTGTCACTCTTGGAGAAGACATCACTGTAGCGTGTCAGTAACACATTTAGCTCCTCCCGCTGCATCTCAGACAGTCCATCCTGATTCATCTGAACTGGAACTGACAGTTGTTCAGGCTGGCTCTCACTCTTAATGCTGCACTGTACATGTCGTTTAACACGCAACTCATCATCATCCTCTTCGAATTCTACCATTTGTTTTGGGACTACTTTTTGAGGCTTGGACACAACTGCAATCCTGGATCTCGGCATCAACCTGATGGTTTCTTGACAGAGATTTAACACTCGCACCGGAACTTTCCCTTTTTCTGGGCTTGCTAGCACATTGGCTACTAACAATCCTTTTGGAAGGGTAACAGAACCTGTGCACTCCACCAACACTTGATGTTTCACTTGATGGGGTATACTGCAGTGGCCTTCCACAATCTTCTCACTTAAGGGTGGAATTATCACGACTTGCTTCCCAGACACCTTAACAAATCCTATCCTTCCCTCTGGGCCCAAGAGTCCTTCATCTTTTTTTACTTTTGCTATCACTCGCCTGACATTAGCATCTGCACGTTGGCTCACTTTGCTCTCCTTATCCAAATCCTTTCTAGACAGTACAAGGTTTTTCAATTCACTAAGCACATTCATCCCCACGATTCCAGCCAATCCCTTCATCTCCTTCACATCAGGGTTCGAGTCTGTGAGCACGAAAACACACTTCCCTGGAAGCAGCTTTCCCATGCACTCTATGTCTGCCTGTAGACATCCAAGGACAGGAATGTCTAGTCCGTTTGCAGCAGTGAGGCGCACCCAGTTAGCAGATGACAGATGTATTTCTTTTCCTCCGAAATGATGTTTAAAGTGAGACTCTGAGATGGTGGTAACCTCTGAACCTGTGTCCAACAAGCATTTGGTAGGCACCCCTGCTATTTTCACATCCACTGTCAAACAGTCTCCAAAGGCACTATCCCTTAGTGTTTCTGGTGCTATATCTGCATTCCAGTCAGCTGTATGGCTCCGGATTACAGAAGGCCCACTGGTGCTTGCATTGTCACCCGACGAAGCTCCTCTTAACACCTCAGATACTTCGGCCATTGGTGATGACGCCGTGCCCCAGTTACCCAGCTCCTTAAACTGTCTACAACGTCGACTGGTGTGACCTGGTTGACCACATGTGTAACAGATATATTTCCCTTCACTGTTTCTCAGAGGCTGTCTTCTCATAACATCAGGCTGGGGATCAACTCTCCCTTGGCTATGGACAATGCTGTACAATTCTTCCTGCCGTGCTGCTATCTTCTCTATTGCCTCGTGCAACTTTTCTAATGTCAGGGAGGATGAATTGTCACCAGTCGCAACTGTAGTGTGAACTGCTACTCTCGCACGCACAGGGGTCTTCAGGTTACCTTCAGCTTGTGTTTCCTCTTCCTCAGACCATGTGATGGCGTCCTGCATCAACTGTGCAAAAGTCAAGCGTTGCTCTTCCTTGACCCTCCGTTTCATCTCTCTTCTTAGGAAGTCATCCCTCAGTCCAAGGACTAACTGCTCTTTCAACACACTCTCTTCATCTGGAACTCGCCTAGGCTCTCTGCGTTTCACCTTGTGGAGCTTTTCTCGTAAATCGTAAGCATAGGCGCGTATGGTCTCACCAGGTGCTTGTCTTCGATCATAAAAGTCTTTCAACCTTGTGCCAATAGGTACCTTGTCTCCATAGGTTCCCTGGAGCAGCTGAAAGATGGACTCCACGCTGTTATCCACTTCTTCCATCATGAACTTCACAGTATCTTTAGCTTCCCCCTTTAAGTGCTGCTTTATCAGCTCCACCTGATCTTCTTCTGGCACCCTCATAACTCGAAAGGCTGATTTCATGGAGACAATCCACTCCTCCACACTTCCTTCTCCAGGTTTTATGGTGCCAGTGAAATCAGTAAGTTTATGATCTCTTGGGATATAGATCGTTGCTGGGGGTGCACGAGTGGATGCTTGCTGCTCCATTACTGCTCTGGCCAGTGCCAGGGCTTCTCGCTGTTCTGTTCTGGCATGATCCAATGCCCCAGCTTGCTCCGTTAACCTCTTCTGCATTTCCGCGAACTCCTTCTTCAGTTCTTCCAGTTCCGCCATTTTTCTTCTTGCTCACAGACCTGGGACAGAATACTACAACAACAAAAATTAGGCTAAGTATGATCCTGTTCGTGACGCCACTTATGTAACGGGTATTTAACCCGTCTTGTAGGGGAAAATATATTAGTGCTGCCACGGAAGACTGAATAACGAAAAGATCTTAGTCCTCGCTTTCAGTGCTTTTAATCTCACTACACACTAAATGGGTGTATGTTATGTTCTACTTTATTGGGTACAGACCGACGAGAGTAGGCTTCAGCTTAAGTAATGTCACTGAAGTAAAAGTAAAATGGGTTAGACAGTCTAATATACCCCTCCCTCCTCTGGTCTAATAAAGTAGCTGAGATGCCCCTACTCCTTGACAGCTCTAAAACAAAACAAAAATACAAAGAAGTAAATATGAAATCAAACAGTATTTATTCTTTGTCTCTTTTCTTCTTTCTTGTAATCAAATGTTCAATTCAGGGTTAATGACCACAAAAAAAAACAAAACAAAAAAAACAAACAAAAAAAAAAAAATTAAATGTATGGTCTTTGTGTTTTCCTTTAAACTCACTCTCAATCACTTTCAATGTGAAAGCTCTAAACTTTTCACTTGTACCAAGATAAACCTCACTCAAAGATAAAATACAAAACAAAAACCTTATATAAACACCACTTAGGATGAGTTCTCCGTTTCAAATGGACAGATTCAAATGATCAATAAATCACATTGAAAAAAAACAATAATATACACAATGCAATCTCACATATGGAAGAGCACTTACGTGAAATGTCCCTGAACTGTGCTCACTCAGTTCACCTTAGTTCACCTGTGATTCAACAGAATTCTCACAGTTCCCTGGATCAAAAATATACACACAAAAAAAAAATTGATTGAAAAATTGAGGGGAGTTGTCTCGACGTAGCGTGCGTTGAAATTCTCTTGAGGTTTCGTAGCAATATCACTCAAGCTCAATGAAATGTCCCACGAAAAAAAATGAATGGATCAAAAATGAGTCGAAAAGCGAATGAATCAAACTGAGATGAATCAGAGATGAAATGTATCACAGGAAGGTAACAAAACTGAGATACCTCACAGAGATGTATCCACCTAAGATGTCGTTGGATGGCAGGGTAACACAAAGTGTTTTAGACTCAAATCTCCTCCGGAAACAACTATGTTCAGCACCAACTGCGAACCGCAATTCCCATCTCACGTGCGATGACACGTGCAGAACACTTATGTATGTGCGCGTGACCAATACGGTTGAAACGTCCGTTTCAAAAGTGCTTCTCAATCAAAATGAAAGTCCAAAACTTAACAAAAATTTGAAAAATCTCTTAAATCGTCGTCAATCAAGCTAAACTTGTACTTTTAATGCACTCACAGTTCTCGTAGCCTTCACGGAACATTACTGCGTCACTCCAACAGTCCAATACGATTCACGGATCAAAATTAAAAAAAAACTACGAAACAAGTGACACGGTTCACAAAAATCACACGATGTCATCCCTTATTCGACCAAAGCCCCGATCAACTTCTCTTAAAGTCACTTTATCAAAAGAGCTTTTCGAACACGACACAACATTCCTTTTTTCTGACTCACACTCTCATACTCCGCGCTCTTCTCCTCACGCAGCACACACTGAACTCCGAAAACCTGTCCACCCATCAAAATAAAAGTCCGCCAAAAATAATAATAATTTTTTTAGATAATATATACCCGTTACATTTGCATACAAAAAACTAAAACATAATTTACCATGAACACATTACTTTAATGATGTCTTTACTACCTTTCTGGAGCTTGAAAGTGTAATTAATGACAGAATATTCATTGTTGGGAGAACTAACCCTTTAACTGCTATATAACCAGACTGTGTACTGAACTACCGAAAGCCAAAAGGGACACAATTAATGATTTTTTTTTTAAACCGAGTTTACCACCACCAGCTGAGGTTAGTGGTGCCTACTTAGTTTTTGTTCTATTAAAATGTATACAGTTTCTTCATAAAAATGAATTGATGTAATTTTTCAAAATGTATAAAGTAAAACAAGTACTTCTGTTTGAAATGTAGATAAACACACTGTGAATGCATATCTGTACATTGCTGGACACAATTACTCTGATTATTATTAATAATGTATACAACTAAGGTTGCTGCCTTAAAGTAGCCTACAATCAACTTGGATGTTAAAGTCATTTCAATTTAAATTACACAAAATGGACTTTAAAAAATAGTTGAATTTTGTATAAAAACGGTTTATAATAATGAATTGATCATATCAAGTTTAAATTTTTTTATATTTTTGTATTACATTATTTTTTTAAGATGTGCCTTTGATCACAATTGTTATTATTATTATTAATAATAAATGTAAAGATTTTTTATATTTTGATATTTTATACTTTATATTACATTATTTTATATTAGAAAACGTATTGTACAATGTAAAATATAATTTTTTATTATATAATTTGTATATATTTTTCTATACATCTTGAAAATTGGTGTATTATATAAAATTGATCTTGAAACCAATAATGCATTACAGTGATTATGGTTAAGGGAGTTTAGACTGTTTTACCTCATAAGAACACCATTTTACATGAGATAAAATCAATGTCCCTTATTAAAACATACATCACAATATTAATAAATAAACAATATTCCAATATTTAATGACCTGCCATTGGTCTCACCTCGTCAGATTCTGTTTCTGGCACCGGCAGATGCTCTGGTTTGGACTCGGGTACAGTTGTGTGTGTACAGGAAGAGTTCTGTGGACTGGAAGCTTCAGGCTCAGATCCCATCCGGTCCTCCACATTTACCCGTTCTCCACATGGTTCTTGGGATCCAGGATCGTTGGGCTTTGGTTCTGGCTGGAGAATCTGCTCAGGTTCTCCGGATGGAGTCGGTGTTGAGGAACGTCTCGCTCCGGTTCCCCATCTCCGTGGTTTCACTGAGAAGTCGTCGTAAAGCACTTGGTTGAGTTGAGGAGAGACCGGGGAGACGAGTGTCGGCTCAGACGCATCAAACGATATTAAATCAAAACTCGTAGGAACTTCCTCTCGAGGAATCCCCACAGACTCACACCTCTCCGTCTCCATCTCTTTCTTCAGTCTGTCATTTTCTCTTTCCTTTTCTTCTTCTTTCTTTAGTCTCTCTTTTTCTCGCTCTCTTTCCTGCCTCAGTCTTTCTTCTTCCATTCTTTTTCCTTCCTCAATTTCTCTCTCTTTTTTAATTCTCTCCATATCTCGTTCTTTTCTCAGTTTTTCTTCTTCCTTCTGTCTCTCCATCTCGTGAAGTCTTCGTCTTTCTTCTTCCATTTCTTTTTCTTTCTTTATTTTCTCTTGTTCTTTTCTCAGTTTTTCTTCTTCCCTCTGTCTCTCAATCTCCTTCTGTCTTCGTCTTTCTTCTTCCATTTCTTTTTCTTTCCGTATTCTCTCCATTTCTTGTTCTTTTCTCAGCTTTTCTTCTTCCTTCTGTCTCTCCATCTCCTGAAGTCTTCGTCTATCTTCTTCCATTTCTTTTTCTTTCTTTATTTTCTCTTGTTCTTTTCTCAGTTTTTCTTCTTCCTTCTGTCTCTCCATCTCCTGAAGTCTTCGTCTTTCTTCTTCCATTTCTTTTTCTTTCTTTATTTTCTCTTGTTCTTTTCTCAGTTTTTCTTCTTCTTTCTGTCTCTCCATCTCCTGAAGTCTTCGTCTCTCTTCTTCCATTTCTTTTTCTTTTTTCAGTCTATCTTTTTCTCGTTCTTGTCTCAATCTTTCCTCCTCTTTCAATCTCTTTTCTTCTATTTCTCTCTCTTTCTTTAACCGCTCTTCTTTTTCTAGTTCCTGCCTCAGTCTTTCCTCTTCTTTCTGTCTCTCCATCTCCTGAATTCGTCTTTCTTCTTCCATTTCTTTTTCTTTCCTTATTTTCTCAATTTCTTGCTCTTTTCTAATTCTTTCTTCCTCCTTCTGTCTCTCCATCTCCTGAATTCTTCGTCTCTCTTCTTCCATTTCTTTTTTCAGTCTCTCTTTTTCTCGTTCTTGTCTCAATCTTTCCTCCTCTTTCCGTCTATCCTCTTCCATTTCTCTCTCTTTCTTTAACTGCTCTTCTTGTTCTCTTTCCTGTCTCAGTCTTACCTTTTCTTTCTGTCTCTCAATCTCCTGAATTCTTTGTCTCTCTTCTTCCATCTCTTTTTCTTTTTTTAGTCTCTCTTTTTCTCGTTCTTGTCTCAATCTTTCCTCCTCTTTCCGTCTCTCTTCTTCCATTTCTTTTTCTTTCCTTATTCTCTCCATTTCTCGTTCTTTTCTCAGTTTTTCCTCTTCTTTCTGTCTCTCTTTTTCCTGAATTCTTCGCCTCTCTTCTTCCATCTCTTTTTCTTTTTTCAGTCTCTCTTTTTCTCGTTCTTGTCTCAATCTTTCCTCCTCTTTCAGCCTCTCTTCTTCCATTTCTTTTTCTTTCTGTATTCGCTCCATTTCTCGTTCTTTTCTCAGTTTTTCTTCTTCTTTCTGTCTTTCCATCTCCTGAACTCTTTGTCTCTCTTCTTCCATTTCTCTCTCTTTTTTGAACCGCTCTTCTTTTTCTCGTTCCTGCCTCAGTCTTTTCTCTTCTTTCTGTTTCTCCATCTCCTGAATTCTTCTCTTCTCTTCTTCAATTTCTCTCTCTTTCTTTTGTTTCTCCTGTCTCAGTTGTTCCTCCTCTCTCTGTCTCTCTTTTTCTTCTTCAATTTTCCTTTTCTCCTCTTCAATCTGCCTCTCTCTTTCTAATCTCTCCTGCTCTTGCTGTCTCTCCCTCTCCTTTTCGGCCTGCCTCCTCCTCTCCTCCTCTTTTTTTTCTTCTTCAATTTTTCTCTTCCATTCTTCCTCTTGCTTTCTCCTTTCTTCCATCAGCCTTTGCTTCTCCTCTTCTTGTTTTCTCTCTTCCTCTAGCTGTCTCTCGATTTCTTTTGCCTTCCTCTCCTCCGCCAAAAGTCTTCCCCTTTCCTGCTGCTGCTGTCGTTCTTTCTCTAACTGCTCATTTTTTCTCTGTTTTTCTTCTTCTTCCTTTTGCTTTTTCTCCGCATCTATGCTCATCCTAACCCTTTGGTGAACAGCGACATAGTTCTCCTTGTCCTCTTCAACTTCATCGTCTTGCTCTTCTTCTGCGTTCTTCACACTAGCAACAGAGTTCTTGATTTCTGGTGTATTTGGTGGTTTGTCAACGGGAACCTTCTCTGTTTCTCTTTCAGATGATCTCTCATTCGTCTCCTCATATGGTGTACTGCAAATAGAAGAGTTTGGAAATATGTTACATCTTTGAAAGTGAGGGCAACGTAAGGCCAGAAACATATAAACATTCATACTTGACATTCCTGCCAACATTTTCATTGCCCACACCACAAAATAATGATCCATTTTTATCTTTAGCTATGCGTTCACTGATAAAAGTGATTCTGTGGTGAAGTAAATACTAGAGAAAAAAACAAATGTAATTTTTACCTGTTAATTTTTAAGTTAGTTCAGGCAAGAATTTAAAAAACAAAGTACATTATATAGTACTCAATTTAAGCTTGTAGAAATTGAAGTAAATATCAACGTTATAAAATTAAGTAAAACCCACTCAACTTTCTGATACTGGTGTTCCCATAATGCAGTGGGGCATGACTAATGAATAAGGTTGCATGTTCACTGTTTCCAGTTGTATTTATCATTGTTTTATGTTTTATCATTGCTTTTGTTGTTAGGTTTAGTAACTTAATGTTTTGTGACATCTGGTCTGGAGTTTATTTTAAATTTAACTCAAAATGACAAATTCATACTGAAAAAAAATTATTCAACGAATGTTACCGTTATTTTGTATTTTGTACCAAGTATTAAGGTCTCTGTGTTCAGTGTTCGGCTACCACATTACTTCTATATATTGTCTACACAATATCTACTGTATTATTTACTAAGATGTACTAAGTAAAGCATACACTTTAAAAGCATGGCTTCATACTTCAACTGAGTAAACAAACAAACTTTAACTGGCCAATTTAATTAAGTAGATTTTACTTAATTCCATATGTGAAATTTACTTAAAAATCTGCGTGCAAAAACGTTTATTACTTGTTTTCTTATTAACTTGTTAAAAACTTATTGTTGTTTTCAATATAGGGATTTTTATTTATTTATTTATTTTATTAAATGTTATTTTTTCTTCCCAAAATATTTTTCTAAAAAGTTGGAACAAGTGGGAAATTATACAGCTAGATTATTCATAAACAGCATAAATTCATAAACACACTTTTGCAGTTAAATGATAGAATATGATGGCAAATGTTACAGATTGGTTTATAGTTTTGTTTAACACATTATTGCTTAGTCAGCTAGAAAACAACATAGTAAACATCAGTAAACCCAGAAACAGAAAACCAAACGCTTGAGTTTGCAAAAGAGCTGCATGATTGTGGATAAATTGTCTATCAGAATTTTTTTATTTTAGTGATTTACCAAACCTAAATGTTCTTGTCACGTTTAGGTCTTGGTTCTGTTTGTTTCTCATTGTTTCCCATTCCCTTTATTCTGTTTTCCCGCTGTTCATAGTTACTAAGGATTTTAATTTGTCATTTACACCTGTTCTATTTCCCCCTTAATTATACTCCCTGTTTTTATAAGCCCTTAGTTTCCTTTGTTCAGTGTTCAATATCATTTATGTTAACGTTGTATGTGGAATTGTTTTCTAATTCCTGAGATCTCCTGCGTTTTTCTGCAGCTATATTGTATTAAAGAGTTTTCTGTTATATCCTTATTGTTGTGCGCTTCATTGCAGCCACCCAACCTGTGACTGGCTACTAAATAAAATAACATTTAATTTAAATAATGTTTTAAATATGTAAACAAAAAGTAGGAAGTATGTAAAACAAAATATGGAATAATGTAAATTGACATTCGAAACACTAGGCTACTGATGTGTCAAGTGTTTTCATACAAATATAATTACAAAAAAAATGTATACACACATACTAAAGTGAAATATATATTATATAGCATCTTGATTGGTTGTATCATTGTAAAATCCTAAACTATACTGTATTACCACCTATATAACTCTGCTAAATGAAACTATAAGGCATAAAGATATTAAGATAACATTGTGACCTTCTGTAAAGCTGCTTTGAAACAATGTGTATTGTGAAAAGCGCTGTATAAGTAAATCTGGCTTGATGATTAATCGTGCTTTAAGACATAACATTTGATGAGCAAGATCAATTGACAGTTCAAGTATTAGTTCTTTCAACTGATCCTTGATATCTGTTAATGTCCTTGCATAGACAATGTTTTGTGCTTAGGAAACACAGATATTATGAAATACACTCAATAAATGTTTTTACTCAATAAAGTGAAGTTTCAGCTATATAAAGTATTAAATGCAGTGTAAAGTTTAATTGTGTATTAAGAAATATTATTGTTTTAGTGGACTCGATTAAAATAAGTTCAGAGTACTCATAACTATTGTTTTTTATAAACTTAAATTAATTGAGGTAATCGGTTTCCTCAAACTTAATTTGTTGAGTTTTACAGTGACTTATTGAGGGTCAAAAGGAGAAAGAGAATGACACAAATTCCCTGAGTCTCACTTTTTTAAGTTTCTCCAGATCCGTAATTGCATACAATCTAAGACTCATTCATATCAGTGTCCTCCCTTAAGTAGTTTAGAAGAAATGGCAGTTAAAAATCCCAATGATAAAGGTAAAATCTCTATGATATACAGCCAATTTGTTAATGCTTCTGAAGACTCAACAAATCATAAAAGACTGGCTTGGATTGATGATCTCCAACAGAAAATGAAAAAACATGTGCCCAAGCACAAACATTATCGATCAACACTCGTTTTAAAGTGATCCAACATAATTGGATAATGAGAACATAACACCTGAAAAGTTGAATAGATTCAATCCAAATATCCCAGATATCTGTGGAAAATGTACAACTCATAAAGGAACATTATTTCATTGCATCTGGCAAAGTGAGCACTTACAATCCTTTTGGAAAGAAGTAATCGGTGTATTATCTAAAATTATTGCTAAAGAAATCCCTGTTTGCCCCAAAATCTGTATTCTTGGTCTACTTCCACCTACCTTATCTTTGAAAATACATGAACAGAAGCTTATAAATCTGTGTTTATTGCAAGCGAAACGCCTGATTGCCATACACTGGTGAGGTACTTGTTGTCCGTCTTTATCACTCTGGATCAAAGAATTGTCTTCTTGTATAGCAATGGAAAGACTGACTTAATCAAACAAAAAACAACAACACATATTTTACAGCATCTGGGACTCCTTCCTTCATTTTCTAGAACAGAATGGAATGACTCTTGAGTAATACTAATAATGATCTTGTTTTTGTTGTTTTTTGGGTGTGAATATACCTTTATGGCTCTCTTGTTGGGGTAGGGAGGGTGTGTTTTCTTTCTTTTTATGAAAATCCTGTATTGTACATGTATTGTAAAATAAAATAAAAATATGTTCACAAAAAAAAAAAAAAAAAAATTTTTTTTAACCACTAACCTTTTAGGAGCACCAGTGGACGGCAAGCGCGTGTCCAAGCTCAGATTCTGGATTCTCTGTTTAATGTCAATAGATATTTCAGCAGGTGTGATGTCTCTTTTGTTGAAGGTGTCCCTGCGCTGAGATGCTGCAGGTCGATCGAAGAGGAGGCTGATCCGTCTTTTAATGCTGCATAACGCCTCTTCGTTCTCGACCGGAGACTTGGACTCAGACACTGCTGAAGGAGAAAGTGGTGGCTCCTCTTTCTCCGTCTTGCTGCTTTCAGCATCTCTCCCCGCAGTATCGGGCTGAGACGGTGACTGGAACTTGGAGGTCAGATCCGTGGAGAGACGGTTTCGAGCTGGCCAGCATCGTGAAGGCACTTTGACGTCTGCATCAGTGTCGCCGGCTGCTCCTTGTTCCTTCTGGTTGAGATCCCGAGAACCCACGGATTTTGCTCTGCTCCTGAGCTGAACGTTCTTCACATCTTCAGCGGTTACATCAAGCTTTGAGTTTGGGCCAGTTTGGTCACTAGAACCAGTTGTGTCAGGACTCTTAGTAAGTTCTGGTTTAGGCTTAGCCTGTAAGTCAGGCTTTGGGCTGAGCGGGACGGGTTTCTGAGCTGCACTTTGATCAGACCCATTTATCGTGCCATTTGAGTCTGATGTTTCTAGACCACCAGCACGAGTGTCTGTGGTATTCAGAAGCGTTTCAGAAGAGGCGGCTCGATGTAGCTGTTTGCCGAAGTTGGTTTTGGGGGCCCGGATCGGGCGGACGGTTGCATTCCTTTGCAGGGAAAATGGTTTGGCTGTGAGGTGGGGTTTCGGGTTCAACGCTGGCTTCTCTGTGTCTCCTGGGACTGAAACTGAAGGTTTGTCTGGGTTAATGAGCGATTGGCCCAATTCCCTTGTGGTCGCCTCCACCCATGCAGCCATGGCTACACTCTGCACCTGATGGGAAAACAAAAGAGAAACACCTCAGTGGGATCTCAGTGGTATAAATATACTTCTTTAGGATGTTACTATAAACACGCTTGGAAAATGGGTGAACCAAGGATTCAAAGGCCCATTCATAAAGAGAGCCATTAGGTGTTCAACTTGCGCTGAACGAATGGTGTATGATATCTAAGTACAGCAAGAACGATTAGAGAGCAGACACACTCTGCACATCGCTGCTTCAAGTTGAACACACCTTAATTCCTGAATGAATCAGCCGCTAACTAATCAAATTAATAAAAGTTTAATTGACATTCTCATTTAGACATTCACTGCCACCTACCGGTAGTTTTAGTTTCTTATTTAGAGTATAATTTCATTAAAATAATAATTTTATATTTTGGGGATAGTTTGTCCAAAACATGAAAATTCAGGTTATTTACATTTACTCACCCTTGTGTCGTTTCACACCTGTATGACTTTCTTTCTTTTGCAGAACATAAACAAAGATATTTTGAAGAAAATTGGTAAGGGATGCCTGATATATCGGCCACCATATCGGTATCGGTATCGAACACCGATATATATGTTCATTTTTAAAGTTATCGGCATCGGCCCAATAAGAACATTTGGCCAATATATTAAAGCTGATAAATAAGGGATTATTTCCTTCAGCTGCACATTGTTGTTATGGTTTTAAATTGCTTGAAATATGATTGGAATCACTTCAAGTGTCAAATATTTAAAATATATATATTTTTTAATTCAATATTTAAAAAAAATTAAAATAAACTTCATGTGCAGTGCAAGTCTGTCATATAGGCTACATAAAACTATAATGAGAACATTATAAATGTGTGCTTGGGACGTGGCTTTTAATGGTGAGACTTTTGATTTTGTAATCAGGCTCTGAAAAATTTGATAAACTTCAGATTTAGATTTATTGGCCAATATATCTGTAACGCAACCAACCACTGGAGGCAAGCTGGAGAGGACCCAAACTCAAACTTTACTTATCAAAACATAACCAAACATAAAACAAGGGCATGGCAAGGCATGAGACAAGAACTACAGCAGGAAACAGTCAAATCTAGAAACATACAATCCACGACAAAGACACAGTGCAAACATGAGGGCTTTAAATACACTGACTAATTACAAGACAAAGAACACCTGTGAACAGTGATCAGACAATTAACAATTGACAAGACACCTGGCAGGACCACATGACAAACAGGGAACCACGTGACAGACAAGAACAAGGAACAAGACAAAACCCACACGGTGACAATATTGGTTATCGGCTTTCAAATAGAAAGAACATCGGTTATCGGTATCGGCTAAAATGTTCATATCGGTGCATACCTAATGTTGGTAACCAAACTATTTTGATCTGTAAATATATCTAAATACCATTTCAGATGCAGCTTCTGAAAAAAGTCATGGCAATTGTAGCCTAAAATTTTATGTGTAGTAAATTCTAATCAAATAAATAATTTATGTCTTAAGCTACTTTTTGTAATGTCTATTTGATGCTTTTCTCATTTAACACAATAATGACTTAAAATTTTCTTTCGGGGGTAATTTCTCCACCAAATTTGATGTGTGATTAATTTGCAATTTCAGCGAAAATCAGCGATTAATTAATTGGCATATAGTGTAATTAATTAAATTATAATATTATAGAACATATAAGAACAGTTTTTTAATAAGAGTTTTCTGTTCCTGTGTTTGGCCTTTTTCAAATTAGGTGGCATTGCATTTATGTTTCTCCCTAAAGCTTTTCTCCCGCACATTGTGTTGTTGAAATAAAAGAAGCCCAGAACTATGAGAAAACATCTGAGCATCAATATAAATGTAGTACAAGTGAGATAAGGAAAGTGTTATGTAATGCCCATGAAGCGGTCGAAGGTTTTTTGGATTGTAAAATCAATGCGCTCTCTGGAAATATTTGTTTGTATGTTCTATGTTTGCTGTTCTGATTTAGTAAGTAAATAAATAGTCACTTAGCCAACACTTTTATGTGTCATTCAGCATTTTTGCTTTCAGTATGAACAAAAGAATAGCTCGTTGGAAACTTGTCACATAGCACCTGTTAGGACTTTAGTTGGAACTAGGAAGATGTGCTTTAGCCACCGCAATGGTTTGCCTGGTTAGTTTTACCAGTTTGTCAGTATCGGTGGATGCCATAACAACATTATATAGGAAAAATCTTGTTCATAAGATCTTCTTAGTATTTAAACAGAATACTTGCTCACTTCAGATAAAAAGTATTTACTTGAGAAGCAAAATCGTGTTTTTAAAAAAAGATTATCTTTTTTATTAAGATTATATGTTTTCAGAGAATATATCTACTGTTTATATTTTCGCATATTGGCGAAGCATAAAACCTTACTAAAGTTATAGATTTATTCTTAAAATAAGAAAAAATATTTGCTAATAGGATAAAATTATATATTATAAATACATTTCATTCACAATATAAAATATTAGATATACTATTAATCAAAATAATTTAATTCAAGATATAGCCTATTCTCAAAAAAAAAAAAAAAAAAAAATTTTATGCTATAGGTTGTTGATTAAATGTTGGTTAAGAAAATTCGTTTTACAGTGTTGAAGAAAAATATTTTTTTCACCAGTGAGACACCAGTAAAGCAAAAATGGCAGCAAGCAGGTTGTGTATTTCTGTTGCTGCATGTGCCAATGGATATCCATGCTAACAGAGATCTGAATAAATGAATGAACACTTCAAAGCAGCCATAAACTCATGAAATCAGTGCACTCCGGGAAAGACACAAAGGCCAATCCAGTTGGTTTAGCTCTGTGAGGCCATGTTACTCTGGTTGGGCTAGATTTTTAACTATTTTCCAAATAGAGTTACTCAAACAAGAAGCGACTAGTTGTTTCTCTGCAGGCTATTTATTACACACCCTACGTGACCCACAATAAATGACCAGTATCACTCCCGCCTGATGTTTGACTCTGAAATCATATCAAATGCCATCCACATGGAGAAATTTCTCATTTGCAACAAGCTGCAATAGCCTGAAGTGAACTGGAAAATCTGAATGTTGACATTTCGAAACCGTTGCCTATGTTCTCTTATCATTGTGCAAAACTCACAGTGCAAAACAAGTGGTTAGAGCCTGGCTTGTTGTGAGTGTTTAGGACAAAATCCCTACTGCAGACTGTAAGGCAAGTTAGGCAAGGATGAGTTCTTTCTGACTTCCAAGAGCCACAAGCAATAGAAAATCCTTCAAACAAAAACACTGAAACATTATCCACACAGGAGGAAAAAAAAAAAGCTCACTTTGGCTTGACATAAATCTGTCTTCGTTGAACAAACCGGTCCAACAGCAAGCCAGTGTTGTCAGCTGAGATGTATGGCTGGATAAAATATGTTATACTCAGAATATATTGTAATGCTAATGGCTGACAGATGTTTTGTCAGCAGGTCAACCTGGTTATCAGACAATTCCTTATCGGTATTGGAGTTGCCACTATGCTAAATTCTTGGGAAACATGTTCAGTTCATGGAGACACTTTAAATAAATGAGATTATTAAAATGCATACAAGTTGTTCTCCGCTTATTGAGATCCAATCATTTTGACACTCTAATAAAATGAAGACCTGGTGGTCAAAGGACAGAGTTAATTATTGTTCAAAGTAAGTTCACAGCATACCCAGTTTACACTCACCAGGAACATAGGCAAATTATTATGCACAGATTTGCATGCTGAGCTTATTACATCCCAATGGACAGTCCAGAGAGGAGCTTTCTTTTTTTCGTCAGTCAGGTTACATATTATTTATTTACCTGCATTTCTGTCATGCTTGTCTGTATTTAAAAAATATGTACACTTCAAAATAACTTTTTGTGTAATGTTTTACACTTTACTAATAATCAACGACATTATCATTATTGAATTAATTAAATGTACATTTAAATATAAATGCTCCATGTATGCATGAATAAAGAATATATGCATGAATATAGCTAAATGAGCTCTTGATGGTAGGCATATAGGCTATATAAAGTCATTGACTTATTATTAATCAAGGCCTATATTATAAAATTAAAATAAAAGCTTTTAAAACCGGGGCACAGCAATCTACACCTGTTGGTAATAATAAGTAACTTATTAATAAGCGTCTCTTACAATGAACCATCTGTCTTTGAACCCTGTATAACATTCAGCGGTGGAAAATATAACTATTTTTGCAGTTTATACAGAATAATTAACTAAATAAATAAAACAGCTGAAATGAGTATAAACTACCATTTATTTACATTGGAGACGGAATGGATGTTATCATTTAGCATATCAAAACCGCAAATAAACAAGTTCAATCAATGTCCTTTTACCTGTAGAGTGATATAAATTATTCCATAAGATTGTACATATACATATTCCAAGCTCAAATACACGTCTGCGTCCTTTATGGTTATAGGTGTGCAGTTCAAACTTTAAAGAAAGGAGGGCGGGTTGCAAATTTACGAATCCTACTGCGACTGCTTATCTCATGAATATTAATTTGACGTCCCTTGGAAACCTTCCGGGAGAGTCCACTCACGCAAACGAATTAATATGCATAAGCAAGACTTCGGCAGAGTTTGATTCGTTTATTTGATAACTGGGTTGCCTTTCGGCCAATCAGCTGAGCAAACGGCACATTGCGTAATTAATATTCATGAGCCAGGCCGGTAATGACGTTTCCTGTCATCTGCACTCGCAGCTGCGGTCTCGAGGTGTAGCGCGCGGCCACTCCTCTTATAAACGTGCTTCTTCAACCGGAAAAACCAGTAGAGCTGAATGGAAGAAAGACACGGGGTGTGTAGAAAACACTGTATAAGGTGGGAGACACAAATATAGGAACACGTTCCATTGTAAACCGCGTGGAATCTAATTAATTGGCTTGACAACAGCATGTTGTAGGCTACAAACATTCATTCAAAATCCCTGACAACTTTCTGACTGTAGAGTTTCCGCCAAACTTTGTACAGACCTGTAGACACCAAATCATCTTTTCTACATGATTGCACTAACGATTTTTCCCACGGAGGAAAATCAGGTGTTCCCCAAATCCCTAGACTTCCATTAAAAGGTTAATGTACTTTTTCTGTACATTGAAGGCTTTTAAAACTTTAAAATTCGAGACAGTGCTTGTCAGCCAACATCAGTTCTTCTCTTTATGAACTTAAGAACTTAAGTTAAATAATAGTTATATACTGTTTTTCAGATTTCAGATGAAATATGGCCTCTGTCAATATTTCTAATCCACCTATAGGCCTATTTCAATTAGAGTAACTCCTGCTGGTCGAATATTAATTTAATCTGTATACTTTCTTTATTATATTTGGTGAATTGTAAGCAATGGACACCAGAAGCATTGTTTATTTTACTGTTGTTAAAGGCAGAGTAGGCGATTTTTTCAAGAAACATTTTGGTTTCACTTTATTTTGATGGTCCCTTTAACACATTCTGTTGACTATAAGTAACGTTGCTCGCTCCTACATGTCTACTAACTCTCATTAGAGTGTTAGTTGAGTATTAATAGACTGGTAGGGTTAGGGTTAGATGAAGTTGACATGTAGTTGCAAAATTACTTATAGTCAGTAGAGTGTCTGTTGAGGACCATCACAATAAAGTATATGCAGATATTAAGCAGACAGTCTACTAATACTCCAATGAGAGTTAGTTGACATATAGTTGCAAAGTTACTTATAGTCAATAGCACGTTCAAAAGGGACCATCAAAATAAAGTGTTACCAACATTTTTTGTTATGCTGGTTGAAAGTCTCTTCATCTTGATAGCAACTACTAAGTTCAGTGGTCTAAATGTGTAGGCTATATATATATATATATATATATATATATAGTCCGTGGAAGGCGTAGGACCATAAAATGTTCCTCCAATCATTGCATATGGACCGAATACAATGATTGGACGAACATTTTATGGTCCTACCTACGATGTCCTTCCTGCCTGTAAACTTATGTATTTTTATACCTTTGCGCATCTGCTTGCACAGACATCACACGTCACGTCATCAGCTCGTTTCATGCTATGCAGCGTCAAGCCTGGTTTATACTCTCCGTGTCCACACGAGTGTAAAGGTGCGCGCAGCAAAAATGTCGTCACCACAGTGACGCGGTACCCCATTTCATGTGGCGGTCTGCACGGCGTTTTTTTTTTTTTTACTTTGCGTGCGGCTTCGCTGCCAAAGATGCACGACTTCTAAACGATTCTGGCCGAGCCGGTGCATTTGTTCTGGCATATTACCGGCACCCGGTTTGCACTTGTCTAAATTAATCGCTCGACAATTGCAGTAATAAGCCTTTTAAATTGACTTTTTATAGGTTAATATCTTACTAATACAAGGAATATCTGTACTGTTAACCCTAACAGTTGGCACATTTAAATGAGCAACAACATCTGTAATAGGGCCAAAGGTAATTATATGATTTCAATCCAGAGGAGTCAGACTCATTTAAAACTAAGCCTATGAAACTATCTCAAATTCACGTTTAGTCCAGTGCATGTTCAATATATTTAATCCTTCGTTGCAGCTGTGTATCGATTTGACAGATGACTTTCCCCCTTGTTGACAGAAGTCAGGGAAATGAGTCATGAATGTAAACACAACAGGAAACACAAAGGGACTAATGCACTTTAACAAAGGTTGATTTCACAAAATCCATAGATCCATCAAATAAATGTAGCACTGTGTCATGTCAACCTATGGATTCATGATCAATTGGTGCGCATGCAAGTTAAATATTGCTGCTGTGTTGTGTCTGTGAGGCAGTGTGTAAGATACTATTGTAGATTGTATTGATATTTTTAATTAGTTTTTATTTTTGCATTTTTGCGATTTTAGTTTTAGGTAACTATAATAACCCATGCTGTAAGGTTCTGAAAACTGTCATTTGAAATCAGTCATTTAAAGGAATAGTTTGCATAAGCAGTTCATATGACTTTTGCGCTACATCACATATATTCGGAAGTCATATGATTGCTTTTTGTGAGGAACAGAACATAGTAAGCCATTATTTGCTGAATGTCTTATCCATCACAGTTTTTAAATCTCATTAGTGCTCAGTTCATTTCATTTTTTATTTACTTATATTGCCGAAACTCCATGGTTCCACGTATAAGCTTTTTTTTGGTTTTCAGTCGAGAAAGATTGTTGAGTTTGTCAAGTTTGATGTCACATCCATAGTGCAGTGCAATCTTGTTCAAATTAAATGTGAATGAGATTTAAGAACCATGATGGAGCAGAAGATTTTCAGTGCTTAACACCTTAAGTTTCATTCTGTTCCTCGGTCAAAACTAAGTTCAGAAGACTTGGAATATAGCACACAAGCTCAACAGTTTATATTCTGTTGTGTTTCACAGAAGAAAGTCACGTGTTTGGAAAGACACTTCTTTAATGCAGCCTAAACGTATGTATTTTAGTAGGTTTAACGTGTGTCATTCACTCTCACTGAACCGAATACAGGAGAGAAACACTTTGCTTTGAAGAGAAACACATTCTGGTGAATCCCTTGTTTTCACAACTACAGGATGAAAATGCTATACACTGAGTGATGTGACTAATCAAAATGATTCCACTTCCTGACAAAAGGGTTATTATTATCATAATCACATACTTGCTGTTATCACATAAAGTGAACATGACTCGGCCTGTGAAAGAACATTTCAGGAGCAGCATAGCTGTGTCCTAATTCAGAGACTGCATCCTTCGAAGGCCGTCACAGCTGCGTCACGGAGGCTGTCATAATTTGAATGCAGCCTCCAAATGTGTCCTTCATTTCCTGTGTAATTTAAGAGACAACCGATGGATCCTTCGCAGCCTAGCTGACCCCAGAATCCATTGCGTGCTGGTTTATTTTGAGAGAGATTACACTTTTAAATGCAAGTATTGGATTTCAACTTACTTGAATATCTAATGACACAAATGTTGAAATAAAGATGCAATTTTATTTAGTTTATACCAGTGGTTCTCAACTCCAGTCCTCGGGACCCACTGCTCTGCACATTTTGTGTGTCTCCCTTATTTAACACACCTGATTCAGATCATCAGCTCGTTTGGAGAGACTCCATGAACTGAACTGAGGCCTTGTCCACACGGTCACGGGTATTTTTATAACCGGAGTTTTTCCTTCCTGCGTTTAAAAAAAAATGAAAACGCAAAAACACGCTATCAAGCGCTGTCAAGAGCATGCAACACCAGCAGGCGGCAATATAACCCTAACCGTAAAGCCACGTTGGCCAATCAGAAGCCGTCAGCGGCGCAAAAACTCCGGTTTTACTGTCTACACGACAAGACTGGAACCGGCGTTTCAGAAAATACTCACCCTGGCAGGGGTTTTCAAAAATGTTCGGTTTCAGTGACCTGATACTACGTTTCCGTGTGGACGAACGGCCGAACCGCGTAAGAAATGTCACGGTTATAAAAATACCCGTGTCCGTGTGGACAAGGCCTGAGTGTGTCAGAGAAGAGAGACATACAAAATGTGCAGAGCAGTGGGTCCCGAGGACTGGAGTTGAGAACCACTGCTCTTTATTAGGTACAGAAATGGACCAGGTTGTAAACCCTGTATTTTTTTGTCTTCAGACAATAAAACTTTCAAAAAAGTATAGTACAAACGTTACTGCTGCTTGTCAAGGGTAGCTGGCAAAGTTGTTAGGCAAGAGCAGTCCTCCGTAGGCTTGACCGTCCCGTTTAACAACGCCAACCTTTGTAGACTTCGAAAGCATGGTTTTTGAAGTACACGTCCTTCGAAGGATGCAGCCTCTGAATTGGAACACAGCTTCTGTGTGGGGTTTAATGAGGATATGGACTTTTTCTTTTGCATGCTTACTGACGTCTTGTGGAAAGTGTTTGTTATTGCGGTTGAGTTTTCCTCTACAGGCAGGGGTCTTTAGACTTTTTAGCCCAAGGATCACTCCCTTGGTGGAGGGAAACAGAGCAGGATCCTGGTAAAATCCCCCTGTAGTAAAATCACTTAAAGGATTAGTTCACTTTTAAAAAAAACTTTTGCTGATCATTTACTCACCCCCATGTCATCCAAGAAATGAATCTAAGAAATTAAGGTTTTTGTTGAAACCATTCCAGATTTTTCTCCATATAACAGGACCCAAACGTTTCAAGGTCCAAATGACAGTTTCAGTGCAGCTTCAAAGGGATTTTTACAATAGCAATGTAACTGTACACCCTTGCCTCGGTTCTATGAATATGCAAATGAGCCCCGCCTCCACTCACTCACTCACTCCAGCTTAAAGATCCACGTTGACAATCACACGTTGATCTGATTGGTTACAAAGTAGTTTGTGACGTCAGAGACACCAGTAATTTTAAACCGTGTTTTTGAGACTGTCTTTGGTTCACTGCAGTTTTAAGGAGAAAATACTGAGCAGTGGTGTTGACTTATAAATTTACACATGGTTTGTCTTAAAGCATATTAAAAACACCACATAGACATATAAACAACATTACAAACTGGATAATCACCACAGGGGGACTTTACTTTTTTAAGGACTTGGATTTAAGCCTTGCAATGCCATTAAAATAATAATTATTGGTGTGCAGAGCCATGTATACTTGCATATTTTATTTTAATACACTTAACGCAGGACGGATGACAAAACATTTAAATGAAATGTAGCTCTTAACTTTTTCTTTGGTTGTAATTTACATAATGTATTTTCATTTAGTGGACTTTTTCCCCACAAAAAATAGTTGAGCTTGGCAAACCCACAATTTGTGACCTCTGATGTAAGCCTTTGACCTTTACATGGTTTATATTTCATGTCAGGTTAAATTTGTTGCATGTTTTTGCTTATTGGATGGCAGCATAGAATAATTTAGAAATAGCGATATATATGCGGTTTACTCCCCATGCTCGTGTTACCTGTCCGCCACACCCTGTGATCACAACCTCCATTATTTGTTTGATCCTTTTTTTATATAACATCTTGACAAAGGTCAAATGGGTGGAGTCTTATGATCAGGGCATGCATTTTCTGTTTTACTGTTGCTTTTTATGTGGATCTCATTGCCAAATATTGTGTGCTCGCCCATTGTTGCTGATATAAATAAATGAGGCATTGTTTAGAGAACATTATATAGGGCATTAAATTAGGCAACATTTCCAATACTTTTACTCCAATAAATTAAATATTTCATTTATATGAAAAATATTTTCACATTTTCTGAAGATCGTGTGGAGTGGTGTGTGCGATATTCAGGGTCTTGTCAGCTAGGGCATTACTATGTGGTCGAAAAGGTTTTCTAAGTGGTTGCTACTGCTAGGGTGTTAAAGTTAAAAAAGCCCAGTCTACACATGTGGCAAACCATTTTTGCCACATGGCAGGTTAGAAAAAGATCCCTGTCGTTTTGGATAAAAGCGTCTGCTAAATAAATAACTGTAGATGTAACTGGAGCACTTCTACCTTTGGTCAAAAGAGGGCGCCAGAGGAGAAGAGACTCCATTCAACTCTATCTATCCATTGATTCCTCTGTGAATGAATCCAAATTGCATAAGTACATTTGAGAAATGTGTTATAATTATGTGTAAACATATGCAAACATACTCTAAAAAAAATAGACAACAGTTTATTGAACCTTTAGACAAAATCATCATATTTGATAGGCCTACATCAGGCTATTGATATAGTGAGTATGGAGCTCACAGCAAGGGGAAAAAAAGCTTGATTTTATTTAAAGGCCAAAACTGAGAAAAATATGAAATTTTGTGTGGTTGCTGATATTTAAGGCCAAAAAGTAAGATGAAATTCTGATGCATGTAATTTGTAATGTAAATTAATGAGATCTTCATAAAATGAAGACACTTACATAAAATGCATAGAAATTATCAGTCGTCACTATATATCTACCAATAATATGTCTTAGTAAGATGGTATTTAAAGACAAATAAACGTTCTTCAGAAGCCTGATGATCATATTATTATTCTTATGTTTACTTTATAAAATCAGTGCAGATTTCACAGCAAAAAGAAACATGAACCACGAGCTAGAGAAGGACATTTTACAATTATACCAAAAGGCCTTTTACTTGCTAAAAAAAAAACTATAAACTGTCATTCAGATGACGACAAAAGGCATGTAGTAGATTGTGCGCAACAGGTTTTTCAGTAAAGTTTTGTTCCTTTTGATAATTTAAAAGCCTTAGAAATTTGCATATCAAATATGATACAGTAAACATCATATGATAAAAATTATTCAGGTCATGCTTTTCATTAGCAAATATTTCTGTGCAAACCCCTCCCTGTTCTCAGAAGGCTACTAAATCACTCATTCATACAGCGGCGATCCCGTCTTTGTTAACAATTCGTCCGGTCTTCCTCTTCCCTATTTCTCTCTCTCGGCACCTTTGCGCCCCTCCCTCGCTCCGTCGTTGTGTTTTTCTTCCTTTCTTCCACTCTCACCAGGTAACCAGACCTCCTGTGGGGGGTGTTGAGTTTCCACTTTCCCAGAGAAGGAGACAATTTGAGCCTCACAAAGCCCACAAAAGCTGTTCGGCATCGTCCCTCCTCTCTCGCTCTCGGCCCTTTCTCCCTCTGATTCGCCACTGTCCCTGTGCCTTCCTCGCAATTCCCTTGCCATTTTTATTTCTTTGCACCCTTTCTCTCTCTGTCTGTCTCTTTCTTGCGGTTCGGATCAGATAAACAGACAAAAAGTAATTGCATGGCAAACTGTGAAACGCATCCACACATTCACAAAAATCACATCAGAACTCAAGCTGCTTGCAAGAGACTGAAAAGAAATCGATTGAAATACACAGTGGTATCTTCTCTTCTGAGCGGTCCTGCTTCGCTCAATGCAAAACTCTGGTGTGTATGTGTATCTGTGTGCAGCTGGTCAGCAAAGAACAAGTGTAACTGAGTCGATGTGGCAGGCGGGTGGGGGGGGGGGATCTATATGAGTGTTGGTTTACAGTGTGCTATGATGACAGCAGTGGCACCGTGAGAGACAAGCCGAGATTCACCCTGTGACCTCTCATGCTGTCATTCACTGAGAAAAACACGCGTCATTATAGCCATTTGCTGCCGCTGCTTATCCTCATGACTTTATTTCTTCTGTGTAACACAAAAGGAGATGTTTTGTTGCCTGTGTGCGCTGCACTTTTCCGTACAATAAAGACGTGCAGTGGAAGAGAAATACTTCAAGTTTGGTCTGTGACTCTCAAAAGCTATATAACTCATGTCATGTTTGAGATAAAATGTAAGTTTTTTTATTTGAATTTTTAACTTCATGGTACAAAACTTGGTAAAAGTTGGCAATTTCTGTGTGAACACACACACACACACACAAAATCATGAATATGATTTGAAAAGGTTAAAATGTCACACTTGAGCCGCGTTTAAATTACCCGGAAACAATTTGTCCTAGTAACTATTTCCCCCTTTTCTGCGTTTCCACCGCGGTCTAAAGTAGCCTACTGCTTTCCTGACTTTCCCGTTCCCGCTGGATTTCGCATATATGCTTAATAAAGCCTGAACCTCGTCTTCGGTCCATCTGCCGTATTTTTTAAACTGCATTGTTGATTTGAATAGCAAACAACTCTGACTGCACGAACCGCAACAGACTTTTAAAAATGGTGGTTTAAATAAAATTCTGCGTGGAGTTAACCAATCATGCCCGCGTTTCCACCGCAGGAACTTTCCCCAGGAACTAGGGAACTTTGGAGGTACTCGGTGTGTTTCGACCGCAGGAACCAGGGTCTAAATAAAGAGTAAAATATTCCCCATCAGAAAGTCTCTGCTCGTGACGTAGTACCTTTTCAAAGTTTAGGGACTTTTGGGGGTGGGACTTGGTGGCTAAACATGCTGATTGGTTGAGTGGAAACGTTTGGTAGCCTACTGCGCTCACTGAAAGCTAATTTTTTATAGCCTGACGTCGTCATACTCAGATTCTAGTCAGATTGTGAGTCTGATACTGCTCCATTGGCCTGTGATTATGGGGCGTTTCAACCGAACCAGGAAAGAAAATGGCTCTGCACTCAATTGACCGTTCACAAAAGCCACGCCCCCTAGTTATTGTTACTATGCCCGTCAAACAATTGAGAACCAGACACATGGCCATTGGTGTGGTGTGCACTCGACACAAGACTTAAGTGGGTTTCAGATCAAAAAGTAAACTAAGGATAACTACCATTACCATACATTTCTTCAAAACAACTCAACTTTTTTGCAGATTTTTTTTAAAAATCAATGTAGCATGCTTAGGAATAATAACCTACAACCTGCCGTTCTGTTGGTGGTTTTAGACAGCCTCCTAGATGTTCCCTTGTTGGGTTAGGCACTTGAACAGTCTGTACAGGGTTGGCATACTCCGGTGTAGGACTCCCGTTAATAAAATGCTACAAAGATTAAAATTCCTAATCGCCTATTGGGACCTTAATACACAGTATGCCAGATAGCTAGAAGTTGGCAATCACAGTAACGTTATGCCAGATAGCTAGAAGTTGGCGATCACAGTATGCCAGATAGCTAGAAGTTGACGATCACAGTATGCCAGATAGCTAGAAGTTGGCGATCCACTGGCAACCACCACCGGAGAGCAAAACGCCATCAACCCCTTGCTATCTCGGTAGCAACATGGTTAGCGCTTGCCAGTTAGCTTAGTATGTTTTGACTTTACAGATGGCAACATGTGTTGATTTGTTGGTGAAATGTTATGCACTGCTTTCGGTAACAATGCTATAGATGGAACCACAACTGTTAAGTTCAGTTTTACAGATTTTATAGCCTCCAGTCACCGTCAACCTCGTGCTAAATTATCTGTGTCGATAGCAATATGTGCTTGACAGGCTAAAAGCTACCTTACAGGCTGCCTGAATTTCCTATGGAATAATAAAGTATCTAATGTTCTAACTTTACCACTTTGGGGTACCTGGTGTCAGACTTGCACATCGTTTCACCATCTTGCTGAAATCGCAATGTTTGACGGAGGTCCTTCTCCTTAGTTACAGTTGCTGAGCTATGATTGGATGAGGACCATTCGAGGGCGGGGTTTTGCGAACGGTCAATTGGATAGACCTGGCTACAACCAATCAGAGCAACGGAGTAAGTGACGTATGTTCTTCATTCATCTTTCCGATCAACAGATGCCTTGATCGCGGTTCTCTGTTCCTCTTTTAAAATGAATGCGCTGTCTACATCTTCTATAACAGACGCAATGGCTGAATCTACGGAAGTTGAAGCTGCCTCCGGGGGGCGATATTTTTTTTCACAGGATGGTAGGGGAAGACTCATGAATATTCATTAGGGAACTCATCCCTGATTGGTCTTAACCCCAGTGACTGGTAGGTTTAGGGGCGGGGTTAGGGGTAGGTCATCAGACCCCCAGTGACGGGTAGGTTTAGGGGCGGGGTTAGGGGGTAGGTCATCAGACCAATCAGGCATGAGTTCCCTAATGAATATTAATGAGTCTTCCCCTACCATCCTGTGAAAAAAAATATCGCCTCCGGGGGCCACCATTGTAGCTGGCTATCACCCCCTGTTAGCATCGCATTGACTCCCATTCATTTTGGAGTCACTTTGACAGCGAATAACTTTACATCTGAGGCGTCCAAAGACTCCATTTGTCCATTATTTATTTCTAAAGAAACACGACAATGTATAAAAGGCTCCATTACTTTGTATCTTATGTTATGGCCCCGTAGAAGCCGTTTTTGTAAAAATAGGCTAATGATTGCGTCATAACCACGGGACTCTCTGTCGCGCAGTCGAGAAGTTACCGTATAGACAGAAGGAGAAGCTCGTAGCAATCTTTTACTGTCTAAAGTCAGCCCATACTTCGACCTTGGAAACTTCTGATCATCATTCAAGACAAGTATTGTGTTATAGTTGGTTGTTGCTCCAGGTCACGCTTCGCCGTCTCTGCAAGATTAGGTGATTCAGATTTGTCTTGGCACAGCTACTAGAAGATTTACAACTGTCAGTCAGGTTGCTCACGTCACATCTCCGTCGTCCAGCTCAGTTTGAGCCTGCGCAGAACGCTTGACTATCAGGAAGTGAGTGCCCATGTTGGGCTTCAACTCTCTCCGTTGAAATCAACGGGGTCGCTGTGTCCATTTCTTTTACTGTCTATGGCTGGCATCCAGGCTATAATTTTATAAAGAGACCTCAACCTCAAATTTGGAACAAAACTTGTTTAGATTAATGGCTTAGATTTTCTCACAGTTATAGATTAAAACTTGTTTTGGAAAACGTATTTCATATAAAAATTTTAAATTGCATTTTTGTGCATCTTTGATAACAATAAATGTACAATTGTATAACTTTTTTCAAGTGCACTTTTTAAAACTTTTTTTCACTTCAGCAATATTTTGCCAAGTATCTTCTATAGAAAGAGACAAGACTGAAGTCTGTGCTCAAAAGCATTCAAAATGTATGACTGTTTAAGTTTGAAATTTAATTTTCATGCTCAAAAAGTGAATAAATGAATTATAACTACTGCATAATGTAGTACCATAAAATTAAATAAAAACAATTATCAAACTAAAACATATACAATCATTTCATATAAATAAATATAAAAATGTTTCTGTCATATTTGACTGACACATGAACAGTACCAGAGGCTTAAAAAGACTTGGATAATGAAAGTACTTCTAAAACAGCATTTGTTCCTATTTTTGTCAGTATATTTTAAGTTGTTTAAAGGATGTTTAAATATTTTTACTGTAAAATAGTATTTTAGTACCCAAGAAAAAGTGACAAAACATTTTTTAATAATTTTATTTTAGTTTAAAAATTATAGTACAGTATACATAAAAATATGAAGCTATTTTTAACATTGATAATAATCATAAATGTTTCTTGAGCAGCAAATCATCATATTAGAATGATTTCTGAAGGATCATGTGACACTGAAGACTGGAGTAATGATGCAGAAAATTCAGCTTTGATCACAGGAATAAATTACATTTTAACATATATTCACATAGAAAAGTTATTTTAAATAGTAATAATATTTTTACTGTATTCTTGATCGAATAAATGCGGCGTTGGTGAGCATAAGTTTTCTTTAAAAAAACAACAACGTTTTAACAGTATTGTCACGTTTTGATGTGTTCTGTTTAGTTTTGTGATCTCGTTTCCCCCTGTCTATTGTGTTTTTGGTTTAGTCCTGTTAGTTTTCCCGCTTCTCGTTTGTGTTCAGTTTCATCACCTGTGTTTAGTTAATTATCTTGTTAGCCTCAGTTCTTTTAAGCCCTATGTTTTCCCTCAGTGTTTGTTGGTCGTCGTCATTTTATGGTTGTGTCATTTGAGTTCCCTGAAGTCCTGGCATTTGTTGTTTTGGTTCCTGTATGTTTAAAGAAATTTACTTTGTTAATAAATCTACTATATTTAAGCTCCTCTCGTCCTCGTCTTCAGCTACCTGCACACAAACCTGACAGAACGACCAACCATTAAAAAGGAAAAAGAAAAGAAAAGGAAAACGAAGATGGGCCGTAGGAGGAAGAAGAAAGAGGTGAAACCCTTCAACATACCCATCCTTTTCCAAGAGGAACGCTCCCTGGAAGAGTATGCAGGACTTTATATGGGCCTATATGATGATGTGAGATGGGATGAGGAGGAATTGACGCAAAGTTTCTGGGGTGGATTAAAGGACCCGCTTGCCCAGCTGATTCTGGTGAAAGATCTCAATCTGTCATTTCTGGAGTTCGTTGATCACACGCTATGGGTGTGTGGATCGAACTACGTGGTAGAGGATCTTCCCCTTCAGCCTATTTCAAGTCCGGTCTATCCTGAACCCGTTGTCAATCTGCCAGAACCAGAACCCATAGTCTGCCCATCCGAAGCTGAGTCCGTCACATGTCCGCCAGTGACTGAACACGCAGCACGTGAGTACATCCAAGAAGACACTGCGCTGATGGTGATGTCTGCAGCGATTCTGTGTGTGTGGGCTACACACGCATCAGTTCCAGCCCATGAACCCAGCCCAGCCGAGCCCTCAACGCTGGTTCCGTCCAACCACGTCCAGCCAGAGCTTCACGTCAACCACGTCCAGCCAGAGCTTCACGTCAGCCACGTCCAGCCAGAGCTTCACGTCAGCCACGTCCAGCCAGAGCTTCACGTCAGCCACGTCCAGCCAGAACTTCACGTCAGCCACGTCCAGCCGGAGCTTCGCGTCGGCCACGTCCAGCCGGAGCTTCGCGTCGGCCACGTCCAGCCAGAGCTTCGCGTCGGCCACGTCCAGCCAGAGCTTCGCGTCGGCCGCGTCCAGCCAGAGCTTCGCGTCAGCCACGTCCAGGCAGAACTTCTTTCGACGCTGGTCCCGTCCAACCTAGAGCTTCCTTCGCCACTGGTCCCGTCCAGCCCAAAGCTTCCTTCGCCGCTGGTCCCGTCCAGCCCAGAGTTTCCTTCACCGCTGGTTCCGTCCAGCACAGATCCTGCGCCAGAGCCCGCTGATCCTGCGCCAGAGCCCGCTGATCCTGCGCCAGAGCCCGCTGATCCTGCGCCAGAGCCCGCTGATCCTGCGCCAGAGCCCGCTGATCCTGCGCCAGAGCCCGCTGATCCTGCGCCAGAGCCCGCTGATCCTGCGCCAGAGCCCGCTGATCCTGCGCCAGAGCCCGCTGATCCTGCGCCAGAGCCCGCTGATCCTGCGCCAGAGCCCGCTGATCCTGCGCCAGAGCCCGCTGATCCTGCGCCAGAGCCCGCTGATCCTGCGCCAGAGCCCGCTGATCCTGCGCCAGAGCCCGCTGATCCTGCGCCAGAGCCCACTGATCCTGCGCCAGAGCCCACTGATCCTGCGCCAGAACCCGCTGACGTCAAGTCTGTCCCTGTCCCTGAGCCTGTGTCGATCCCGGAGATTGTGTTCGTCCCTGAGCCGGAATCTATGTTTGTTTCTGTATTTGTTTCTGTTCTTATGACTGTGTCTGTGTTAATGTCTGTCCCTGAGCCAGTGTCTGTCCCTGTCCCTGTCCCGGAGCCTGTCCTTGACCCGGAGTCGGTGTCGGTCCCAGAGCCTGAGCCTTTGTCTATCCCTGAGTCTGAACCGAGGTCTTCACCGCCCTGGCCACCTGAAAGGCCTGATCCGCCCTGGCCGCCCGAGGGGTCTGCTCCGCCCTGGCCACCCGAAGGGTCTTCACCGCCCTGGCCACCTGAAAGGTCTGATCCGCCCAGGCCGCCCGAAGGGTCCTCACCGCCATGGCCACCCGAAGGGTCCTCACCGCCATGGCCGCCCGAAGGGTCCTCACCGCCATGGCCGCCCGAAGGGTCACCACCGCCCTGGACGCCCGAGGGTCCGACAGCTCCGCCGTGGCCACACCCACGTCCTGTTCCGCCCTGGTCACGCCCACGTCCTGCTCCACCCTGGTCACGCCCACGTCCTGCTCCGCCCTGGTCACGTCCTGCTCCGCCCTGGTCACGCCCACGTCCTGCTCCGCCCTGGTCCCCTGACCAGCCTGCTCCGCCTGGACCGTCCTGGAGTCCAGGATGCCCACCCTCCCACCCCTTTGAATGTTATACGGCGCGAGGACGCGCCTTCGGGGAGGGGGGAGGTACTGTCACGTTTTGATGTGTTCTGTTTAGTTTTGTGATCTCGTTTCCCCCTGTCTATTGTGTTTTTGGTTTAGTCCTGTTAGTTTTCCCGCTTCTCGTTTGTGTTCAGTTTCATCACCTGTGTTTAGTTAATTATCTTGTTAGCCTCAGTTCTTTTAAGCCCTATGTTTTCCCTCAGTGTTTGTTGGTCGTCGTCATTTTATGGTTGTGTCATTTGAGTTCCCTGAAGTCCTGGCATTTGTTGTTTTGGTTCCTGTATGTTTAAAGAAATTTACTTTGTTAATAAATCTACTATATTTAAGCTCCTCTCGTCCTCGTCTTCAGCTACCTGCACACAAACCTGACAAGTATAGTGTACATTGATCTTTTTTTAAGATGTTACTTCTTTAGTGCTTTTAATGTGTTTTTACAGCTCAACGGCCCCTCATTCCATACTTCACTGTATGGAGGTAAAAAAACAGCTCAGCATTCTGCCTGTGTCGTTTGTGTTCAATGGAAGAAAGAACATGACGGTGAGTAATTGCTGAAATATTTTTTTGAGTGACCTAAACAATCTATTTAGAGTTTGAGTTGTGGTTGATGTAAAAGTGTTTTGGGAGGCTGTATTGAAGTAGTGGCTTTTCAACAAAACAAAAAAAGTTTAGTTTTGGTTGAATAAGTCTGGGCTTTTTCAGCAGCCAAAATGGCACAAAAAAAGTATGTTAAAACAGTCTCTCTCTAGATGAAGGGCACAAACTGCTTTTAAAGTTTAAAATAACTTGAGGAAACCGGGGAAGAATACATATTCAGATTCAAATAATTATCACGTTTTTGCATCTCCTGGAGGAGATGGATAGATGAGTGCGTCCCAATGCAAACCTCACTGCCAAAATAGGGTACGTGGTTGCCAAGGCACTTGGTTGGATGTTCTAGGATGTTGCTTTCTGGCCCAAGTCAAAAGAAGTCTGATATTTTGATATGATATATGCTATTTTTGTCTAGATATGACTCTAGGTCCCTCCTTCACGGTAAGTCTGTAGAATTTTCTGTGTATCTGCAAGCATTTGTGTTCACATTGGGCCTTGGAATGAGCAATAGTTGTTTTCAAACATTAGCTGGACTGAAAAAGGGAAATCTCAATAGTTCTTATTGTACTAAAGATGGAAGAAAGGGGCCCTATTATAACCTGCCTGTGTCTATCATTTCTTAAAAATTTTTTTTTATTATTTATTGAAATATTTCAATATCTGCAGTATACAGCTATAGCCATTTGTTGAAATGTATTTGTTGGTATGATTAGGGTTCTGAAGCCATGTAAGGAACAGTCTGAATTATATTTGTTATTCATCATTAAATGAGTAATTATAGCAAGACTTTCAGTGAATAATGACTTTTAATAATAATTGCATTTATGTTGCTTTTTCAGTCTTTTTGTAAGCTGTCGTTATATGGAAAAGAGCTCCTTTTACATTCTGCCTAACATTTCTTTTTATGTTCCACAGATTTGCAACAAGTCCGCAAGCAATGCCAGAACTTTAATTTCTGAGTGAACTATCCCTTTAAGAGCACACCAAACTGATCCACCTGATCGGACGGATGTTAAACAAATAAAAAAGTAAAAATAAATGTGCCCTGGTCAGTAGGGGGTTCCCATGTCCTCCGCCCTGACCCCCATCACTAACCCATTCACTAACCAGGCAGGGTGAAACCCCCCTTCATCCCACAGAGAGAGGGAACGCTGTGACCCTATAAATAGAGAAGAGGAATGGTGGTGATATGTTGAAGGAAGGAGGGGGGCATGGAAAAAGGATTAAGAGAGATATTCGGCTGGTGGTGGGTCTGTTCTTGCAGCCCGTGGATCTCTGACTCAGGTAATCCGGATAGGAGAGATATCACATGGGAGTTTCGTGCGATCTTGATGACAGTGAAATGGGCGTTGATGCACTCATTCTCTCCTTCTGTTTACCTCTCTTCCTTTCGACAGTGGTGCTGCGCCTTCCCCTGAGGATGGGAAGTGTTTTCATTATTGGAGGTAAAGGTGTGATGGCGGAGGAGAGACTGCATCGTGTTCAGGTGATTTATGTGCTGATTGGAAGTACCCTTACTTTCTGATTGGCTTATCCAATCAGAATTTTGTTGAAGTTCACTCCTAGGCAACATAATTTTGATATAAAATGTACAGGTAGCCTAGATTTAAATTGAACCTTTTGAGCTATATAACTATCACTACTGCAATCACTCAAACAAACAGATACATGTTCAACTGTCTGAGTCAGCTAAGGTTTACTGGCATTACTTAACATTTACATTAAGGGCCTAAAATGAACACTCGCAAGCTCCAAATGCGAGTAAAAAGCTGTGTTGGCGAGAATATGAAACGGTGTGACTCGCCAGTTGGCCGGTAACATTTTTCTGAATTCTAACAATGCATGAACATGAACAAACGTGAACGCCGCTCGGGACAGTTGACGACGGGCCAGCGCTGCATCATCACGAAAGTTTGAAACCTTGCTTGACAATTTATTCAAGTGCAAGAAGAATCGAAAGGGAGCTTATTCTGTTACTCGCACACTGTGTGGAAAGTTTTGTGCGCACACATCTGAAGCGCACGCCCAGAAAGCCACTTCTCAGACAGTGCGTGGATACTAAACTTTTTAAAAAGTTTTCTTTCTCGTCTTCTTGCACTTGAGCGGACAAATTCACACAAAAGTATGTCAAAAATACAGAGTATCCTAGAAAACATAGTCGGTTATGTCTTAAGTGAACGTAAACATTTGAGAAAGTAAACACTTTTGTACGGTATCAGTTTATTGGATCTGTGCATTCTCTCTAAAAGTGACAGCAGCCTAATATTCCTGCTGTGTTTTTAATGTTAATCAGACAACAAACGACAAAGAAAACATCACTCACACCACTTTTGCAACTTTAATAAGGATTCATTAATAAGGATGTTTAGTTTATAGATGACTATGCAGTGTTATTTTACATTTACTTTATTAATTTTCTGAACCTTCTTAGACCTACCTGAAAAGCAGGGTTGCTCTATTATATTTAATTGTGCTGTTTCTTGTAATTTGATTATTTGTTCATATTTTATTACTGACTGTTTTCTTTCTTTAATAATATATATATTAGTTCATAAGCAAATCAGCATATTAGAATGATTTCTGATCATGTGACACTAAAGACTGGAGTAATAATACTGAAAATTCAGCTTTGATCACAGGAATAAATTACCTTTTACAATATATTTCAATAAAAAACGGTTATGGTAAATTGTAATATTTCACACTTTTAAGTTTTTTTTCTGTATTTTTTTTTTTTTAAATGCAGCCTTGGTGAGCATAAGATACTTCTTTTAAAAACATCATACTTATTGCAAACTTATGAATAGTAGCACATCTATAGCCATAATAGTGCCTTTACTCTCATTTGGTTTCGCAGTCTGTCAAAGTAGACAAGGGAGGAAAAGACAAAGAGGTCAAAAGTTAGGCCTCCTTTCCTACTTAACAAAATGAGGGAGGAGATCTCAGGGTTGAGCGAGGTTAGAGAGCAACAATAGCATGTGAGAACCTCAGTTAAAAGAGCCACAGGAGTGATGAATGACCAAGAAAATCACACTAGTTTTGTCTAGGTTTTTGTCTTAAGTATAGGGGAAGAAATAGAGCAAAACATTTCGTCATCATGTTTAATAGGACTTTTTTATGATATAGTAAACTTTTATAATGCAAAGCTAAATCAATCAACATTTATTGTGGCAAAAAGCATAGGCTAGTCGTGGCTCTGAAAGTCAGTTTCTTTTCATTTAACACGCATTGCATGTTGTCACACTATACGGGGTAAGTTGTCACATTGTAATATTTTATCATGGGTTATAGCTAATAATATAAAAGGTGAAATGTGTAGTGTTTTAGCCAACAGAAAATATAATAAATAAATTGGATAAAATGACAACATTTGTGAAACACATTTCAGGCTTATGTAGTTTACTCTGGTCTGAATGTCAGTGTGGCTTTATAATGTTTACTACTTGTTAAACTACAGCAATATAGAATCCTGTCCTTCTGACAGTTTTGAAGTAGATGTTTGAAACCAACATACAAAAGCACCGCTAGAGAAAACAAGCATTTGTGTATTTAAACTTCTGACTCAAAATCTTATAGTTACTGTCCCTCTGACAACTAGCCACATCCCCCCTATTAAAAACGGCTCTGTTTATCTTCTCTGTGCATAACTTCTTATTTAGCTTTTTCATCTCTTTTGTACCGTTCCAGTGCCTGCTTCATTAACCAACTTCAGTGTTTGAGACGCCAGCCAAGTGCAACAGAATGAAAGTTGCATATGAGAGCAAATTCACATCAGTGGTTTTCTCCCTCTGTTCTGCCATTCAGGTACATTTCCTGCGCACTTCTCATGAGGCCTGTGCGAGGCTAGTCCAGATTCGTCATAAATGCATCTTGTCTCATCTTTTCTCTCATTCTGTTTTCAACCTCTTCTCAACCCCCTTTTCAAACTAATTCCTTCCCCTCCCCCTCTCTCTCGTTCTCTTTATTCAAAGCCATTGATCATGCATGCAGAAATTTAGCACGCCCATAGCTCCAGTCGGGAGCGCTGGGGCGCTGTCCTACATACTGCGTTCTACACACACTCATCCTGAGACCACAATCAAATACACACACACACAGGGCAACCGCGCTGACAAACCCTTGAGCCGTGATACATAAGCACGCAAATTTTTTTACAAATTGTGGCATGTATTCCTACCAGATCGGCCTATGAACTGCTCTCAAAACTTTTGGTGCAGAAGTTTTATTTTGGAATTCCCTTTAGTTTCCTTTAGCAGGTGCACTTCTGCTCTTTTTTATTTTCTTAAAATAACTGCTAATTTTGTTGGCTTCTGTATGAAACATTGCTTCCAAGTTTCTTTGGATAAAAGTTTGCATTTTTCTATAATTTAATATAAATCTAGTACAAATGCATGTTGTTGCTTTTTGCATACAGTTGTCTTGTGCGTTACCCAAATAAACAAACTGGGAAACTTAAAATCAACATTTGGATTTTCCACATTTTAGATGCTTTGTAAAGCAAAAAGTTGTTTATGGGATCATCAGTCCAGAGGAATATGGTCATCTTTTGACCTCACCAGAGACTCCTTGTCAAGCCTAGCCTCTGAATGTCAGTATATACTCATTCAACAAATAACAAAACATAAAAAACGACAACAATACCACGTGAGATGCTGTTGTTTACCAGGAACAATGCACACCCCTCTGAGGACTACGGATGGTTGTGGTCAGTCTGTCAGTCCCACCCACTCATGCAAACCACCAATCACCTGCTCTTGACTTCGTGCCAGTTCAGGCCGACTGGAATCCCGACTACCAATCACCAAACTCACCCGATGCTGAATGATATTGGCTAATGCTCGGCTATAGACGGCGCTGGCTTGGTTTGGTTGATGGTACACACAATAGATCAAGTCCAGTCACTTAGAAGTCATGAATATGCTAGACAGGCACACATCTATCTATCGCTCTGTCGTTCTATCTATCTTTCTGTCTGTGTTTAGAAATGTATACTTTTTATTTTTATTCAGTCTGTTTGACCGATTTTCTTTCTATCCCTGTTTATAATCAATGCTTTCTTCTATCTATCTATCTATCTATCTATCTATCTATCTATCTATCTATCTATCTATCTATCTATCTATCTATCTATCTATCTATCCATCTATCTATCTATCTATCTGTCTATCTGTCTGTCTTTATCTATCTGTCTGTGCCTGTCTGTCCGTCTGTCTGTCTGTCTGTGCCTGTCTGTCCTATCTATCTGTCTGTGTCTGTCTATCTATCATCTGTCTGTCTATCTATCTATCTATCTGTCTGTCTGTCTGTCTATCTGTCTGTTTATAAATGTATTATTTTTATTCGCTATCTGTCTTTCTGTCTGTCTTTATCTATCTGTCTGTGCCTGTCTGTCCTATCTATCTGTCTGTCCACATCTCTATCTGTCTATATCTATCTGTCTGTCTGTTTATAAATGTATACTTTTTATTTTTATTTAGTCTGTTTGACCGATTTTCTTTCTATCCCTGTCTATAATCAATGCTGTATTCTATCTATCTACATCTATCTGTTTACATCTCTGTCTGTCTATCTATCTATCTATCTATCTATCTACATCTCTATCTGTCTATATCTATCTATCTGTCTGTTTATAAATGTATACTTTTTATTTTTATTCAGTCTGTTTGACCGCTTTTCTTTATATCCCTGTCTGTAATCAACGCCATCCATCCATCCATGTATCCGTCTGTCTTTCTGTCTCTTTCTTCAGACTGACCACGTTTCGACTCTGCTTCTGCTACTGTACAGCAGCACATGAAAGCAGGAGGGGCGGGGCCAGGGAGAGCGAGAGGGCGGAGCCGACAACTAGAGTCCGGGAAAAGTAAAACGGGAGGCGGGGCCTCAGTGTCTGCGCAAACCCCGCTTGGCCCGTCCTCCTCCAGACGGGCCCCTCCCTCCCCCACCCCCTCGGGCCACCCGCTCTTGAGTTGGAGACTCCTGGCTCCTGTTCGGCTCAGTCCGGGCAACAGAGGGACACGGGAATGGACACAGAAGGGAGTCAGAGCAGCCTGTCGTCCTCCACGCAGGACTCCCCGCACGATCCCTGGTAAAGCTCCTTTCTGCGCGCTCCGTTTGACTTTTCCTTGCGAACGGGATCTCTATATACTATATATAAAGCTGAGAGTTTTTGGACCAGGAGGGAAGAGAGACCACCGGAGACAAAAGACAGAAGCGCGGGTCCCTTTACGAAAGAGCGAAAATGGAAACAATGTAACAGCCAGGAGCCTCACTGTTACATTGTTTCCATGTTCCCTCTTTCCAGGACGCGCGCTGTTACATTGTTTCCATCTGTTACATTTGGAACTGTTACATTGTTTCCAGACGGTTATATTTTTACATTCCATTTCGCCCTTTCAAAGGGGTATGATCGAACTTGTTACTCTTTAGAGGAGAGGAAATAATTAATTCTGCGATTTCATTGGAAATAACGGCACACATCCATCATGGCCGAATTTCACTTTTCCACTTGATTTATTGTTATTCTGGCTGGTTGATCACTGTATGTGCACACGCATCAGCAATAAATCGCGTTTCAGAAGACTTTCAGATGTCTGATCTGGCTCTCTTTTTCACCTTTCAGCAAAATGTTCATCGGCGGGCTGAGCTGGCAGACGACACAAGGTGAGACACGCGTGATCTTCTGTCCTGCCTCATACTTCCACGAAAAACTCTCCTGCATGGGTTGCTCTGAGCTCATACGAGCTTATAGGAGCATGTTTTCTTCCATAATGTTTGTTTGGCTAGAAACAGAAAGCAAATAGTTCATACAACGTAAAATCAAAGCATGCATTCATCGCACGAGCCTAGATATCCTTTACGTAGAAGGTGATTTATAGATCAATGCGTGACATGTTTTGTCAGAAAACTTCCTCGAAAGCTACAGATGATCTATATAATGAGCTCGTGGAGATTTGAGGTGAAAGCAAGGGCGCTAGCGAGGAAGCACTGATGTGCTTGAATGCAACATGCAGAGTGGAAAATCTCTGAGAGCAAGCGCACTATGTATACCTGCCTTGTTATTCAAATGTCCAGCTTAACTTAGAACATTATAATAAGAATGCTTACCAGAGCTTTATAATGAGCGCTATTGTTGAGATGCAAAGTGGTCACAGATGAGCAGTCTCAATGCTCAAAGCGAGCTTTTTTGTTTAAGGTACATCAAACACGATTTGTGTCACTAAACTGCTGCTGTGAAATAAATGCATTGTATTTTTTCTTTCACCAGAGGGACTGAAGGAATACTTTTGTAAATTCGGCGAGGTGAAGGAGTGTATGGTGATGCGGGATCCGGTTACGAAGCGGTCGAGGTGAGGGGGAGGCGCGCGCACATCCATTGCTGACTTGTTTGTGTGTTTGTAACTTAACTCTTATGCGTAATGTGTGTGCATGCACTGCTTTTGCGCAGGGGCTTTGGATTTGTCACCTACGTAGACCAGACCGGTGTGGATAAAGTTTTGGCCCAAAACAGACACGAGTTGGATTCAAAAACAGTGAGTTTAAAAATATATACATTATTCTTATTATGCTGTATAGCAGTCATTTGTTTACTTAATATAGTCTAAATGCGCTCACATTGCATGAAAATAATAATCCAGCAGTGTGACCTGTGGTTTTACTGGCGTATTCGTTTGTTTTTGAAGCAGTTAAGTTAGTCTTATATTCTTTCGTTTGTTCCCTTGCAAGACTTAAGCACTTCAATGGTTTGAATGCTTTGCGGTGGTTTTCGCTTCCTAAGATCACTTTAAGTCCACATGCACGAGGTCCGTTCCAGCAGGTCTGACTGACGCAGAGCGCGCCACATGAAAGCGTTCTTTCTAGCTTTTCATCGTCATGGCAACCAGGGGAGCGAAACGGGGCAGAATCAAACTTTTCAAAAACTTTTAGGATTGATCAACATTCCAAAAGTGTTGTGTAGGCGCATACATATACTTTAAGAACCAATGAAAATCGTAGAGGATTTAGTTTTATTATTACTAAAACTATGCCATGCCTATGGTAATAAGATTGAAGTAGCATTTCATCAAAATAAAACATTACCATCGTTAAACCTAGGCACTGCCACAGAATTAGAATCTTTGTTGTTCGTTTGTACCCGTGATGTATAATTTACAGTATTTGACAGCTGTATTGTTCATAAGTGTATTTTTCTTTGTCTTTAATGTTATCATTATACATTAAGAAGGTTTATAGCCACAATCTAGAAAAATTGTGATTTAATTTGCATCAGTGTTTCTCAACTGGGTTTGCTTCAGGGGCCAATCTGGGTACAGCCAATCGCTGTACCCAAATTGTTTCAAAATGTTATTAAAATCAACCATTCACTGTAAAAAATAATATGATCAGTAAGTCATGCCAATTTAAATTTTAGCATTACTTTAACTTGTCAAAATAATTTAAGCAGTTAAGAGTTTCACTAAGACTGGTGGTACAGCTAATTTGATTATACTTAAAAATTGAAGACATCAACTGACATTTTTAAGTTGAAATAGGTGGACATTTTTTTACCGTGTTGAAATATATTAAATGAACTTGATAGGTTAAGCAATATGCAAAAATGATTAACATGACATGGTCTGAATAGGAAAACTGACAATGCATTTTTTTTGTGTGCAAATGCATAAACAACAGAAGTGATTTGCCAGCCAAACATTTTGCTAAAAGTTATATATTAGTATTAGCCATAGTGACAGGTGAATTTATAGTACTGTAAAGTTTGATTAGTCGAACAGCCTTTGATGTCAAAGCTTTATCTCCTCTATTTTAACAGTTTAGCTTGTACATTTCACAATTATGATGAATATGCATGTTTGCATTTTATTATATTAGTTTATTGTTCCATCCCTGATGTCTGTGACCCGATCAGAACAGATTTTGGGATGTAACCCACCAGTTGAGATCCATGACTACTAATGGTAATGGAATAGTATTCTTTGAAGGCCTTTACAGTCGTCATATGTATTTGGTGATGGTTTTAAATGACATGAAAGTGGCCTATAATACTATGAAACCTAATCCATTTTGAATTCGCTCCAGAACTTTTTGACCACATTATCGTGCTATCTAGTAGCTCTATTTGAATATGCTCTTAGGTTGTGTTTGAATATGTGAGTCCTGGGACGTCATTGATGGTCCTTTGTCAGAACTGTGTGGGTGTGTCAGCAGACAAAACCAGCCAGAGCTTTACAACAGAGATGGCACAGGCCATGTGTAAATGGGGTTGTATTTGTTTGTTGTAAAATGTGGGCTGTGTTGTGGCCTGTTCCTAGTCTTTTCACATTAAAGGATGAGGCTAGCCGAATCATGTTTCGACGCATTTATTTGCAGCAAGAGTATTTACAACTATTAATAGTGACTTAAACACCACTGCGCAGAGAGGCTCAGCCTGGCAACAGTTCAGTCTCTTGGGTTTGGTCACCATGTGGGACTATCATCACCATAACAACTTTGTTGGTTATATCCGAGAGTGTCACACACTTAACCACGCTATTAACCACTGTGCCCCTGCATAAAGGCCCTGTGTACTCACGGAGAACTTCTTTTCGTTCTTTGCTTAGGGGTAAACAGGTTGAAATGCTGCCGGCGTTTAATGAATATGTAAATATGCGCTGTGCTTTTTCTCTCAATAACAAAATAAACATATGACTAAGATGACAGTGGTAAGAAAACAGCAGTTAATAAAAAACATCTGATCATGGCGATGTGGATGTTTGCACGAGCTCTGCAATTCAGAAATCCAGTAAAATCTTGTCACGTTTATTTATATAGCACTTTCTACAATAGATTGCTTTAGCAAAGCAGCTTTACAGTATTAAACATGAAAAAATACACCATTGACGTGTCCGTGTCACTTTCAGGTGGAATTACAACTTTAGTGTCCACTATAAATCAGCTTTCCGGTGTTCATGTTTCACATCTGACCTTGACGGACTGACCTGAAGAAATGAATCAATTTCCACGGCAAAGAAGGCGGAGCCTCTGAGCCACACCCACTTATTACATAATCACCACAGACCAATGGTAGTTCGAGTAACACTTGATGGTGTAGAATTATGTATATAAATCTCTTAATTTTCTGTTTTGAAAAATGGATGGCATCATAGTTGCATCCAGGGCTCGGCACATAAACCCGCCTCTCCTCACTCACTCGTTTCATTTGCTCAGGATAAATATTCTTGCTGTTACAGGGCTTGAATTTCGGTGTGGGATCGTGCTTATTGTGCATAATTTTACATATTCCTGCATATTTTGTGCTCACACCCAAAGTGCAGCACATAAAGCCTCTCAGTACTAAATTAAGTTCTTTTTCTCTGCATATTGCGCTTAAACTGTCAAACACACCCAAAATAATGTCAATATGCCAGTCTTGGCGAGTAATCATGTAAACACAGTCAGTTATGTTTTAAGTGAACGTAAACAGTTGAGAAAGAAAACGCATGTGTAACAGTATAATAAACAGCGTCAGGTCTTAAAGTGACAGCAGCCTAATATATCTGCTGCCAAATTATGAGATACATTCAAAAATATCTATATGGCAGTTTTCCCCATGATGTCAAATCGATATTTCCCCAATAGTGATGTCAAAATTGTGGCCAGTGAAAATGCTGAGTGGGTAGTAACTTTGGAAAGTTACTATCCACAGTGAGTGGTGAACAGAAAAGTTAATGTCAAGCCCTGGTTGTATCATATCCAGCAAATATGTCATGAAGTCAAGTACATTTTTTGCATTAATTCAGTAAGGAATTAGGACAGATTGATACACTGTTTAATTTTTAATGTTTGAGAGCAATTCTGTTCTAGAATATAATACTTTGTGGCTACATAAAGCGACGGTCACAATCTATTTTCTTTTCGGACTGTGATGTACTGATAAGTGAAACAGAATATTCAGTGGGAGAAAATGTAGGCCAGGACTTATCCTTCAGGAAATTGAGAGAACTTACAACTATAAAAAAGTATCTAAAAGAGAGTGATTCAAAAGAGATTTAGGGTGATTCATTTTTATGAAGACATTTTTTTTTCCTGTGGTATAACATTAATGTTAATCACATATCATTCATCTATGTGAAAGTCTATCTTTTTTTTGTTGTAAAGAAATTATTGCTTTTATTTAGCAATGATGGATTCAACTGATCAAAAGTGACAGTAAAATAATATTACAAATGATTTCTATTTCAAATAAATGCTGTTCTTGTGAACTTTATTAATCAAAGAATCCTGAAAAAAAAACAGTATTACAGATTTCACAAAAAATATCAAGCAGCAAATCAACATATAAGAATGATTTCTGAAGGATCGATGCGCTGAAAATTCAGCTTTGCAATCACAGAAATAGATTAAATGAGTTATTTTAAATCGTAATAATAATTCACATGCTTTTTTCGATCAAGTAAATGCCGGCTTGGTGATGAGCATTCGAGACGACTTTAAAAACGACGATGTAAATCTCCATTACAGGTAGCCTGTTAAGTAAAGCATGATTTCTGTGTGCTGTGATGCAAAGGCTAATCAGTGTGTTGATTGTGTATTGACGGGTTTGAATGAGCCTTTGGCGTGGTATTTGAGCCGCTGTTGTGGTGGGGGTTATTAGGTCACTGCAGTGGGGTCTGAAAGGCTTCGTGGGGAGGGATCCACAATAACAGGAAGCAATTTTGATAGATAAGACTATTGTGAAAACAGCTCCTCGTCCTCCCTGTTTTGAGATTCCAGAGGAACTGCAGAAGAATCGGCAACAGTCTGTAACACAGATGGCAGTATGTGCTTTTTTTATTTGATATTTGATGTGGTGCTTGTGTAGAGAACTGTAAAGTTGTGGATGTAACGGTAAAGCGTTTCCATGCTGTCCTTCATTATTCAACATTTTCCATCCTTCTGTTGAGTGTTTTCCTGTTTCTTGCTTTTGCCGTCCACGCGAGGAAATGAAAAGAAGATATTGTGAGAGTGTGTGTTGAAAACAGAAAGAATGTGCCATGCTGAGAGTGTTTTTTCATGCTTTCGGCCCTCAGAAGAAAGAATGAAAGAGGATAGGTTGGTCGAGGGGTGTCTGAGTTCTGGAAACGAGAGGTCATATGGTCAAATCTCGTAAAAATAAAGGCTGAATTAAAACAGACATGACAAAATGTGCATTTCTCCCGAGGCAGTTTCTCACAAGGGACAACAATCATATGAAAAATGTGTAGGAGTCTGATTTGTGTGTTTGTGTACTTAGTCAAATATTTATAAGGGCCGTATCTTTAAAAAATGATTGGACATCAATGTTGTACATTGTCTTGAAATGTATAATATTTCTATATTTCTTACCACCATTATGCTAAGGTATTATTGGTGGTTGCCAAAGTGTTGTTACATGGTATGCTAAGGCTTTCTAAAGCTGTGTTCCTAATGACACACTATACTTGTGCTCTATGTACTCAACCGTTTAATGTATAAATGTAATAAGGTTATTTTTGTCATTCAGCCCCAGAGCCTGACAGCCCCGTCCCAAATGTTATGTAATTAAAGCTGCGACAATTGAGTGCATGAAGTGTCCAACATTCCATATTTATTAAGCATTATCCAGATATTTAAAGTGCATCTTTTCTTTTTGGAATTTGTTCTGTGTGAACACTAAAACAGCATAGAGTAGTGCATTCAAATTGGGACGCACCTTATTGTATATATTATGTCATATTGATAAATGTGATCAATACATTTTGGCCAAATAAGCACAGAAAACCTTTTTTTTTAAAAAAATTTTTTATCACAATTTAAATAAAAGTCGCAATTTTTATACGAAAATTCACATTTCAGCGTTCCCCCGAATCATGCATCCCTAGGTGTTAGTTGGTTGCTTACCAGCCTAAGTTAAAAGATTCCAGCTGTTTTGTCACATGTTTTACATTTCTCAATGGTCTGCACAATCATTCATGTCTGTAAAAAGACAAACTGCAAATATCAAACCTGAACAAGTGCAAATGGGAACAATGTGGCTGACAAATCTGGATCTGCATTTGTCAAATTAGGTTAATTAGGCTCAATATTTGAATAAGAACTTCAATTAAACTTAATCATGTAGCAAAAGAGATGAACTCTTTCCCAGCCACTGACGGGATTTTCCATCATTTATGACACAACGCAACGCTCCCCGCCATTGGCAAGTTTTCCTGCCAATCATTTTTATAAGGTAGCCGACACTATTACGCATCTTCTGAACTAGCACAGAATCTCCACATCCAAAAACAATACAAAGATGAAGATCGGCGTACAGCATATACAAAACATATAAATCAAAACTGCCTAATGTTCCCGAGAAAGATGCCGACCCAGGACGAGGACTGTGAAGTTTTGGGGGTGTTGATGTACTCGATCTACCCTATCTATGTTTTGAACGTCGTTCTGAATCTGATCTGGACAAAGTCTTTGACAAAATAATCAGAAATGCTGGCGCTGACTGGCAACTAAAAAACAAAACAACGCTGGCGAGGAAAGAGTTAAAAATCCTGCTTAATAAACATCCAGTTTTGCTATAAACACATACAAAATTTGTCTGTTCATTCATTCCTGAAATTACTTTTTCAATTTTATTGCACATTCAGCTCAGATATGCTTGTTCAGCCATGTACTACAAGTTGTATTGATAATACAGTGATCAAATCTTCTAGACTCAACGGCGTTGGGTGGAAATGAACCGCTATTATTCTAGCAGTTGACACACAAATGAAAAAAAAGCTTGTGGCTTGATGCGTTTATGCATTTACTGTATCATGCAGTTTGTGCTCAATACGGCCTTAAATCGAAACCTTTTTTTCTGGACAATTTCAGCTTTTAAAAACAAAACATTTAAGTTCGGATTTCAAGACCAGAGACATTCCTGTGTGGTGTGTTGCGCAGAACTGGTACAAGGACACTAGAAAGGATTTGGATGAGACTCCCGTTGGAGGCCTTGAGTGTGTCATTGACGTGCAAGAGTGTGTATGATGGTTTAGCGGTAGATTCTGAAGATTAGATCTGAAATGCTGACGGCATGAGGAGGTTCGGGCCACGGGAGAGAGGGAGAGAGAGAGAGAGAGAGAGAATTCCCTGTCCGTAATTAGTATGGATCGCAAAAGCAAGTAATCGGATTGAGGGAAACAAACTGGATTGCATTTCCGAGGTAGCTACGTGGCTGAAGCCAAAGCCTCTCCTGAGATTTTGCATTGTGTCAGCACACACTCTCACCTTTGTTCCGTCTTGGTCACGGTGTGGGGTTGTTGAGCCTCATTAACGAGCATCGTTAGCTAATTGCTTTGCCATTGTTCACTCATGCACAGTGACCTTGATGGCCCAGTCCCAGAACAGAAGATCTTCCTCCTCCAGCAGCACACTTTCAGACACCTTTACTTTTAACGCAGTCTGTACATTAATGATGCACTGATATAGAAATATTGGCCTAAACTGATAATGACCGTGTTTATGTAAGCTTTGTACAAAATGGTTTTAATGTGCGCGAGCTTGAACACGAGGGCTTCTCCAGTTGAGTCTTGATTTAGCTTTCTTTCACAATTCACATTTATAGTGTTCACTACCATTATTCTTCGTAAATCAGCTTAGGAAAATAGGCATTGTGAATGTTGCCATACAACAATCTGTCTGTATCATTTATGTAATATATTCAAATATACATATAGGTCCCACTTTATATTAAGTGGCTAAATAAATTACATATATAAATAAGTACAATGTACTTATTGTGTTCAGGTTGTATTGTAAAACACTTTTTCTGCTATTGAGATGTGATACGGGTAAGGTTAGGGACAGGTGTGGTGGTATGGGTCGATTTAAGGGTGGATTAAGGTGTAAGGGAAGGGTCAACTGTGTAATTACACATGTAATTACATCAATTAATTACAGTTGTAATTACATGCAGGTATTTTCAAAATATAAGTACAATGTAAAAACATGTATGTACATAATAAGTCCATTGTATCAAAGTAGTAACTTCAATGTAAGTACATAGTACTTAAAACCACTTAATATAAAGTGGGACCAATATATATTGGCTTGTGTATGTGTGTGTGTGTATATATATATATATATATATATATATATATATATATATATATATATATATAATGACCTTTATTTGGGAAGAGTATATACCATATATGGATGCTATGGGAAATATAAAAAAGAATATTAAATTATTTAAAATTATTTATTTATTTATTTATTTATATTAGTGCTGGGCAACAATTAATCACATCCAAAATAAAAGTTTGTGTTTACATAATATAGGCTATGTGGGTGTACTGTGTATAATTATTGTGTATATATAAATACATATGCTTGTATATATATGTATTTGCCTATATATATATATATTTAATGTATATTATAAACACAAACTTTTATTTTGGATTCCATTAATCATTGCCCAGCACTAAATATATCATTTTTACATATAGCATCCCTATATGGTATACACTCTTTGCAAATAAAGTTCAGTTTAGTGGGCTTCAATATAGAAATCTTGGGTTCTTGACTGGGGTTTAAAGAACCCTTTATGCCAAAAATATTCAATATGCCTAAGGAGAAATTTCTTAAATGATTGCATATTAATACTGTCATGTTTAATGTGTTCATTAAATCATTTTTTTTCCTACTGATAAAGTATGTTTACAAGCTGTTTAATTCATACAAATTTAATGAAAATTAAAAATTAATGAAAGAAAAATTAATTAAAACCGATCCCATGATGGGAACCCTTAAAAGGTTCTACATATGAAACGCCTGACAGAACCCTTTAAGATTCTATATAGAACCTTTTTTCTAAGAGTGTAACATTAGAAATCTAACAGTTTCCCTCATAATTATTAATTTATTTGTTTAGTGTACTTCAGATTTTTTTAAAGTCCAATAAAGGGTTTAGCAAAGTAACAGAACACCTTGAGAAATCATTCATGTCTGTAGCACAAATGCTGCAGGATGAGATATACGCTCTGAAGTTTAGTACTTATTATAGGTTTGTTCAAATCGCCAACTACAGTATACTTACACTAACTATATAAGTGGTGATTGTGATGCTTAACTTGGCTTGAAGGAACTTTAAAGAGTGTATATGAGCTTGTGTGTAAAAATGCTGATAAAAGAGTGAATAGGAAATATACTTGTGTATTTTGGTTTGATTTGTTGATGGTTGTGTGGAGTGAAAGGCAAGCTGTGTGTGTGTGTGTGTGTGTGTGCTCGCTCATGAGGGGGTGGACCTCTCTCCGTCCCATCTGTTTGGGGTTCATCTTTGTCCTTATAATTAATGAAAGCAAAGGGGGCTACATGACACACACACACACACACACACACACACACACACACACACACACACACGCACACACACACACACACACACACACACACACACACACACACAGACAATCAACACCCTGAGCTTTTCACAAGCAGGTTTTGTTTTAGCTGAGTTGCGCCTTCTCTCTCTTCCTTCTCTTTTGTTGTTTTCATTTACTTTTTTTGTTTTTGCTGTTTCGTGCTGATTAATTTGCCCTCACCCCCTTCCTGCCTCTCTCTCTCTCTCTCTCTGTTTTCTCCGTATCTCCTCCCTCTCAGCTCCGAGCAGAGATTGGATGGTGGGATAGGCTTTGCCTGCCCTCAGGCCTGAAAAGAGGATTGTTTGGAAACAGATCTGTTCCAGTAACCTGTAAAAGGAGTAGCCTTCGTCAACACACACACAAACACACACACACACACACACACACACACACACACACACACTTGTGTTTCTATCAGTTTGTTCTTTCTGTCTGATACTAAAAACTGTAGCGGTGTCATTTCTGACCTCATTTTGGTTTCTGTAAAGCTTTGGTTATCCATAGATGTTACAACATATTTGAAGGAATATGCTCAGATAGCTAAAACATCAATATTTTTTAAGACGGAACTAAATGATTTTCATTGGTTTGGGCTACGCATTTTCATGAACCCCTAACCCTACACATTTCTTTAGTGGCATTTATGGTTCCATGAAGAAACTTTAACATCCACAGAAGCTTTCCTTTGCACTAAAGATTCTTTATAGTGGAAAAAGGTTCTTCAGATTCTTCACGCTAAGAGTTATTTAAAGAACCGTTGACTGGTTCTGGTTCTTTGGGGAACCAAAATTGGTTCTTTCATTGCTTCTCTGCGAATACACATTTTTATTTTTAAGAATGTATTAAACTTTTTCATCATTATGAATGATTCCTCAAATCATGCAGCTTGTTAATAAGAGATGTGCTATTAAAATGACTGCTAAGCTATCAGACATTGCACTAAAAACACCACATAAGCATCCACAACAAGCTCTCTTTCCCTGGGGCAAACGTCACTTGTTTTTAAAATATTAATAAAAATAAAAAGATAAAATAAAAAAAAAGGTGAAGGTACCAAGTGTGACTAAAAAATGAAGGGGCTCAGAATTGATCAAAAGTGCTTGTAAAGATATTCGTATAATATTACAAAAGATTGAACAGTAGTGCAAATAAAACATAACTTTTAGAAACTAAATTGACTTGTAGATTCGCACATCAAAAATCACTTAAGGATAATCAATGCTTTGCCGAATCCTGTGAAATTAGTTTAAAATGATGGTGGTGTATGAGTGACGTTTTCATTCGGTTGAACTGATTCACACTCGTATACCTGCCGTGACTTCTCATGATGTTTTGTATTTCTCGTGCACAGGTTGGGACGAGGTTTGGGATCTCAAGGTGACTATGAGTGTAGTCTAGAGACTCTGAGCTGAAATCATAGTACTAAAACTGTAGACACTGGCAAGATCAACATGGTAGTCTTGCTGCGCACTAGTAGAACGCTATATGCTACACGTATATGAATCTAGTTGGTGTAGAAGGTCACGTAGATCAATGGCAGTGCATGGCATGGGCATGGGGTGGTAGAGATGGTTTCTAGAATTAGGATGGAGATAGCCTTGTCTAGTGGGATTAGTTGTGCTCATGCTGATGATTTTTGTTGATTAACAAACCTATACCTTCTAGATTGCCAGGATGATCTATATTCTGATCTATATTTTACTTTACAGGCTCTATTCTCACACGCTCTTCTGTAGGCATCTGGTCAAGTATGGTTTATTAATCAAATATAGCTCTTTTCTATTTATTTTAAGTTGTTTCTTTCGGAATATATTATGATCCTAAAACTCTTAGTAACTTCAGTTTAACTTTCTCCAGTCTGCAATTTTTTTTGCAAATAAATCTTTTTTTTTCACTAATTGATTTCATTATGCACAAATCAGCCAGATATTTACCCAACTATTTCATATTGCTATTGTATGCCAATATATCCCAACAAATAGGAAGCATCAGTGCTCATACCAAAAATTCACTCTTTTGTAAACAACCTGCAAAATTAATTTAAAATACATTTTGTTTGTAAGTAAATAGTAATGTAAATATATGTGATCATATGTTAATGAAATTGTGGTTGTCGTGATTTGCATCTTAGTTTCTATAAATGGTAGTAAATCTACAGAGTACAACTTTTAAAGGAACCAGAAAAAAAAAAATTTTTGTGTGATATGTCTGTAATATCACCAAATAATGTGCTCTTTATATTGACATTTTCAATAACAAAAAGGACATGTAAATTTAAATAAATATTAAAATATTTCAAACCAAATAACTGACCCCAAACTTTTGAATTGTACAGATACAGATTTGAAATTTATTTATATATATATATATAATGTTTTTTATTCTTTTTTATAGTTTTTTATATTTTTCAAATAAATGCAACCTTGGTGAAAAACTTGGTGACCTCAGACTTCTTTCTTTTTTTCTTTAATTTTGCAGGATATTTGCAAAAGATTATATATTTTTTTGGTATAATTAACTTTTTTTTTAAAACAATAGATATTTTGAAACATGGGCAAATGACAGCTTTAAGCAGAAGTTTCAGTTTTTCTTGTGTTTTTCCTCACATGACTTGCAGTGGTCAGATGATTCCACACTGGCCTGAAACATGGTGGGAATTTAATGTAATTCCTTTTGAAATATTTCAGAGGATTTGTCTGTTGCGAAAGCTTTCATTTTCTGCCAGGTTCTGCTTGCAAGACTGTGAATATTGTTCAAGTAAAACATTCTGTTGAAGTATTGACCATTTGGGTGTGTTGAAAGTTATAATGTTATTCTATGGGCCCTATCTTGCACCCGGCGCAAATGACTTTGTACACTGACGCATGTATCATTCGTATTTTGCACCCGCGCAAAGCGGACTTTTCCCTCCACAGACGCATGTCGGCAAACTAGAGAATGAACTTGCGCTCCCTGGGCGGTTCAGCGCAAAAAGGAGGCGTGTTCCGGCGCAAACTTTCCCTCATGCTATTTTGCAGTTCCAGAAAACAATTTTCTGACCAGAAAAAACCTAGTCTAAAGTCAGTGGCGCGTTGAGCGTACATTCAGATGCTATTTTAAGCGCGCGTGCTTGGTCATAATACAGAGTGTGAACAACGCGCATACACCGTAGATGATTCTCTCATCTACACAGATGCATTTTCCTTTTTGCAAATGATACATTATTATAAGGAAAAATATTAAAACACGAGGGAAATCATTGTTGTGTCCATGACGATGGGAAAAATAGGCATAAAGCTTACATATATTTACCCAAATTATTATATGCATGTATAACCGAAGCTAATTTGTGTGGGTTTGTCCCATCCAATGCCACTTCTCTTTCTTTTACGGCCCTGACGAGAACATCGATCTCCTCGGCTGTGAACCGATTCTGAAGCGCTCCTGGTAAATGCGCCGTTATAATAGTATTGCGCCATGGACAAGCGCACCTCGTTCATCATGCTCTTAAAGGGAATGTGAAATGCCCAGACCACACCTATGAATAATGAAGCTACTTCAGACCAACCCCTTTTAGATTTGCGCCAGGCGCAAGAGGCATTTATCCCGCCGGGAAAATAGCAACAGCGCCGGGATCCGCCCACAAAGTTACTTGCGCTTCGCGCTTGATACTTGCATTTCAGATCGTTAAAATAGGGCCCTATGTGTTAGTTCGTTTGCTATATGAAACTAGCAGTAAGCTAGATCAACATTAGAACAACATATTGATCATATTTTAACATTTCATCATGTATATCATGCTATATAACATTGATTTGTTTTATGTACATTTGCTCACCTGTCTAATAAAGTATGTGCAAGAGCGGTGTTGTTCCAAGTTTGTCGCGGACGTGGAGCTCTCTGCATCTCGAAAACACCACGCCGATATTGATCCTCCTTTTAGTTCTCCTTTTTTGTACCAAAGTCTGCTTGCCATGGTCTATAATGTTTGAACGAAACAAGAACAGCGTGCCGCTAAACGTTACGCACTACGCAGTTGTCCACGTCTGTCGCCATGGTTACGTCGTGGCTATGGCAGTACGAGCGCGGACATTGCAACATTTTTTTCCAGGACGGCCACTCATTTAAAACATTGGAATTTCTCTGAAATAAAAAAATTTGGGGGACTTTTGGAATATTGTAAGTACACAACTGCAGGAAATATATCACACTGTGCAAGTGATTTTTGGATATTTTATTACAAAATTCTTACATATTGTACCTTTAAGGCGAGACACGTCAGGCAAAAACATATATTTTTTTTTTCACTGGTCAATTTTGGGATATTTGTCTTCAATAACATGTCGTCTTGCAGACTTGTGGCGAAATCTCCACTTCAGTAGCACCAATATACACTAAACTTTCCAGTATCGTACCTAGTTATATTATGAAGACGTTTACTCAGGGATTGTTAAATATATTATTCCTAGCCTGATTTATATAATATTTTATTCAAAAAACCATGGCGAAAATCTATTTTTTAAGGCTATTGACACTATATTCTGATTTACAGGATAACAAAAGTAGATATCCATAAATCCCTCTGTAATTGTTTTCCCATCTAATTTGTGAACACAATGGAAGAATCATTTTGAACCTGGCTTTATCCAATACGGTGATATCTGCCAGTTAAAAATGTTACCCTATTCACCTGTAGTGTCTCCCCTTAAAGAAAAAAACACTGACTGAGATGAAGATGTAGAAATATTTAATGTGGTGATCTAGTTGACTTCACATGCACAGTTCAGTTTGATTTGTTTAATGTTTATTTTTCATATAATGATTACATTATGTTAACATCAGTAAATCTTTGGGTGACACTGACTGGTCTGTTTGTTGAACAGCTGTGTTGGACTTTGAGAATATTAATGAACTACTATCTTTGTCTTTTAAACGGATAACTGGCCATCTTTGCCATACATGACGTTTCTTCTCACTCATGCCTCTTATTCCCTCTCAAGATTCAAAGAAGCTTAATGCACATGCTAAACAAATCTCTCTCTCTCTCTCGTTCTGTCTCAGATTGACCCTAAGGTGGCCTTCCCACGTAGAGCTCAGCCGAAGGTGAGTGCGAAGTCTCAGATCAGGTTAACATCACAGGTGTTGTGATGTCACACGTCACTTCTCGTTAAGGACATGTAGGTTCTGTTCTAAAACCTCTGAGTGTTTCCACCATGTGACAGCTCTTCCAGACCGCAGGCAGCTTTACCTTCTTTTTGACCATATTGCATAGAAGTGACTTGAAGCATGGGCATCCTGTAAAACTTTCCTAAGCTAAACAAAACCTTTAGAACAAGTAGTGAATTCCTCTAAAAGTTTTTATACATTTTTATAACATTTTTATATATTTTATAAATAACAATAAAAAAAATCTAAAGATACTTTCTTTTTGACCGCATTGCACATAATCTACTGTTCAAATGTTTGAGGTAAATTTTTAATGTTTTTGAAAGAAACCTCTTCTGTTCACCAAGACTGCATTTATTTGATAAAAAATCTTTTTTTTAAAATATATTTTTATATATACAAGTAATATTTTGAAATAGTATTACATTTTCTATTTTGATATATTGTAAAATGTAATTTAGTCTAACGATCAAAGCTGAATTTTCAGCATCATTACTCCAGGCTTCAGTGTCACATGATCCTTCAGAAATCATTCTAATATGATGATTTTCTGCTCCAGAAACATTTGTTATTGTCAGCTTAATACTTCTTATTTTTGTGAATTTTTTTTAACGTTTTTATTTTTTCCAGGATCAGTTCAAAAGAACAACTTTTATAACATTATACATGTCACTTTTTATCAATTTAATGCATCCTTGCTGAATAAAAGTATTAATTTCTTTTGGAAAAATCCAAAACTAGACTTTTGATTTGTAGTAGCTATATATCCTTCAAAAATAAGGTAAGCCCAGAATGCATTGTGATTGGGCTCAGTGAAATTTCTTCCAAGATGGCAAATTAAAATTATAAATGGAAAAAATTCCTGTCTACACTGGACTGTCCTATAAAAAAATGTGAAAAAACTCACTTTATTTTGATGGTCCCTTTAACACATTCTGTTGACTATAAGTAACGTTGCTCCTACTTGTCTACTAACTCTCATTAGAGTGTCAGTAGAGTATTAATAGACTGGTAGGGTTAGGGTTAGATGAAGTTGACATGTAGTTGCAAAATTACTTATAGTCAGTAGAGTGTCTGTTGAGGACCATCACAATAAAGAGTTAGCAGATATTAAGCAGACAGTCTACTAATACTCCAATGAGAGTTAGTTGATATATAGTTGCAAAGTTACTTATAGTCAATAGCACGTTCAAAAGGGACCATCAAAATAAAGTGTTACCGTTACTTGTGTATCTGTCTGACAGAGTTTCTCCTTATGTGAAACGTTCCAAATCCGAGTCCATTAAATTCCATTTCCGAGGTTCCATTTTTAGTTAGTATGTTCCCTTAGAAGGCAGCTGCGCAGACATTAAGGTAGCTCACTAGGTGTTGGAACAGTCGTACATTACTTCTACTTGTGTAATAGACACACATTAGTAAATGTTAAAATTAGCATGTCAATGCTGTAGAATGCTGTTCATTGTAAGTTCATGTAGTTAACTAATGTCAACAAATAAAACCTTATTGTAAAGTTTTACCAAATACTTTTCTTGTAGAAAGTCCTGTAGTCTCATTATTAGTCTTTTCTCTGGTGTTTTCAGCTGGTAACAAGAACAAAGAAGATCTTTGTTGGAGGGCTGTCTGTCAACACCACCATCGAAGATGTGAAACAGTATTTCGATCAGTTCGGAAAGGTGAGTTCAAGGGCTCTTTTCTACTTTCTTATTTCTGTCATAATTTAGTTTAGTTTCTCATGAGCATTTTCCAAGCATACCCCCCCCCCCCCCCCCCCCCCCCCCCCTCTCTGATCCTTAATAAACCGTCTGTATTTAATATGGTAATTTAAGACTTCTGTATGACAATCCTTTTGTTCATCAGGGCAGGTCAAGCTGCTTAATACCATTTAAGTAAATGGTTATGTAAATGTAGGCGTTATATATTAATGAGCTTGAGCTTGTGGTCATAGATGTCATGATGTCACATGATGATTTGCATCGTAGTTTCTATAAATGGTTGTAAATATATTAGAGTATGTCTACATAGTTCAACTTTATAAATGTATATGTAGACACGCACACACACGCGTGCTTACTTAGCTATATAAATAGGGACATTCCATAGATGTAATTGTTTTTATACTGTACAAACTGTATATTCTCTCCCCTCACACTAACCCTACACCTAAACCTACCCATCACACAAAACTTTCTGAATTTTGACATTTAAAAAAAAACACTTTATTACTTTATTTTTATACCAGATTTATGAGTAAGTAGGTCCATTAAGGGAGTTTTTTTTTTATTTTTGTCAGGTTTTGGTCACTTCTGGGTACAAATTTGGGTAACACTTTATTTGAAGGGGTGTGCATAAGACTGACATGACACTGTCATAAACATGACATAACACCTGTCATGAACATGAAGGAGTCTTTATGAATGTTTATGACTGTTGTCATTAAGTGTCATTCGGTAAATTATGACACTTTTAATGCAAAGTTGACATTGTTTAAAATGTCTTTGTTATGACAACTTGACATTAACCAAGAAATCATAACCTAATTATCAAACTTAAAGCATTTGACAGTGTAATAACCCTTAATGACATCTTTATAACTAGTACAATGTGTTCCACTTTACTTGAGGACAAGTAATATTCATGACACAGTTATAATGGTGTCATGACGGCCAAAGTTGTGACAGGTTGACAGGTTATGATTTCTTGGTTAATGTCAAGTTGTCATAATAAAGACATTTCTGTCTTGGGTAATGTCAAGTTGTCATAACAAAGACATTTCTGTCTTGGGTAATGTCAAGTTGTCATAACAAAGACATTTTAAACAATGTCAACTTTGCATTAAAAGTGTCATAATTTACCGAATGACACTTAATGACAACAGTCATAAACATTCATAAAGACTCCTTCATGTTCATGACAGGTGTTATGTCATGTTTATGACAGTGTCATGTCAGTCTTATGCACACCCCTTCAAATAAAGTGTTACCCAAATTTGTCCTCAAAATATAGTTAAGTAGGCACACACGCACACACGCACGCACACACACACACACACACACACACACACACACACACACACACACACACACACACACACACACTCACACACACACACACACACACACACACGGTTTAAAAGAACCAGAAAAACAGTTTTCTGTGATATGCCTGTAATATCACCCAATAATGTGTTCTTGATATTGGTGCTTTGACATTTCCAATAACAAAAAGGTCACGTATATTTGTCTCTGTTTTGATGCACACAGAACACATGATATCTCTTTTATGCTCCATCTGTCTCTACTTGTTCCATTTGTTACTGTCATATTCGATGTCAGTGGTAAAGAATTGGTGTCCCAGTTGGAGTCCTTGTGTTGCTGATTTTTCTTTCGTGCGAGAGCGGCCCGCTGAGTTGAATAGTGGACAACAGGGTAAAGAAAGAGAAGAGCATATGAGTAGAGGCAGAAGACGAGTGAGGGAGGCGGCGTCGCCTCCTGTGGGTCGAGGAGAAAGAGTAAGACACGCACTACAAAGGGAAGCTTTAAAAGTGTGTGTCCTATGAAATTGTCCTAAACTAGCCAGAACTATTAGAGTAAAAGGGACACTAAATAGACACAAAACAACTGGCCATGATCATGTTTATGGGTGATTCTTTAATAGGGAAAACCTTCTGACCTTCAAATGTTAAATTACCCTTTAAAAGTTTAATGTTTTTGTAAAAAGTCTCTTCTGCTCACCAAGGCTGCATTTATTTGATCAAAAATGCAGTAAAAACTGTGAAATATTATTGCAATTTAAAATAATGGTTTTCTATGTGGATATATTTTAACATTTAATTTGTTCCAGTGATCAAAGCTGAATTTTCAGCATCATTACTCCAGTCTGTAGTGTCACATGATCCTTCAGAAATCAGTCTAAATAATATATTTGTTTAAATTGTTTCAAACAGAGATTGGGATTCTCCCACGATTCTGTACAGACAACTCTTAATTTACTAGAGGTTCTGACAAAATGTTGATTGCTGCAGTCTATTCAAAAATGTGTATTTAATTTGACTTAATTATTTGAAACTAAAAATCAATGATTCAATGACTCACTCTTAAAGACTTGTTTCATTATTGGATGAATCAGCGTGTTTGAACAAATCTCTCGAATGAATGATTCAATGACAAACATTTTTTTTTAACAGTCACTTGTCACCACCTAATGGTGTAACGATTTCGATTGATACAATCGCTATTTGAAACAAGTAAATGATGACATAATTTAACGTTTTTGAATCAAGATCAGAATTTTTCAATGATTTAAAGTCCACCTGTGGTGAAAATCAAGCTTTTAATGTTGTTAAAGTTAAGTTGCATTTTAAGGCATGAATAAAAATTTTTTTAAGGAAAATATTTTGAAATATTTTGGTCATCAAAAATGAGTTTTAAAGGATAAAATTAGCGACTACAGGGGGACTTTAACGTGCAGCTCCAATTCTGATATGCTGAGTTTTTGCAGAACTACGCCCCCTCTGGCGACAAGCGAAACTGCAACCAGAGTGGTGGCACTAGACAAAATGTTTCTTTTCTTTACTTTACGTGGAGTTTGCGTTGGGGTTTGGAATGGACTACAAGCCGGTCTCTTTGATAATGAGACTCCATCTTCTACCTTTGACGCACGAGTTGTCTTCGCTGATGCGGAGAATGGCGGCTTATACACAAACCTGCGAGACATAGCCTGGTGAGCGTGAACGCGCATGACGTCACGCCCAGTCTCAAATTCGAAGCCCGAATCCCTCTTATATATTTTACTGTACAGGATTATAGAGGCAATCTCAGTGAGCAGAGAAGGGCTCATTCAGCCCATCAGGCAGTTCTTTAAGCATGTATAGGATAGAAAAACAGGTATTTTTAACATGAAAAGTTGCGCAATGCACCTTTAAGAAAAAATATTTTCGTATGTTTTTATTCAAAATGACTTAAAAAATAATACAAAATCCACTCGTGCTTACCAAGACCATAATTTTATCATGGACATTGATATATAACATACATTGAAGACATTTCAAGTAGTCCCTCACTACAGAATCATACTTATTTAAAGTGACACTTACTGTAGTAAAGGCCAGGGTGTGAAGGTAGGAACGGGAGAATGGAGCGAGGGTGTGAAGGTGCTGTTGGTAAAGGGGGAGGGTCTCAGAATCTTAACTGATGCAACAGCTGCTGCCCCCCCCCCCCCCCCCCCCCTCTCAAGCTTGTTTCCACGGTGACCTGCTGGGCCTATTGTCTCCACACACATCTCACTGTGATACCGGGTGCATGTGGGCTCTTTTTTTTTTTCAAATATGTAAATGCACGTGTGGATTCAGTGGTGTACACTCTCACAAATGCGTATTAGTGGGTGCCAGCACCTCGTGCACCTGTTGGGCTGCTGGGAGTTTAAAGACAACATAAAATCAGTATTGCTCCTATTTAAACTACCATTCAAAGGTTTGGAATAATTACCATGTTTTACTGTTTTTGATCCTTCAGAAATCTTTCTAATATGCTGATTTACAGCCAAAACAACCAAAACTGAATGATACTACCAGAAACCAAGCTAACAAAAATTGTAAAGTTATTTATGAATGTTCTCTGAATGATTTTTAAAAATGTTCTTGGTTTTCCACAAACATTATGGGAATGTTACTTTTGAATGTTCTCTGAACATTCCGAAACAAGTAGTAACATTTAAAAATAGTTAGACAAACAAAGTTCAAAACATTTCAGAAAAAAACATTCCATGAACAATGTATAAATAATGTTTTTATGTTAACATTAGGGGTGTAAGGGAATATATCGTTATATCGTGTCACAATATATCGCAATACAAAACTGCAACAATATGTATCGTGGATAGTGACAGTATGTATCGTGTGTAGGTCACCCAAAATAAAAGTTACTGTGTGAGAAAAAATTCAAGTTTTAGTGTCAGTACTACATTAAACTACAGTAGTCAACATTGTTCAAAAGTTTTTGATCCACTTCAAATGTTGACTGTAATATATAATGTATAATAATGCAATATTTGTGGGTCCTGGTAATCCCAAATGTCTGATGTTACCAGTAAAAAGTGGCCTACATTATTTTAAATATATCTAGTCAGTGAAGAATATTCGTTTAAAATAATTCAGTATTTTCAGCTTCAGAATGGTGTCTATATTGTCCTGTGCTTTGGGTTTCCAGCACCAAGTCCAAGCCTATTTATTTACACACACAATGTAAAACCAAATTTAGCAATTTAATCAACAGTAAATTTTTTGTTAACCTTGGAGTATCGCAATAATATAGTATCGTGATATGTATCGAATCGTGACATGAGGGTATCGTTACACCCCTAGTTAACATTATTAAAGACTTGAAGTTTCTTTCAAAAACATAACAAAATCATAATAATTTCAAACTTTTGACTGGTAGAGTAACATCCAGCCCTACATAATGTCCCACTGAATGTTTTGTTTCTCTCATAAATACATCAATATACAGAAGTTAAACGTCTTTCAAATTCCATGTTGGGCATTAGAGCACGGGGAAAGTATGTGAAAGCAATCTTGATTCATCTTACACAAGGTTAAAGTTTACAAAGAAGGGATTTTTCTACATTTAATCTGTGAAAATATTGTGCTTCTTCTCCACACTCCTCTCACTCAGCGGTTGGATCAGTATCAAAAACCACGGTGCACATGCACTAGCGTATGTATCTGTTCACAGTATTTGGTGGTAGAAGCCCTTGTTGCCGTGAACACAATCTGGCCGCTCGATCCCGTCCGGGAAAACTCACTGCCCTCCATTGTCCCGATCTGTTAGGCACAATCCAAAATGGTTGGAATATGATCAGCCTCACAAAAGCGAAGTACAGTGAGAGTCCAAGCGCTCCGACCCACAACAATGGATATAATGAAACATTGAGAGGGAGAGGGCCAGTGGAACGGACAGACTGGAAAAGTTAGTCTCCAGTCAGCCATGAGAGGTGTCGATTAGAGAGCTTCACTGGACCTTTTGTCCGCTGGCCTGTTTAAAGGGAAAACGAGTGATGAGGAAAGCATAAAAATCAAGTTTTATCTAGAGATCTTATACCTTCTGCTTGTTTAATAAAACAGAAACGTGACACTTGGAGAGGACAGAGAGTGTGTGTTTTGTTTGTGAGATGACTATGTAGATTAAATAACACAGTTTATTCTGTGTGCTCATCCATGGCGGTGTAAACAAACACGTCTCTAGAAATCCCTAACATGTCTTTTGTAATGTAATTTGTCTCATAGCTGTTTCTCGATTTGACATGTAAAATGATTTTAGGTTGTGTTGGAGCAATGTTAGCTGCCATCTTTGAAGGACTGCCTTCTTAAACTTTTGCATTTCACTTTTCTCTTCCTTTTTTTTTATTAAAATGTATTTAGATTTTGACAGTTCCTAAACCTTTTATTCTGTTTAGGGATGCTATATTTTTTTGCCATGTCTTTTAGTCCTGTCATATCGATTAATCGCATCTAGCACAAAAGTTTGTGTTTATATAATATATGTATTATATATTTAACACACACACATACTCACACAAACACATATATATGCATACAGTATGTGTGTGTGTATAATATATAATACATATATTATATAAACGCAAACTTTTATGTTAGATGCGATTCATCTTATATTAGCAAGTTTTAAACATTTTTGGCTTCAGTCTAATTTGACTGATTTTGTAATCATATAATGGCAGGGTTTATTTTTTTGCGATTAAGATAAACGAACTAATTATAATTAAGTTTACAAAAGTACAAAACAGTTAAATATTTACTTTTTCAGAAAGCAAACAACGAGTGTCTGTAAAACTCACTGTAACCAAGTTTGGGAGGGAAAGAGGAGGAGGGAACCGGCGCAAGTTCAACGTTAAACTTTAATCATAACATACATAAGTTGCCTAGGGTGTTTTGGGTTCTTTCTTACTGGACCAAATCTAAAGAAACTCAATGAAGATATTCTTGTCTATAGGGCCCTGTTTAACTTTACACCTGGTACTAAGGTGCATTTTGGTCGATTGGATCATAGGTAGACGAGGAGACGCATTCCCGTTTACACCTGGTGTTTTAATCCGTCTCTTGTCCACTTCCAAACACTTCTGTCCTGATTTCTTCGAGGGGAGGGTCTGTTGGAGGGTAATGTATGGGCTTTTTCAGATCTTTCGATCTAATGGACGAAATAAGCTGAATTTACATATGAACGCGACGGAAAAACACACACAGAACATCAGGTTTAGTTTCTGCTCTGACAGACACAAGACCAGCCGAACACTGTGAGTGTGTGTTAGAAATCAGGAATGGTGAGAGAACATTGTGCTTGGTACATTTTACATCTTCAAACCAAACTTGGGTCTTCAGCCGACAGTTTAAATCCCGTCTGGCTAGAGCTCTTCTCATAATGTTACTCATTAGTTCAGTAGACGGTGTTTTGTGTCTGTGTGAACACACTCGACCACACGAGCGTTTACACTACGAAAGCAAACCGGTCAAATGTGTTTTCGACTTCCTCTGGAAGAGGTTGAAAGTGGACAAGCTCAAAACGCTTTAGACCCGTTTACTCCTGTATCTAGTGTCGTCCACTTGTTATCCGATCGACCAAAACACTTCTTAATACCAGATGTGAACAGGGCCTATGTGGCTTTGGTCACTCTTCAAACACATTTCATTAGTTTTTTTATCACCTGCCAGGTAAATTTAATTGCTCAGTAAAGTAACAGCACTCATTCGAGGTATGATTCATGTTCATAGAACAAACGGCGCAGGATTGTTTGTGCGCCAAAGTTTAATCCTCATGGTTAGTGGTTTGTTTAAACCTTTGGTTTTCAAACACCACACAACATTCAGTTCTCAAACTTTTAATTTTGATATGCAGATCTTTTAGGGATACACAATATTATTGGTGACACTATCAGCAGCATTATTTTTTTATCATTTGTAATTTGGCATATCTGCTAAAAGAAATTCTTCTTTGTAATGCCCAGCTTCAAAAAGTTAGGCTGTACATATAATTAAATTATAATTATATTTCATGTCAGATTCTAGTTTGGATCTCTAGTGTGAATGTTTTTAGGGATAACTGTCAGTATCGGTTTATCTGTTATTGGAATGGTTAAAGGGTGAGTAGAACAAGTTTTCCATCTCTTTCACCTATTTTTACTTAGTCAGTAACTCATAAACACAAACATCACATTGATCATTTTTCACATCACACACATCAATGCTAATGCTCACAGCAGCTGTCGGTCCGCGGTCTTCTCCTGACTTTGCAGTGTCATTGGATTTGGAGGATGGGGAGGGGGTGTTTGTGGGATCGACTCAATGAAGGGAAGGGTACGACCAGGTTTCAATAGGAGGGGGCAGGAGAGGGTTATAGTTAAATGTCAAGTCTAAGAGTGTGTGTTTGACAGTGGCCTATCTGGGCTAAGAGTGTTTGACCTTTCCCATGGTCATTTAACCAGGTGGCACTGAAAAGAGCTTCTCGGTCACATAAATGTTGGCGTGTCATGTGACTCTCGAGCGCTTCGGCTCACACAGACTGTAGTGAAGTATAATCCTGAGGAAGAAGCCATCAGTTCTGGACAAGAGACGGTTAACAGTTGCTTCACGATGCTCGTGTTACAGGTTGTGTTGAGTTTCATTAAACGATCAAAAGCAGGATATAACTGTGAACAAATTCACACAGTCATTATCAACATTATCAACGTTCAGGTGTGGTGTTACGCTAGATGCAATTACATCAATATTGAGTTACAAATCATATTAATATTACTATAATCAAAATGAATTTTGTAATGTTTGGGATATATATATATATGTGTGTGTGTATATATATATAATAAGAAAAAAATAATCTCATTTTCAAATAAGTATTTCTCTAGGTCATGTTGGCCACAATTATTGGCACTCAATTCTTGCAATGTCCTTTCCCCAAGATACCAGCTCTGAGTCTTCTCCTATAATGCCTGATGAGTTTGGAGAACACCTGACCTGAGATCAGAGATCATTCCTCCATACAGAATCTCTCCAGATCCTTCAGATTCCCAGATCCATGTTTGTGCTTCTCCTCAGTTTTCTATAGGGTTCAGGTCAGGGCAGAAGCTTCATTTTGTGCTCAGTGACTCATTTTTTGTGTTGATTTTGATGTTTGTTTTGGATCGTTGTACTGATGGAAGATCCAACCGTTGGTATTTGTTACAATCCATAATGCCATGTATCTGAACCAGGACCTCCGGAAAAAAAATCGGCCCACAACATTAAAGTTCCAACAGTATATTTAACCGTGGGCATGGGGTACTTTTTACCCCAGTGTGCACAAACACATCTTGAGTGTTTGCTGCCAAAAGACTCTACTGTTTTCTGCAGTTCTCCAGCTGTGATCCTTGGAGACTCTTTGGCCACTCAAACTCTCCTCCTCGCCGTTCATTAGCTCAACAATCTTTTGCTGCACATCAGAACTATATTCTTTGGAATGACTCGTTGTGATGGATGATTAAGGGGATTTGGCCTTTGTGTTTCCTCATATTTAAACTCCTGTGGAACAGGAAGTCATGGCTGGATAATTTCATGCTCCTAGTCACCCTGGTTCAGAGATATTATACTCATAAGAATTTCTAAGAGTGCCAATAATTGTGGCCAACATGCATTGGAGAAAAACATTTATTTCATAATGTGATTCATAATTCCCCCCACATTCAATTGTTTTACTTCAGTGAAAGGTTAGAATTTTGTGGGGTTTTTTAAAGGAAAGATAAATATATATATATATATATATATATATATAATATATAATTTAATTTAAATAAAAAAAAAAGCTTCAGTTTAGTAATAACGATGCTTGATGCTAATAAGCGAATCTTTGACAAAGTAATAATATTGTTTATTAGCCTAACTGTAGGCTGTTTATGGTTGCAACATTAAGATCAAAGATTATTCTGTAAATAAATTATTGAAGCAGTAATATATGATTTTACTGATGTACAGTCACTGGTGAACCATTTTATAATGGCTTTAAATACAGCCCATCCAAACAGATTTTAAATCTATTCATAACCGTTTTTTTATTATGGCGGTTGTAACGTCTAATTAGTTCTGTCTACAGCAAATGTTATTATGTGTAGTCTTATGTTAGATGATATTGTGCCTGTTGATGGGTAGGAGACATATCGATTTTTACACTGCAAATTGAATTTAAAGTTCTCTTTTCATTTGTTAGCCTGACCGTTGCTTCATCACTGAAAACATATTCCTCTCTCTTGTCAAAGTTTATTCTTCCAGCACTATTCATAACAGCCATTATCCAGCTCCTCGTCTCTCTCTCTCTGTTCTATTCATGAAAGCAGAAGCGAGGGAGGGGGTCAATTCTTCTAATTGAAATTCTTTGCAGAGTCTCCATGGGAATAGTAAACTTTGGAGAGGGTTTGAAGAGAAAGGGGGGAACAGGACAGAGAGAGTTATTGAAAAGATTTACCCCCACAAACTGTGAAGTTGGGAGGGAGCGGACTGAGAGACTCAGGGAATCAGGCTGTTCGTGTAAACTACGGCCGGTGGACACCGATGTCTGTTTAATGAGAGAGAGAGATGTGTTTGCACCTTCGTTTTGTGTCTGAGCCGGTTTCACTGTTTATTCTTCACAAACAGTTTCTAGGGTTACTACAGTCATTAAAACCTAGAAATGTCAGGGGATTTTAAGACCTGGAAAAATCATATCGGGAATATAAATTTGTCAAGTTATCCTTCGCTCTAAAACATTTTACCAGCTTGAGTTGCTTCTTGTGGAAAAGTGTGTATATATATATAAAAATCCTCATGTAATCACACACAAGAGGATATAAGGACATTTTAAGACTTGGAAAAGTCATGGAAATAAATTTCTCTAGTTATATTTCACCCTAAAATATTTTATTAGCCTGAATTGCTTCTTGTGTGTGCAATCTATACAATTTTTAAATCCTTGAATAATAAATCATCACACAAAACAGGATTTTGGGAAATGGGAAAGACCTAGAAAAGCCATGGAAATTTCTATAATTTTGTCATTATGTATTTGTCTAGTTATTTCTTTCTGAAAAATGTGTACAACTATATATTTTTTAAATCCCTATCATATAATCATCATGAAAATCGCTTAAATTAATGGGATAAAATGACCCTGAATTTTTACTTCAGCACTAGGTTCCTTCGTCATTAAAAATGAAGGTGCAAATTAAATTAAGCATTAAAATTAAGCATCAGAAACTGTGAAGTTCCACAAAGAACTTTTATTTTGTACAGTTGTGGCACTCTTTTAGTTGGTTATTTGATATCCAGTGTAACATCTGGGTTGTGAACCGCTGATCTGATAGAACCGTATACACTGAAAAACAGCGTTGTTTGTTTAACCTAAGGTGCTTTAAAGTATTCAAAGTCCCCTCTTTTATTTCACCCCCTTTCTTTTTCTTCCATCCATATTGTCTTTCTTCTCTTTCTCTCTGTCCATCTCTTTCTCTCTCTCTGTTCCCTCCTCCCTCTCGACCCCTCCATCTGCTGCCCCTCTCTGTTTCTTCAGAGCTTCACAATAGAGCCTCATGCTGGGTAATGGCTTAGAGTGTCTCATCCCTCTCTTTTGTGTGTGTGTGTGTGTGTGTGTGTTTTGTCTGCAGGTTGATGACGCGATGCTAATGTTTGACAAAACCACCAACAGGCACAGAGGTAAGGCGGCATTCAGGCACGCACACACGCAAATGCACACGCTCGCGTTCAAAGCCTTGTTGAGTCATATAATTATACAACAACAGTCAAGTGTGTACATGCTTCTGCAGTCAGTCATTCAGGAGCTGCTGTTACCCTCTCTTCTCCCCTCTCTTCTCCTCTCTTCTCCTCTCTTCTCCTCTCTTCTCCCCTCTCTTCTCCTCTCTCTTCTCCTCTCTTCTCCCCTCTCTTCTCCTCTCTTCTCCTCTCTCTTCTCCTCTTTTCTCCTCTCTTCTCCTCTCTCTTCTCCTCTCTTCTCCTCTCTTCTCTTCTCCTCTCCTCTCTTCTCCTCTCTTCTCCTCTCTTCTCCTCTTTTCTCCTCTCTTCTCCTCTCTCTTCTCCTCTCTTCTCCTCTCTTCTCCTCTCTTCTCCTCTCTCTTCTCCTCTCCTCTCTTCTCCTCTCCTCTCCTCTCTTCTCCTCTCTCTTCTCCTCTCTTCTCCTCTCCTCTCCTCTCTTCTCCTCTCTTCTCCTCTCTCTTCTCCTCTCTTCTCCTCTCCTCTCCTCTCTTCTCCTCTCTTCTCCTCTCTCTTCTCCTCTCTTCTCCTCTCTCTTCTCCTCTCTTCTCCTCTCTCTTCTCCTCTCCTCTCTTCTCCTCTCTTCTCCTCTCTCTTCTCCTCTCTTCTCCTCTCTTCTCCTCTCTTCTCCTCTCTTCTCCTCTCTTCTCCTCTCTCTTCTCCTCTCTTCTCTTCTCCTCTCTTCTCTTCTCCTCTCTTCTCCTCTCTTCTCTTCTCCTCTCCTCTCCTCTCTTCTCCTCTCTCTTCTCCTCTCTTCTCTTCTCCTCTCTTCTCTTCTCCTCTCCTCTCTCTTCTCCTCTCTCTTCTCCTCTCTTCTCCTCTCTTCTCCTCTCCTCTCTTCTCCTCTCTCTTCTCCTCTCTTCTCTTCTCCTCTCTTCTCTTCTCCTCTCCTCTCTCTTCTCCTCTCTTCTCCTCTCTTCTCCTCTCTTCTCCTCTCTCTTCTCCTCTCCTCTCTTCTCCTCTCCTCTCCTCTCTTCTCCTCTCTTCTCCTCTCTCTTCTCCTCTCTTCTCCTCTCTTCTCCTCTCCTCTCTTCTCCTCTCTCTTCTCCTCTCCTCTCTTCTCCTCTCTTCTCCTCTCTCTTCTCCTCTCTTCTCTCTCTTCTCCTCTCTTCTCCTCTCCTCTCTTCTCCTCTCTCTTCTCCTCTCTTCTCTTCTCCTCTCCTCTCTTCTCTTCTCTTCTCCTCTCTTCTCTTCTCCTCTCTTCTCCTCTCTTCTCCTCTCTTCTCTTCTCTTCTCTTCTCCTCTCTTCTCTTCTCCTCTCTTCTCCTCTCTTCTCTTCTCTTCTCCTCTCTTCTCTTCTCCTCTCTTCTCTTCTCCTCTCTTCTCCTCTCTTCTCTTCTCTTCTCCTCTCTTCTCTTCTCCTCTCTTCTCTTCTCCTCTCTTCTCTTCTCCTCTCTTCTCCTCTCCTCTCTTCTCCTCTCTTCTCCTCTCTTCTCCTCTCTCTTCTCCTCTCCTCTCTCTTCTCCTCTCTTCTCCTCTCTTCTCCTCTCTCTTCTCCTCTCCTCTCTTCTCCTCTCCTCTCCTCTCTTCTCCTCTCTTCTCCTCTCTTCTCCTCTCCTCTCCTCTCTTCTCCTCTCTTCTCCTCTCTCTTCTCCTCTCTTCTCCTCTCTCTTCTCCTCTCTCTTCTCCTCTCTTCTCCTCTCCTCTCTTCTCCTCTCTTCTCCTCTCTCTTCTCCTCTCCTCTCTCTTCTCCTCTCTTCTCCTCTCTTCTCCTCTCTCTTCTCCTCTCTTCTCCTCTCCTCTCTTCTCCTCTCTTCTCTTCTCCTCTCCTCTCTTCTCCTCTCTTCTCCTATCTCTTCTCCTCTCTTCTCTTCTCCTCTCTCTTCTCCTCTCCTCTCTTCTCCTCTCTCTTCTCCTCTCTTCTCCTCTCTTCTCCTCTCTCTTCTCCTCTCTTCTCCTCTCTCTTCTCCTCTCTTCTCCTCTCCTCTCTTCTCCTCTCTTCTCCTCTCTCTTCTCCTCTCTTCTCCTCTCTCTTCTCCTCTCTTCTCCTCTCCTCTCTTCTCCTCTCTTCTCCTCTCTCTTCTCCTCTCTTCTCTTCTCCTCTCTTCTCCTCTCTTCTCCTCTCTTCTCTTCTCCTCTCTCTTCTCCTCTCTTCTCTTCTCCTCTCTTCTCCTCTCTTCTCCTCTCTTCTCTTCTCCTCTCCTCTCTCTTCTCCTCTCTTCTCCTCTCCTCTCTTCTCCTCTCCTCTCTCTTCTCCTCTTTTCTCTTCTCTTCTCCTCTCCTCTCTTCTCCTCTCTTCTCCTCTCCTCTCTTCTCCTCTCTCTTCTCCTCTTTTCTCTTCTCTTCTCCTCCTCTCTTCTCCTCTCTTCTCCTCTCTCTTCTCCTCTCTTCTCCTCTTTTCTCTTCTCTTCTCCTCCTCTCTTCTCCTCTCTTCTCCTCTCTTCTCCTCTCTTCTCCTCTCTTCTCTTCTCCTCTCTTCTCCTCTCTTCTCTTCTCCTCTCTTCTCTTCAACATTTAATTGATCAGTGGTTGCTCTTTCATTGGCTCATAGTTCAGTAGACTTAATGGACTTATATTTAATTTATTTTCAAGTATCAACTTGGTCTCAGATGCTTAAATAATTAGAAAAACGTATTTGTGATTGTGTATTTTACACCTCAAAAGTTGCTCAAATTTATGCTTCTTTTAAGCTTTCTTTGGATACATAAGATTAAGTCAGATCAAACAGGTTTTCTTAATAAAGAAAAAAAAGATCAAAGGGGTTGGTCTTTCATAACTTGATGTGATGTTTGAGATCTTGTCTCTTCTCATCATTGTCTCGTGTCTATTGGTTCAGAGGCATTGCTAAAGTTCATGTAGGGTAATAGGGGTTTGGTGAGCTGGTTAGTAGTTCAGAGGTTAAACCGTCATGCATCTGGGAAAGGGAAGTCTGATGGACAGCAGGTGGGCGGAGTCTGAGTGTGAGTGACAGATGAGTGGGCGGGATCTAGGACAGGTAAGTGCAGCAGGTGAAGAGGTAATCTCTGGAGAGAATGGCCTGAATATATGAACAGATGTAAACAGAACAAAAGAGAGAACAGCTAATGAGAAAGTAAAGGGGAAAATTGATGCCAGGATTGGACTGGGCAAAATAAACATGCTCTATGTTTAGATTCTGTGAAAGCAGCGTCATGTTTGTGATTCGTGTGTACTTGCTCTGCAGGTTTTGGCTTTGTGACCTTTGAGAATGAAGACGTGGTGGAAAAGGTCTGCGAGATCCACTTTCATGAGATCAACAACAAGATGGTGAGTGTGTGCTGCTATGAAAGACGGTGTGAAAACACTTTTTTAAAGGTTTAAAAGACACTTCATATTCAGTAATAATGTCGATTTGACTACAACGAATCAGATTAGACTGAATCACACACTGAATTAATTTAGACTGAAACTGAATTGAGCTGCATAATGAACTTCTTGTCTTCTATAGAGCTGCTTTACAGCTGAATCAAATTTGTTTCATTATTGATGAATTTTTGCAACATCGACGCCGAATTGAATCATCATTGAACTGACTCACGCTGAATAATGAGACTATTGTTTTCTGTAGAGCTGCTTATAGCTGAAACACATTTCATAATTGAACTTAATTAAACCAACATCGAACTAAATTGTGCTGAATTCATTATTCTCATATTTGTTAAAGTTTGCATCATCGGTTCTGTTATTTACTTGTGAAGCTGCCTTGAAACAGTCTGTATTGTATAAAACGCTATAGAAATGAAGGAGACTTGACTTCTTTCTGTGTGTGATGACTGTCTTCGGCTCTGTTTGAAGGTGGAGTGCAAGAAGGCGCAGCCGAAGGAAGTGATGTCACCGACAGGGACGGCGCGAGGCCGCTCCAGGGTGATGCCCTACGGCATGGACGCCTTCATGCTGGGGATCGGCATGCTGGGTGAGTCAAAGATGGAAAACGCAAATCATTTCAGTGAACTCGCGCACACATGTGCAAATCAAGCGTTCAGTCCTGTCTGATGACAGTGTGGCGTCACCTGCTGTTTACAACAGGCAACTGCACTGTGGGATTGGGACAAATCAGAGCAGTCACATTATGCTAGATTTTATTATATATATTTTTATACTTTATTGTAAAAATTAAGCTGCAATTTTGGCTGTGTGTGGGCTGGGTTTATTTACAAAATAAACAATGCAAATGACATCAAATGTTATTTTACAACAGTTATAACAGGGTTTTATTCAGAACATTTATTCACTGTTAATAATTTAGCTGACTCTAAAACAAATACACAAAATTCTTATTGCTAGAAATAACTGGATAAATTAGTGACAGTAAATAAATAGAGAATTCAATTCTGAATTCGTAACAAATATTGTAGTAAAATATGAAACTAATTTAACACATCCACTAAAAACACTACTTGATTAAAAGACATTGAGCAAAAATGACTTTTTTAGCTGATTAATTGTAATTTTCATAAGTAACTGTGGAAGAAAAGAAAACCTATTCTTCTGTTTTCTTCTTCTTTGTTTGTAATACATTTTATTTCTTACACCTGTTTTGATTATTTTGTGATTGTTTTTAAATCTGTTTAATGGAAAGCACTTTACAACAGTGTATGAAAAATGCTGGTAACACTTTACAATGACGTCCCATTAAATATCAAAGAGAAATACATTTGTTACAGTTTTTTATTAATCTTTGTTAACGTCAGTTAATAAAACAACTCCCAGGTCCATTAAATAACATTAACTTTTGACTTTAATAATGTATTAGTAAATGTTGAAACTAACATTAACAGAGATTAATAAATGCTATAGAAGTATTTTTTATTGTGAACTAATGTTAACAAATGGAACCTTATTGTAATTGGGCTATATAAATAAACTTGCCTGGTCTCTATTGATTTCCAGGTTACCCAGGGTTCCAGGCGGCCACCTACGCCAGTCGAGGCTACACAGGAATCACACCAGGATACACATACCAGTTCCCAGGTACATCCACTTCCCTCGTTTCTATCTGTGCAGAACGTTCACAGAGCCAGTCATCCACTGCAATGTCAAAATGCATAATTTATTACATTACAAACCCCCGAGAAATTATTTCAAAGATTTCAGCAGTAGATTATGCTTTTTTTTTTGTCATGCTATCCCACAATTTCAAAGAGAAAGAAATATTTCCATCGGTCCTCCTCAGCTCTATTCGGACTATAACTGTTTTATAAGTTTTGCATGGTTCCTCAGATTAAACAGGAACAGCAGAAATCACACTTGATCAGTAACATCACCTTTTTCCCAAATGGCATTAATGGCATGGCCAATAAAATGATCCTTTTTTATCTCTTGTGGGTTCATTTATTAAACAATTTGATTGATTATTAAACTAATTTGATAGCACTTTCAGCTATAACCTGTAATAGATCATATTACACACACACACACACAGTATAGTATATGTATGTACCAACAAAATATTAATAACTGATTATGTTGTAGTCAATGTATTTTTTTTCCTGGAAGTTTTTTGTTTTTCAATGCATTCTCTTTTGTTGCATAAAATAAAACTTGTAGATGTTTGTTTTTTTTATCAAATAATGTATATATAATATATAAATATAATAATAAATAATAAATAAATGAATAATAAAAATATCCAGACATAATTTTTGGCCACTACTCTATATATATATATATATATATATATATATATATATAATCCAGTGAATTAAATACTTTACAAATGAAAGGAACTTCTCATTTGATTATTTTCTTGTTATCTTGATGCATGCGAACCAGAAAAATATTCATAACAAATTAATAATCAGCCTAAGATCAGTACAAAAACAGCTTCAAATTATGAATCAAAAGTCTCAAAAAAGTCAGATTAATATCATAAAACCAATGATACAAAATCTAAACTATGTGACATTGCACCTGTAAACAACTACACACATCGACCTGTGTGGGATATGTCCCTCTCTGTGTTATTTTATATACTCACTCTCACATGGAAATTGCAATTGTTTCTAACCTTGGCATCGCAAACTCTGTGTCGTTGCATGATACCGTCACACTGCCTAGCTCTAATACTAACCTTTGTGCGTTACCTTCAAGTTTTTCGCTCCATGTCTAACACTCCATACCTTAAGATCAGCGATCTAACGGCATCCTCCCGTTTTTCTCTCTTCCTTGTGCTTTTTTGTCCCTCGTGTCCTTCTGCACCTCAATCTGTCCCCTTCCTTTCAGCTACACCTGGCTGTAAGTCTCTTCCCTGCGTGTGTTTCTGTGTGCGTAGACCGTCTCTCCTCTGAAAACCTCCTTCATGGTGATCGTCAGTGTGTTTGTGTAGATGGGACTACATGTGCACTGCAAAGAATGATTTTTATCTCGGTTTCCAGTGCAAATATCTAAAAACATTCTTAAAGCAGGATACCGGTACATTTACTTGAGAAGCCAAATCAAATAAGTTTTGTTTTCTGTAAAATGTATCAAAATTAAGTAGATTTCCTTTGAATTAAGTTTCTATTTCTTACCGCACTGGCAGATAACTTAAAGTGAGACTTAAACCCGCTTTGTATTGTTGCAGTGTCGGTAGTCTATGTAAATGAGCAATATTCACTCGTTCTCTGTGTCACCTGGACCGAGAAATTCACGTTTATTTGTCAGCAAAAGTCTCCGGGTCTTTCGTCAAAACTACAGATTATACTTCTGCATTTCTGTACGGTCGGATCATCTGAGGGTTATTAACAGGACTCCATGTGACTCCAGTAGTTCAACCTTAGCTTTATAAAGCGACACGATTGCTTTGTTTGCAAAAAAAAAGAATGTGCACAAGACCACCACGACCCATGCGTGTTTTGTTGACGCGAGAGCAGCCGTTGTTGTGTGAACTCGCGTCATTTATTAATATTTTGTAAATAAAGTGATAAATTATGTTTTTTTGCGCAAAAAAGCACTCAAGTTAAACCACTGGAGTCACATGGATTTACAATTATAGATTGAAGTTTTCCTATCTAATTGGCGAGAGGAAAGACAACAGTTTCCTCTAGTCAGGTAGCACTGATTTCAAAAATGTATTTTGCCTTTCTGTTGCATAGGCAAGAACCAAGTTTTATTGAAAACCCATTTTGCCAGCAGTGAAGGACCCCTTTAATTTGAAATATTTTTCTTAATATCTTGCACAGTAATTTTGCATCAGAAGTAACTGTATCTTGATTTAATATTTTTTTATATTTCTACTGGAAAACAAAACTATATATATACTGGACAAAATACTTAATTGCTGTAAGAACTTTTTTTTTTTTTTTTGCAGTGTGTGTGCGTGCGTGTTGGTGTTTTATCTCTGAGCTTGTTTACGCTCAGTTTATTCACTAACCACTCTTTTGCTGTTTGTGTTCTAGAATTCCATTTAGAACGGACACCCCTTCTGACTTCCTCTCACCCCCAAGAGATCACAGGTTAGTTCTCATCAGGCTTTACACACACACACACACACGCACACGCACACACATGCACACGCACGCACACACACACACGCACGCACACACACGCACACACACACACACACACACACACACACACACACACACACACACACACACACACACACACACACACACACACAGCCCAAGACAGAGCTGCTGGGTTTCATTTCTGCACTGCCATCAAATGTGTGTTTTCAAACAAGTTTCCTCAAACTAATGCCATTGGTTGAGCCAGAGGTTAACATGCCATAATGCCTAAACAGAGAAATATTTAAGTGTTACAATCAGCGTACAAATGGTGCATGTATACAATGCCGTTCAAAACTTGGGTAACTTAATACCTTTTTGTTTTGTTTTGTTTTTAGTAAGGATGCATTAAATTGATAAAAACTGACAGTTAAGACATTTACATTGTCATAAAATATTTCTGTTTCAAATAAATGCTGTTCTTTTGACCTTTCTAATCATCAAAGAATCCTGAAAAAAAGATGCATCACGCTTTCTACAGCTGTTTTCAACATTGATAATTATCAGAAATGTTTCTAGAGCAGCAAATCAGCAAGTTATATGATTTCTGAAGGATCATAATGTTAGGCAGGACTTGATTTTAGCCATTGGGATTTGATTAGATCATGGAAAATTACATTATTAGCTCCTGTCCATGTGACAATGGTTACATCAGCAGAATATTCGGAAATGGAGAAAGTTATTTATTACATTATTTTAAAAATGTTATAAGATTTTGATGAAACAGTATGTGTTTGTATGGCTTCTTGTCACCTGAATGAAGTTTCTCTCTCTGTCCTTCAGCCATTCCACTGACTGCCTATGGACCAATGGCAGCGGCCGCAGCGGCAGCGGTGGTCAGAGGTGCGCAAAATCAGCTCTATTATGGTTGTTGTATTATCTTTTACTTTCAGATTTTGAGATTTGTTCAATTCTTTCCACTTGTGAGCGTTTGAGACATCTGTCTGTTGTCTGTTGTCTGTTGCCGCAGGTTCCACCCCGTCACGCGCCGCTGGGTTCCTGGGCGCCAGCAGCCCTGGGCCAATGGCAGACCTTTATGCAGCAGCCAATCAGGATTCAGTCAGCAGCTACATCAGTGCGGCAAGCCCCGCCCCCAGCACTGGGTTCGGACATGGACTTGGGGTAGGTACAGTCAGACATACAGGCACATACACCAACATTTATAAATATAACTTTACGGTCAAAAAGGACACAAGCATCATAAAAAGTAGTTCATGTGACTTGAGCTGTAAATTCTAAGACTTCTGAGGTTTTATTTAAAAAAAAGTACATAAATACTGTATTCATTTATGTGCCCCGGTAAAAGTGCACTTTAGCAACTATTATATTGTTATTGCATTTTATTATTTGCATATATCATTGTTTTTGCTCTGCTATTATTTGAGTTTATTTATATACTATTGTAGTATTTAAAATATATATATTTTTCAATTAATATTTTAATTTGAGATGTAGTCGCTTTTGTCTTTTTTTTTAAATATATATTTCTATTTAGCATTATTTACTTATTTTTTCAATTAAACTTATCAGCTAAACTTAGATGCCATGGCAACATTTCTGATTTTGTTACTTGAAATAAAATAAAATATTTTTAAATAAAAATAAAATATTTTTAAATAAAAACTTACTTTTTATTTTAGTTAAGTTGTAAGGAAACATTTATCATTTTCATTTAGATTAAAATTAAATAAAAATGTATAAAAGTATATTCACATATTTAAAAAAACTAATGAAAATGAGAAAAACAACAATTACTAAATCTTTAAATAAAATCAAAATGAAAAGGAAAAATGCTAATTAAAACATAATTCAAACTATCAATACAAACTATACTATATATATATATATATTTTTTTTTGTTATTATTTTTTTTTACCCCTGGTAAGAACAGACCTGTCATCCAAATTTGGGTCACGTCGCACTAACATCTTTACATCTCAAATAACACATTTTGTACAGAAGAATTACAATATGGGATGAGAGGAATGTCTTTCCACAAAGACTTCCAAGTGCATTACACTCTATAAAACCCTGGGTTAAAAACAAATATTAGAAGTAAACAAATATTAGAAGTATAAATTGAACTTTTAGAAGCATTTAACGTGTAATCGACCCGTCTGTTATATCCGGTCGAATGCATTTTGGACTACTTCTGGAAGTGGACAAGCTCAACATGTTTTTAGACCCCGTTTATTTAACGTTGTGCACTTATGATACGATGGACCAAAATGCATCTTAATACCAGGTGTGAACAGGGCCACAGGAGTCTTGTATTGTACCGGAACATTCCTTTAAAATCCCTCTTTCTCTCCTCCAAGGGCCCTTTGATTGCAACTGCGTTCACCAACGGCTACCACTGAGGGTGTCCCATCAGCATCCGGCCCGGGATGAAGAAACTCACGAGCTCGTGAAGCACGAGCGCCGCTGACCATGTGACGTGCTCACGGGACGCTCCCTCCCGACTCCACTCCGGAGTTCCCATCTTTTCTTTTTCCTCCGTTCTCTACTAACATCACTTTTCTTTTTCCTCATCCCGTACTTTCTTCCTGACGTATCCTGTTTATCAGCGACTCGTGTATGATATGCTGCCGTCTGTCTTTTGAAAGAAAAAAAAAAATGAAGAAAAAAAAACATATTGTTTGATTGTACGTGCGGAAACACGCGAGGATTTTTATTTGACAAGTTTTTCTGCATTTGTTACGATGTCTCCGCTGACTGTGTTTTGATGTTTTTACTGTACTCATGCTGTAACGGATGATGTCGAGAAAGACAGAGAGAGAGAGAGAGAAGGAGCAATGAAACTGGAAAAAAAAAAAAGTTCAGGATTTGTCTTTCTTGATGTTTATTAAGCATTACAAATCTAAACAACACTGAACAAAGGCATGAGAATGAATCAAATTTACAAAAACAAAACGACAGGACAAAAATGTATATTTTGGTAGTTTTTACACAGCATTTGTAATGTTGTAAGCTGAATCGGTTTGATATTTTTTCCGTAAAATTGGTTTTTATATGAGAAGCAATGGGCCTCGTTTACGAATTTCCCGCGTGAATCGTTCAGATTTACACAGGAACTCGTTGTGCTCGTGCCGAGGCTCATTGTTCAGCTTCTTTTTGTAGATACTGTATATATTGCATGTATTTTGGGTGGGTTCAGATGAGCGGGAGGGGGGGGGGTGCGGGGGGTCCTTTATGGGTTTTTAACATGCAAACGTCTTTCTTCACATTGAATCGTGTATTTCTGAGATTAGCGTCATGACCGAGTTGAACTGACGTGGGTCTCTGGTTGTGCTTCTCTCACTTTCGACTCCATTTATACTGACTATTTCTCTAAGATAAATGTTTTGATGCTCTTTCGGAACAACATTTTCCTTGGGCTCTTTCGGTTGCACAAAGTGCTTCAGCTTTCGAGGTTTTTGCATGAATTCGGAAGCCACGTTTCTAACGTTTGCCGTCACGTACGAGGCGTCAAAACACATCCCTGAAAAAACCAGGTTTGGTTTTCCAAAAAGAGCAAATGATTCGGTCCCATTTTTGGGAAGAGGAAGGTCGTAACCAGTTTAGCAGCCTCATTCGGAAGGGCACGGCTGCTAGGCTTCTTCATGCTGTTTTTGGAAATATATATTATATATATGATTTTGTTGCGCAGTGTACTTCTTTCGGTGTACTTTCCCTCTCCTTTCTCTTTGTTTTTTGACGGTACACTGCTGTTTTTTAAAGAAATGAAGGACACATTTACAAAGCAAAGGAGTCTGAGCGCTGTTACATCTCTGTCTGTTTCTATCCTGTCGTGGTTGTGTGTGTGTGACGGAGAGAGTGTGTGTGTGCACAGCGTTAGACTAAAGTATGGATGTACACGTAGCTAGTTTACATGCATTCAACTGCCACCTTTGAAACTGTCTCGTCTCTGCCGGTAATGGAGGAGGACGTCTGTGACTTCACGGCTCTAACGGAGGCCTTCTGGGAAAAAAACACATTAATAATACGCATCCAGAGTGATTTAAGAGTTCATTTAAGTTGGCAACATTGGATTTGATCATTGATTTCTACCTATTCGCAATAATATTGAGTCTTCCGTTTGACATGTGTAGCCTCTTTTTGGAGCAGTGGTCACTGTGACGATCCAAAAACTCCAGCGGACAGGGACGCCTCACAAAACTACTGCACGGCACACACTGTAACTATTTAACCAACAAAAAGCAATAAGTTATTTTTAAACTCAAGTAATAATGAACGCCGTTAGCGGTGGTACGAATACGGCGGCGATTATGTGGCATTAAGAATTATTTTTCAGAAAAAAAAAAGCTATATTTTTCAAGATCCGTTTTAACCCCTTTGAAAGTTTCTGAGATTTTTACCGTACATGTTTTGTTTGGATGATTTGTAAAAGGGGCGGGGCTTGGGGATCAGCAGCAGAACTGGAAAGCAACACTGTGACCTGATGCTCGATTACGCTGCTCCGCTGTCCCTTTACTGTATTTTTTTTTAATTTTCACCTCTGGAAATTTTCAAATAAAAAGATCCTAATAAATTATTTTAAAACATTCCATTTGATGGCGTCTGTATTCATGTTTATCTTTGTGGATTTGCAGAGAGTTTTAGCAGAGATTGTCATGTTTTTGTCGTATGCAGAATGGATTGTGCTCTTATGATTGTAATCTAAATCTAAAATATCATGTTTACAGTTAAATATTTTGTTTTTCACAACACTCATATAATGTTCCCTTTATTCTGCAATATTGTAAACCCTGAACATTGAAATATTTCATAAATAAAAAGGGAATATAAAATTGTGAAATAAATAATGCTAACACTATTATTATTTTAGAAAACATTTTAGTCAACAAAATTTAGGAATTTTAGAGAAAATAAACATTTTTGGCTGCTTTTCCTTAACTATCCAGTCCAATACAGAAATAAAAAATTATACAACAAAAGAATATTTAAAAATACATTTAGGTTGTTATATTAACAGAACAAGAACAAAAATGTGTTCACAGCCATGATTAATATATATTATAATATTCTTTAATTTTGATGACTTTACTAATATTCTAAAATAATATATATTATTTTAGAATATTAGTAAAGTCATCAAAATTAAAGAATTATTAATAAAATGTTGACTCCTTTTACCTAACTATCCAGTCCAATTCAATTTCAGAAATCCCAAATAATATATATATATCACTAATATAATATATTATTATTATTATTTTAAAATAGTCATCATAATTAAGGAATTGTTAATAAAATGTTGGCTGCTTTTACCTAACTGTCCAGTCCAATTCAATTTCAGAAATCCCAAATAAAATATATATAAATATATATATATTACTAACATAATATATTATTATTATTTTAAAATAGTCATCATAATTTAGGGAATTGTTAATAAAATGTTGGATGCTTTTCCCTACTAGTTCCATTCCATTTCATAAATAGATAAATAGTGTCCAAACCTTTGAGTTCTAGTCTATAAATAATAAACATCTTTAATATTTTCTTTTGTGAATATTCAACTTCTATAGCTTTTAAAATACATATTGTTTTACACAAATTAGCAGGAACATACTAAGCACTAAAATTCTGAATAGGTTTCATACCACATTTGTATGGTGTTTGTGGTGTACTCGTTTTCAATGGAAAAGATGTCAGCCAAAAAATGTGTGGTTTCTCAGCTGGTTTGCAGCATTTAATATTCACAGTAGATTTCAACCATTTGATAACTATCGGATCTAAATACTGAACCTTTTCAGTTTCAGCTCAAGCAGCATTCCAGTTTGTCATTAGCAAACAAGTGAGACGCCATCCAACATTTCGAGGCATGGGAACAGACGTGTTTGACCTGCCCCCCCCGCTCTGATATGTCCATCTCTGTCCCATAACACACACCTGATACCCTGTGACCCCAATACCACACGCCCACCCATGTGGAACTGCACACACACACCAGTTTCATCACCATTTCTGCATTTGACCCTATTATTAGTTTAGTTTGACGAGACCGTGGTGTCATTTCACAGATTGATTTGCTAATCTATTAGAGAGAAATGTCAGTACAACCACAGAAAATCGGAGAATAACATACACACAGATTTTGCCGACCTGGAATCTGTCCATGGGAAAGTGTCGCCCATATTTTTGTCTCATCTCCCCTGCGATCCCATTACTCACAGGTTCCTCTTGCCCAAACACCCTCCCACCCAAAACACTTCCCATTTCATCTTGCTTCTTGACAGCCCACACAGCTCTGCTGGATTTATTCCTCTCTGTTAACTCTCTGGTTTCTCTGTAAAAGTGTTTTTTTTTGGTGGACATTTACCCGTTCTCAGGAGTGTAGGCCTGCCATCATGGGCTCACAGACGGATGTGAAAGGCTCTCTGAACGGGAGTATGGATTTGTATCACCACTGGTTCGGTCCTACGACCCCACGACCTCCTCTGCGAAATTACCTGGTCCTGACCATCCTCACCTGCTTCTGTCCCGCTTACCCCGTCAACATCTTAGCCCTGGTGTTCTCCGTCATGGTGAGTTCCCCGGCAGATCCTGCTGGACTCATATTGCACCAGCAATAAGTTATGACAACACAGGTTTTTACATTGCTTCGACTCATCAAAATAAGTTACAACATTTTTAACGTTGTGTTATAAGTTATACAAGATTCAACTCATTTTATAAGTTATACAAGATTCAACTCATTTTATAAGTTATACAAGATTCAACTCATTTTATAAGTTATACAAGATTCAACTCTATAAGTTATACAAGATTCAACTCTATAAGTTATACAAGATTCAACTCATTTTTAAGTTATACAAGATTCAACTCTATAAGTTATACAAGATTCAACTCATTTTATAAGTTATACAAGATTCAACTCATTTTTAAGTTATACAAGATTCAACTCATTTTATAAGTTATACAAGATTCAACTCATTTTATAAGTTATACAAGATTCAACTAATTTTATAAGTTATACAAGATTCAACTCATTTTATAAGTTATACAAGATTCAACTCATTTTATAAGTTATACAAGATCCAACTCATTTTATAAGTTATACAAGATTCAACTCATTTTATAAGTTATACAAGATTCAACTCATTTTATAAGTTATACAAGATCCAACTCATTTTATAAGTTATACAAGATTCAACTCATTTTATAAGTTATACAAGATTCAACTCATTCTTAAGTTATACAAGATTCAACTCATTTTATAAGTTATACAAGATTCAACTCATTTTATAAGTTATACAAGATTCAACTCATTTTATAAGTTATACAAGTTTCAACTCATTTTATAATAAGCCAGTTTAATTTAAGTTGACATGACGTAATCATCTAAGTTGATTGTACTTAAAAAAGTATTACAGCAACTTTTTTTATATTGATAGTTCAGTTAGTGTCAAGTCAAGTATCATTATTGATCACACTTAATCAACAATGACTCTAAATATTAAACTTGTATGCTTAACTCATTATCTCTTCGAGTTATTATTCCTTAAATGCTGGGCTTTGTTGAGGATAAGTTTGCTTGTTGATTTGCTTGTACTTGTTTACGGACGATTGTAACCTAGCAGAGGATAAAATAGGCAAAAACACAATATATCCCAAATATTTATCTTTAAAAGGGCCCACCAATATCTAGAGACCAGAATATCACAGAGATTTAAGTGTTAGGACAGGCTTTCTAAAGAAGCGGCTATGGTTTTGTTCTTCCAGTTTGAATGTTTATTATCATATATTAATATTGTAGTAAACTGTATGTACATGAAACTTAAAACTAGTGTGTTTGACTGCTGCAGATGTTAGTTTGGCTTGACGAGTTGGCAAATTTAAAAACATACAAATCACAAAGGGAAGAACGTGTGTCTCTTAATTGTAATGTATCTTCTCTCTTTTATAGTCCAGAAACAGTTATGATCAGGGAGATTATGATGGATCGAGGCGTTTAGGGAAGATGGCGCTCTATGTGTCGATCGCCTCCATCATCATCGGCATCCTCATCATCACCATCTTCTGCGCTGTGCATTTCAGCACGGTAATACCGTTAATACTACACTGTTATATACCGTATTGTGCTTTATCTCATATAAAACTTTGTATTTATACTCATTTATATTTTAGTTATATTCCATATATTCCAAAGTTACATTTCATTAAAAATTATAGTATAATAAAAAAAATTAATTTCTAAAGCTACTTTTTATAATGTCTATTTGATGATTTTCCCATTTAACACAATAATGACTTTAAATAATTTTTGGGGGGGTAATTTCTCATCCAAGTTTGATGTGCGATTAATTAATGTAATTAGGTAGATTAAAAATTGCATTCGCTTGACAGGCCAATTGATGAAATAAAAACGATTATTTTTTTACTCTTTAGAAAAACGTTTAAGATGACGGTTTTTCTGTCCCGCTGTCCTCTGGAGGAAGGACGTCCAGTGTGTGTTTGATGAACTGATGAAAGCACGACCAGGACAGATGCGGACCGACATCAGTTCTCCTCCGTATGCAGTGCTTACACAACATCACAGACAGAGGTGATGGCAGGGCTTGAAAAAAAGTTTAAAAAGCAATGTTTTACAGAAGATCACATTCAATGTATGCACCTTTAAACCACTTAATACAACGCATCCACGCACATGAATGAATATGAACTGAATATGTACAGTTTTGTAACCTATGCATGTCTATTCTTTTTCAAAATAATTTGTGTGCAGTTGAAATATAGCCTATAACTAAAGATTTCAGGGCTGAATGTCTCTGACAAAAATGGTTAATAATGACACTATCCAGTACATATCATTATAGCGCATCACACTGTTTACACTCTTCAAGTCTTAACTGGTCCCATAAAACTAATCACTGGACATGGACATACTGAATAATATGTAAATAATATGAATCATTTTTGGTGCTTAGTGTTTTCCTCTGCAAGTAGATCATGAAAACAATGATAAAGGTCTTAATTTTTATAACAACTTTTGGAGTTTTTGTTGTGATTATGTAATTTGTTGTCAAATGTTTTACTAATTCAAAGGACACTAATTTGGAATTAAATGTTTTGATGAACTTGTCCTAATTAAATAATAAACTGCATTTATAAAGCACCATTCATACAAGTAGCTCAATGTGTTTTTAAAGGCTTTAAAGTTGAAATTAGAAATGTTTGCACCAATAGCGTCACCGAATGGAACCGCAAACCTAACCAATATTTTCCCGCTCAACATTGACAATAATAATAATAATAAAGTACCACTTTCTTTGTGAAAGCTAAAAAAGTATGTTCTATATAGTATGAATGTGTAAATACAATTGAACAAGAATTTTAAAGTTACAATTAAATTTGAATAAAACTAGAACTTGCTCTTCTATTAGCCAATCCATTCGTCACTTTTCAAAAATCCAACCATATATATATTTTTTTAACTTAATTTTACTCAGAAACACCTAAAGGTGATGATACACAGGGCAACTTTTTGAGCAATGTTGCTGGGCAATCTTGCCGAGCGATAGTTGCTTGGCCACTTTCTCATTGAAAATGGGCAATACATTTCTTTCTGGATAATTTAGATCGGTCGTGGGCCCTGTGTCTCATCTGGTTGCCCATTGACGGCAACATTGCTCAAAAAGTTGCCCTGTGTATCATCACCTTAAGTGTTATGGAAGTAAAATGAGGTTTCACATTGACTTTTAAAGTTATACTTTATAGACCGAATAAGATATGGGTAAACTGGAAATGATAGGAGGATATTGAGATTAAAGCTCAGTATTTTTTCTCGCCCCCCCCTCGCCCCTTAATCTTCAGGCCAGAGAGATGATGTATTTGGATATGAACCTTCAGCACTCATTCGTGCTATATATAGAGTTGGGTCTCAATCCCACGGCGGCGTCAGGGGCCTCCTGTTCTCAGTGTGTTCTGGCCAGCGGGGTCACATGACACGGGATCGCTGGATCAGCACTGTGCTGAACAACACGAGCTGGTCCCCACGCTCCACAACACCACACACACTTCAGCCAGAAGCCAGATGTGTTACGGGACACGAGTCCAACACTCATTAGATTGTGTTTTTATTCTTAATATTAGGATCAATAATTAACAGCAAATAAATGGGACACTATTTTCATGACAAATAAGTCTTTAATTAAATAAAATAAATTGAGTAGGCCTACACTAAAAACATTGTGATTTCTGACTGTACGATTTTTCAAATTTGTAAATAAAACAGATTATTGGAGTACATTTTGCAAGACAATACTATTTCAGTCTTTATACTTCAAAATTTCAAGTGTTGTTTGCCGTTTCTTTGTAATTATTTGTGAAATGTGCTTGCAATTTCGGGGAGGAACGTTGTTTTGAAGTAAATCCTACATTTTGTTTTCCAGTGTGCTTGATACAGTCCACTTCATTTGGTCTGGTGCTTTTTATTTCATGTAACACATGTAAAATGTAAAAAAAGAAAAAAGGTTCAATGATGTTCTAATCTAAATAGAACCCTCTGAGTCTTGATTCAATTTCAAAAATGCCAAAAAGGTTCTATATAAGGAGAAATGTTTTAAATTATAACAGGTTATTTCTACTGTTGTTTTAGTGGTAAAGTTGTTTACAAGCTGCTTAATTCATAAAATGTAATTGATCCCATTAGAAACCCCTAAAATGTTCTACATGAAGCGCCTTTAAAACCCCTTTTTCTAAGAGTGTAGAATTTGTGTGTGTGCAGAAGAAAGGTCAGCTTTTACCAACTAATAATCATCTCAACCTCTCATCCACATTTGCCTTGAGGGCAGAGCAACATGATCCGGTTGACCAGTCCCGGGGTCGAGGGGCCCGTCGCGAGCTGGCCGCCTGATGGTGCAGGTGTTCTAGATGGACAGACGGATGTTTCCTTTTCATCCTTCAGTAAACACACAGAAAGACACCTGAGACCTTTACAACGGCCAGACCTCATCCTGACCAGCAGTGTTCCAAATGATTACATTTATGCATCTGGCAAATGTTTTTATCTAAAACATTGCATTGCATACTTGAATGCATACACCGAATGCATTCTCGAGGAATCAAATCCATGACCTTGCCAAACGTTAATCAAACTAAAATAAATAAATACAAATAATCTAAGATCATGTTGCAGGGTCCATCCTGAAGTTTTCAAATGCTTCTGAATGTCTCCCTCTGGTGCTGAGATATTAAACAACATCCAATCATGTCAGAATTGCATATTACTCATAAAACAGGGGCAATCAACAATTAGCCTACATCAGTTTAAGTTTTTATTGTTCATTTTTGTAAAATGAACAATAACAAAAATCTTATAATAAGATTCTTGATCTCCATTTTATAATTTTATTAGATTGCAATATTGTGTTCTGGATGTCATTGCATATGTTCTCCGGAGTGTGGTGAAGATCATTTCCAAAATCTGTTAGCCTCGGCCCTCGGGTCATTCACAAAATGAGTTATAAAGTCAAACAAAATACATTTGTCATTGACTTTAAATATTTTGAAGCATGTATAGGCTACATTAACTTATAGGCAAGGTGTTATTGTGGCCTTATTATGGAGATAGTTCACCCAAAAATGAAAATTCTGTCATTAATTACTCATCCTCGTGTCGTACCAAACCCGTAAGACTTTCATTCATCTTCAGAACACAAATGAAGATCTTTTTGATGAAATCTGAGAGAATTTTGTCCCTCCATTGACAGCTACACAGCTACTTTGACGCTTCAAAATGTTATGTTATGAATATAATATGAATTGAGCGCTTTAGTCCAATCGCTTTATAGATTTAGCCCAATTCAGACTTTTATTCACATTTAAACATTAATCAGTGAACATAAAGAGAAGCTCAACCGAATCTGCTTGATTCTCGAAAACAAACCTCATTGGTTCTTGCTTGTTAACGAATAAACCTATTGTAAAGAGTTACCAAAATATGATAGGCCTACAGTAGGCTTTATAGTAAATAATGACAATGAGCAGGAAATTATTAATTGGGTCAATTATTTTTAAGTTTGATCTCAGTACAGATGTGTTCTAAAATGCTAATATTCAGGTTAAAAAAGATGATCAAAACATAAAAAATACAATTATTATGGCATAACGAAAGATGATCAGTAATTTAATGTGTCCTGTAATCCTGTCACGCGGGTGTTAGAGACGTGGACGACGAGTAGGCTATACAGAATTATCTTTATTCTAATTCACAAAACTAAACACAGGAGATCGTTGGAGATCTAAACATTGACGATTCCGGACATAGGAACAGAAAGAAACTCAGAAAATAACCAGATGAACGTGGACAGAATCTAATAATCGGTGATTATAACGACAAACTAGCGAGAATGAGGAACCAGGAACTAATATGTAATATGAACACTATCCACTACAACATGTTTGAAGGGTTGGCTGCTGGCAGTGATGTCTTCTTGTCAGGGCAGAAAGTAGCAGTCGGGTGTGTGAAGATGTTTATCAGTGTTCATAAAAGTATTCAGAGTTGCTATAAACTGAATTTAAATTATCACAATTGAAATGCAACGGTAGGCCTACTTTTCTGTCAGTGAAAGACGGATTAGATGGTGTGTGTGTGTGTGTGTGTGTGTGTGGTGATCAGATTATCATGTTATTCAAAGTTTATTTGAGGTCATGTGACTCTAAATGGTAACAACACATAATGATGTTTTGTTTTGTCATGTAAGTTATTTTGAGACACTCAGTGTTGTTGTCGTTGTCAAAAAAACATCTAATACTGACCCTTTAAAATAGTTGTAGGCTACATCATTTATTCTATGTCTATCATATCTGGATCGTGATTTGAAATATAAAATAAGTTTTTGTTGTTTTCCAGTTTAAATACCTAAGATAGGCACCTGTTTAGGCCTATTTATGGAAAAGAAGGGAAAGATGCCAATATTTACCTCCTCCTGAAACACGTGGGGAGAAAGGGAGATTACCGCATTTACGTCACAAAAATAGAACAAGTAAAGAGAATGGCAAAACATTGAAACGGAGGGCGGGGCGTGAAGTCCTGCAAGTTGTCTCTGATTGGTCAGAAACGATGGGTTGTAAACAATTATTATGCTATGTTATATATCGACCAGTTATTTTAAATACAATGTCTATTACTTATTTTCAGTGTCACCATTCAGGTGTCCGCTAAATAATTAGACTAGACCGCACTCTGCATGGTCATCTGCAGTTACTAGATAGAAATATCTAGTATCATCTAAGTATTATCCCATTTTTATGTAATATTAATACTTTAAATAAAAATGAAGGAATTAATTAATAAAGAAATTAAAAAACGTGTGTTTTGAATGTGATTCAATGGAGGTTTTGGTTTTATGAGCCAGTGAGCGCCACCTGGAGGAAAGAAAGTAAACGTCCTGTGAGAAACGGTGATCATCAGCGAGCGAGCACTCACACACAGCCACAAAAGTGTTGTCAACAAACGCAGAGGACGGTTAAACACGGGCAAAGAAAAAGAAAGCCGATAGGAGCTGAAGTCAGTGCATCATCTCCTATACTCTTCTGTCCCATCATGTCTCTGTCAGGATCTCTAACACCGGACGATGCTCTGCACGGTAAGACTCTGCATGTTTACAGAACACTGCTTCATTGTCATAACCTGTCATGTGTAGCCTATAAAGAAAGGCCTATTTATAACCTGTGACATAGGCTATATGTGAAATTGATATTTATGTATATTATTATTATTATTTAAATTGCAAAGTTATAATTTTGTTTTAATACCCATAGTATATTGTACATACATTATTTTCAAATAAATTATACAATTAATAGAAAAAAAATACATGAATGCATATAAATGCTAAATACTTTGACTCAATTCTATAAAAATAACTTGATGAAATTAATTACAATCAATTTCAAATATATTTAATTTATTATGAATTCTATTTTACAATAACACAATCACTTTTGTTCAAAGTGTGTGACCCCTAAGGTTGGTGTAACAGTGCACATATATAACCTTATAGCCTATTATCTGTGTGTTTTTATTTTGCACCATTGTTTTGTCTGTATTGTTATGTAAATAGATTCCATGACTCGCCTGTTCTAAGCCAATTACTGTGAAGAGGGTTAACAACTCATAATTTGATCAGTGGCTTAAACAGTCCGCAGGGGGGAAATGTGAGAACAATAGTGTTTGCAGAACACAAGTTCTTCATAAAACCGAATCCCTCTCAGGGAATACGTTATCATTCATAAAACACACAAATACATTCTCTCATTCATGCACAAATAGACACAGCTTGATATTATGCTTGTTATACGTAACACACGGCCCTCGTCTGCGCTTATGTCACAATTCCACATGCTGGAAAATCTGGAGCAATGGCACAATCCCTCCTCTCTCCCTGTCTCTGAAAAATAACCACAAAATGACCAGGAAGGGAGGAAAGAGAAGATGCTTGTTTTGTCACATGAGGAAAGATGACGAAGGTCAACATTAGGAGAGAGAGAGAGGGAGGGAGAGAGAGAGAGAGAGGGAGAGAGAGAGAGAGAGAGAGAGAGAGAGAGAGGGGTGACTGGCTAATCTCTGACAGAAATAAAATGCTTATGTAAGCAAGCTTTTGTGTTCATGTCCACAATCAGAGAGATACAACACCAATAGAATGATAGACAGACAGAATGATAGAACAATGGATAGACAGATAGACAGACAGACAAATAGATAGATAGATAGATAGATAGATAGATAGATAGATCCCAGTTTTACTAAACAGGGCCATGCACAGACATTTTCCAGGGAAGTGGGCCGAACTTCTGACAAGGGCACTGGGGAGGATTGGGAAAGATTGCTCGGCCAAAATCCCGTTCAAGGAAGGGACTGGACGGGACAGGACGGGACGGGGCGACGGGGTGACGACGCGACGGGGCGACGGGGTGACAGGCCGATGAGGGGTGAGATCATCCAGCTGAGAGGTGCATGTCCCTGTGCACGTCCCTGCCTGGAAATATGTCACAATACGGATGTATTCATGTTGACGTTCAAGTGAATGTCATGCGAACAGATTCCACTGTCTTACACAGCAATAAACTGAATCCATTTTACTGGACTGAAGTCCACGCGGTTCATATGTCCGTCAGGTTCCTGGGTGGAGCTGGAGGGTCTGCTGGGATCTGCGGGTCCAACAGAAGGAGAGTCACAGGACAGCACCGCCTCCTTCCTGCAGGGGGAGCTGGAGAGGATTCTGCTGGAAGCTCAGCTGGAGTGTGAGAGGAGTAGTCAAACAGAGAGGTGTGTGTCTGAAGGCCTATTTAAGCCTTGGAGGTTTGGGCCTTTTCTTTGGGAATTATGAATATTGAGCCAGTTCACTTGGAAGTAAATTAATCTGCCTTTATTTTCTTTGTTTCCCCAAGACATCAAGCAATGTGTTTACATACAGCCTGGCACTCATACCTGTTTTGTGAATGCACATATTGAATGTCACAGCTTGCTGAAGACATTATTGCAAACATGTTTAACTGCACATGCAGTTATTTTAGTAAAGTGTTTGACTTGCAGTGTTTTATTTTAATCAGTTTCCAACATGTTTAGTGATTGATGAGTGATTACATACTTAAAAAGTAACAGCCTATACAGTTTTTGTGTTGTATGAATGGGACATTGGGCTTTAGTGGTTGACTTTTTTCAGTATTATTTACACATGGGCACCCAATCCTGTTCATGGAGATCTACTTTCCTGCAAAGTTGAGCTCCAAACCTGATCCCTGTTTACACCTGGTATTAAGAAGCATTTTGGTCGATCTGATCACGAGTGGACGATGTTAAATACAGGTGTAAACGGGGTCTATTACGTTTTGAGCTTGTCCACTTTCGACCACTTCCAGAGGAACCACCTACTGAACTAATGAGTAACATTATGAGAAGAGCTCTAGCCAGACGGGATTTAAACTGTCGGCTGAAGACCCAAGTTTGGTTTGAAGATGTAAAACATACCAAGCACAATGTTCTCTCACCATTCCTGATTTCTAACACACACTCACAGTGTTCGGCTGGTTTTGCGTCTGTCAGAGCAGAAACTAAACCTGATGTTCTTAATGTTACGTTATGTAAATTGCGCAAACTTATTTGGTCCATTAGATCAAAAGATCGAGAAAAAAACCCACCCATAGACCATCCCCTCAAAGAAATCAGGACAGAAGTTGTTGGAAGTGGACAAAGCGTGCTGTTTTTATAACACAAGTTTCATCTCTGATTTCAGTCCTCAGCAGGTCGTGACCCCGAGAACATCTGGATCTCCTAAACCAGCGAGTGAGGGCAGCAGCAGCAGCACAGATTGTGTCACTATACAGGTAACAGCCCTGTTCTGTCTACAGTATGTTAGCTCCAACAGAAAATTTAGTTACCTGAACCAATTACAAACTAAACAGTTATGAGGGTTGCAATCATATCAGTACTTTTATAATGACTGATTGAGGCAGACTTTGCAATGTTAAATGGTTTCATGGTTTTATGTATGCTCATAAGTTTTTGATTAGTCACTCAATCATCAAGCTGAAAAAACCTTCCCTTTATGCGTCTCATTTATATGGCTGTAAAAATGTACACTAGATTCTCAACTGGTGACCAGAGGTCATATTTACAATACGAAGGTCCGTTTCAAAGAAACAGTCTGAGATCCCCCTGCAGAATTGTTGTATAAAATCAATATCACATGTGCTGATACATTTTACACGAAACACCACTTTTGCTCATGTGAAATTGCTTATAAATATTAATAACAATAACCTTTTTTTTGCATCATATAATTTTTTTGGAAGCATTTTTATTAATTTTGGTGGCACTTTTACCCCGAGCTCATTAATTCCCAACCCTGGTGTTTGTGCGCTGCGTGATGGCGGGGACGGGGCTCTTTTTCGAGTGCAAGCGGAGCCCTCTTCTGTTGTGAAAAATAGCAAAGGCTGATACCGATAATGTGTTGCATTTCTGTTTTTTTGCGGTAATAGAGAGCAGATAAACAACAAGGACGAATGCAAACACAACTGTATAATCATGCATGATAGGATAGAAAAACAAATAGGCTAATGAACTTTGAATGACTTCCTAATAAAAATAAATAAGACCCAGACTACATTAAATACAGGTTCACTTGCAATAAGGACAAACATGGTTGGATCAGGTCACCACTTGATGCCCACTGTACCATGGACTGGTTCCTGAAGCAAAGCCAGTTGAGAAGCTCTGATTTAATGCATGTATTTGATGCGCTCTCACATGGTCTCTGTCTGCTCTCTTTCTCTTTCAGTCGGATGAGAATGACAGGCAAGTGAGTGCTGAATGGGTGTGGGATTGGTCCAGTCGGCCAGAAAACCTCCCGCCCAAGTAAGATTTACCTTTAATTCATACTTTGATTCAGTTGTAGCCTACGTTCTTAATCACGTTCGTCTCTTCAGCTCACCTTCGAAAGTGATATAGGCGGTTGATGGTTAGTAATTAATACATGTATTAGGTTTGAATAGACCTGAGTTTTGTAAGCAGTTTTGTGGTATGTGATAGAACTGCAGGGGGTTTGTTTGTTAGACTGTTGGAAATTGTTTAATCCAAACCCTTTACTCTGGTCTTATATACAAAAGTGAGTATTAATGTATATACAAATATGTATTGAAATTCATACTTTTATTAAAAAAAAATTTTGCATTAAAAAAAACGAATTATGAGACCATTACATTTTTTTTTTTAATTGAGTTGTTTGCATTACTTTCCATTCATTAAAATCTGCATTAAATAAAATTCACATTACTATTACAATATGTAAGGGATAATGTATAGCGAGGCGGTCGTTATAACGAATACCACCCCGACAGGCTGACTAGGAGCCTGACGCGAAGCGGAGCAATGCATTCTACATTGGAATTCTACCAAGCCATGTAATAATATATAATACAATATAATATAATATAATACAATATAATATATATATATTTTTTATTAAGAATAATTTATTCATTAAGGATGCATTAAATTAATCAAAAGTGCCAGTAAAGACATTTATAATCTTAGAAAATATTTCTATGTTGTTCTTTTGAAATCTATATTAATCAATCAAGGAATCCTCAGAAACGTATCACAGTTTCCACCAAAATATGAAGCAGCACAACCGTTTTCAACATTGATGATAATCAGAAATGTTTCGTAAGCAGCAAATCATCATATTAGAATGATTTCTGAAGGATCATGTGACACTGAAGACTGGAGTAATGATGCTGAAAATTCAGCTTTGATCACAGGAATTAATATTTCACAATATTACGGTTTTTACTGTATTTTCTATCAAATAAATGCAGCCTTGTAAAAGACTTCTTTCAAAAACATTTTTAAAAATCTTACCGACCCCCAATTTGTAGTGATGTAGTACTCAGACCGGTCTCGAGACAGATTTCTGCTTTCTCGGTCTCGACTCGGACTCGACCCTTCAAAGACTCGGTCTCGACTCGGACTCGACCCTTCAAAGACTCGGTCTTGACTCGGACTCGACCCTTCAAAGACTCGGTCTGGACTCGGACTCGACCCTTCAAAGACTCGGTCTTGACTCGGACTCGACCCTTCAAAGACTCGGTCTTGACTCGGACTCGACCCTTCAAAGACTCGGTCTTGACTCGGACTCGACCCTTCAAAGACTCGGTCTGGACTCGGACTCGACCCTTCAAAGACTCGGTCTCGACTCGGACTCGACCCTTCAAAGACTCGGTCTCGACTCGGACTCGACCCTTCAAAGACTCGGTCTCGACTCGGACTCGACCCTTCAAAGACTCGGTCTTGACTCGGACTCGACCCTTCAAAGACTCGGTCTTGACTCGGACTCGACCCTTCAAGACTCGGTCTCGACTCGGACTCGACCCTTCAAAGACTCGGTCTCGACTCGGACTCGACCCTTCAAAGACTCAGTCTTGACTCGGACTCGACCCTTCAAGACTCGGTCTCGACTCGGACTCGACCCTTCAAAGACTCAGTCTTGACTCGGACTCGACCCTTCAAGACTCGGTCTCGACTCGGACTCGACCCTTCAAAGACTCGGTCTTGACTCGGACTCGACCCTTCAAGACTCGGTCTCGACTCGGACTCGACCCTTCAAAGACTCGGTCTCGACTCGGACTCGACCCTTCAAAGACTCGGTCTCGACTCGGACTCGACCCTTCAAAGACTCGGTCTTGACTCGGACTCGACCCTTCAAAGACTCGGTCTCGACTCGGACTCGACCCTTCAAAGACTCAGTCTTGACTCGGTCTCGACCCTTCAAAGACTCGGTCTCGACTCGGACTCGACCCTTCAAAGACTCGGTCTCGACTCGGACTCGACCCTTCAAAGACTCGGTCTTGACTCGGACTCGACCCTTCAAGACTCGGTCTCGACTCGGACTCGACCATTCAAAGACTCGGTCTCGACTCGGACTCGACCCTTCAAAGACTCGGTCTCGACTCGGACTCGACCATTCAAAGACTCGGTCTCGACTCGGACTCGACCCTTCAAGACTCGGTCTTGACTCGAACTCGGCATAGGCGGTCTCGTCCCTATCACTACCAATTTTTGAATGGTAGAAAGATAAGAACAATAGGCTACTTAAAATTTCAGAGGAGGGTTCATGTAATTAATTTGAGCAAAAAACAGCCAGAAAGCCCTGGAAGATATATAATAAAGTTTAAACTTTTTTTTTTTTGCACATGATGCCAGTTTACAGTCCTAGATAAAATTATGCTTATTAAGGACATAAAACTGCATTTTGGAATAAAATAAATGAGGTTCTTGTGTCCTTTCAGATGAACCGTGCGCTTCACAGACTGCCAGTTCTTGCAGTGGAGCGTTTGACCTGCGTTAGCCCTGCATACCTCTGCTTAAATCTCAGAGAGGATCATTTAGTCGCCACACAAAAATAGCTTGTGCGCACGGGCGTAATTTCCTATGGGGACAGGGGGGACATGTCCCCCCCACTTTTCAAAATCCCGTTTGTGCCCCCCCCACTTTCAAATTCGTTTGTTGTGATTTTAAACCGAACGCCGTCATCGCCACGGAGGAGCAGGACCGAGCCTGTGTCGATGCGCTTCATGTCCAGGAACTTCGCATACACACTCTAAAAATAGCGCACTGAACGAATTAGCAGTAGGCTATAGCAGTTGCGGCACAGACAGCGATAAAACGCCAGAAACAACAACAGGTGACTAACATTATAATGTCATCATGGATGAACAGAAAGAAAGGAGATGCGAGTTGGTTGATTCAGTAAATTAGCTCACGTCAGGAAAATCATATTTTCTGTCTACACCTGTTGATGTTAGCCTTAAGTTGACTGAGCTAACTTTAACATACGCTGCTGCTAGGTAACTTCAGACTGTTAAATATGTAATGTAGAACCACATTATGTAGCCTACAAAAAGAAAAACATTATGGGCCATGAAAACGAGTCCACTTTAAACCGCAGCATTTTCTGTCAGCAACGATCGTGCTGTCAACGTTAACGCATGCGATTAACTTTTGTCCAGCTTTAATACGCGACAAGACAAAGGAGAACGCGCTCAGTGACAGTGAATGTCCTCCTGACACACACACACACACAGCACAGAAAGACGCTCACCAGTTTCGCACAGACAGGGCGCCAGTATCGAGTTCTCTTTCGCGCTTGAATTAACAATAACACACACACATTTATGTCAAAATGTCCGTTTTGTCGAGTATCCCACAAGAACAGTCTTAAATGAGTTAAATAAAATCTTAAAATGAAAGTAAAGAGTAGTTAGAGAATGAGACGCGTGAGATCCTGTCAGCAGATCTTAAAGTGACAGCAGCCACTAATTCTCTCTGTCAGTAAAGTTAACCAAAGAACAAAGGGAACAGAGAATTACTAACTGCTCTTGACTAAAGAACGGATTAATCAAATCAAATAATATTTTAAATTTCATTTTTATTCATTTATAATTAATGCAGTGTGGAGTGTTTGATAACCTCAAATATTCCATTTCTGTATATTTCATAGCCTACCTGTCAGACAGGAAGGGCACAGCTGTTAGACAGAAAGTCAACATAATAGCCAACATTTATTATGGGTTTATGTGAGGTTTGTTTTAAGTTCACTTAAATTAAAAGTTGTTATATTATTTTTGGGGGGGGATTATTTTCATCAAGACATCAATAACTATAAAAATCAGTGATACTGGCCTTCATTCATAAAAAGATGCCATTAAACAATTATTTAAAATTGTCTTCATGTTGTTTCTACATTACAGTGGAAATTGAGTCTCACATTATTTAAATTTTATTTACACACAAAACATTAATAGCTAACATTTATTTACTTTATAAAATGATTATCTGAAGTCTTGGCGTTCGGCACCTATTAAACAATAAAGAAAGACAGACATATTTTTCTTATACATAGCCTATTCCTAGATTATAATCTAATTATTTCCTGGATTTTGTATCACCATTGTCCCTAAATGTAGCTATGTAAATGCAGGAAATGGGATTCAAATCGAAAATATTTCACCCCATTTTGTGTCCCCCCCACTTCTCAAACCAAAGTTACACCCTTGCTTGTGCGCCACACCATGAGTCAGCGAATCTGAGTTGGCTCTCTAGAGGAGAAAGTTCGTAATGCACATATCATTATAGATAAAAAAAAAACGTTGCAACAAAAACTTTTTGGATTGCAACGTTTAATGATGTAGGATTGCAGATTTTAGCAATAGAGACTGCTCCGATATCATGATGCTATTAAAAGCAAAAACCTTTGAGAAGGCACAAAAAGCTTTACTTTGTCATTGTCAATTTTCATGGCGGTGCATATACGCACTGTGCAAAAATAAATCTTGCTGCACAAATGTTTCAAAGGTTATTTGAAATCAGTCTTTAGAAATAGAGCTGATGTAGAGTCATTTAATTAAATCGTTCACATTAAATTTGATCATTTTATTGATTAGTCATTGCAGCCCTTCCAAAAAAAAGCCATAAAAATGTTAACATACACTATCTACTCCATTTTCCTGCAACCAATGCGGCTTTGAGTTTTATATTGGTTGCATTGAGCTGTGATATTTCAATGTCAGATGTCTTTTCATCAAAAGATGAAACTTCTTTGCATATTCTTGCATTCCTGCTCTCCCACATTTGCATGTGTATGAGGTCCAGTCTGACTTCATTATAGCAACAAGCTTTATATGATAGGATAGACAGATTTAAACTGGGATTACAATGCTGAATTTGGCTTAATCTGTTTCAGAGAAATTAAGCTTAAAACACCTTCAGGGTCACATGGTGCACGCTTGTTAAAATCTCCAGCCTGACATGATATTTGTTTCAAAAACATCTAATTATACAGAGGTGTCCAAACTCAGTCCAGGAGAGTCCAGTGCCTCAAGTTTCTAGTATGCCTAGTCAGAGATGGTCTTATATGAGGGTCCGTGGCTCACTTCTACCATTGGACAAAGCATAACGGCTAACTTGATCATGTGTGCCTTGATAACCAATCACATTACAGCCTTGACATCATTGAATTTTGACAGTCAATCACTGTTTGTGGATACCAAAGAAACGAATGAGAGGTGCCTTAAACTGAATCATACCTGTGGCGAAGTTGTCTGTGACTTCACTTGTAAAACAGCTTTTTTTGGTCCAGTCGGCTGGAAAACCTCCCGCCCAAGTAAAATTTACCTTTAATCCAAACAGCATTTAGTTTTCGGTGTAAACTCTGAAAATGGATCCAAAACAGATGTTTATGAGCAAACATGTTGAAGATTAGCCAATGGGCTGTCGATTTATTAAATGATAAGCTATTTCCTCACAAAAGCGGGTTATTCGGCAGAGTGAAGCTTCTCCTCCATTGACATTCAAGCCGCTTTGGCCTAGTAAGACTTTGGTTAGCTGGTTCAGGTGTGTTTAATTGGGGTTGGCGCTAAACTTTGCAGGACAGTGGTCCTCCAGGAGCAGGATTGGACACCCCTGATCTAATACATAAGGGCTTTTCACACCTTAAACTGATGTTTCACTTTGTACATTCCTAAACTCTGGGTTAACGTTCATATTTGCATATTTTGCGGGGTCAGTCAGTGTCATTGATTGGACGAGCGCAGTGCGCGACCTGTTTAAATACTAAAGCTCTAGCATTACATACTTAATTATATTAAATTGCCGACTTTACTGCCAAGTTTTTCCTGAATGCACTTTTTGGAATATAAAGGTAAGGATGAATCGATCTAGTCTTGTCACTCCAGTTGACACGTTTTCCTCAGCCGTTTGATCATCAGGTTTTGTTCATGTTGCTCCAGTGCTGCTGTCATTAAAGCAAAAGAGAGATGCACCAAATACTGAGACATTCGCAGATTCATGTGCATTTTTCAAAACAGCTTCTCACTGAAATTATGCCAATAAAACTGTAATTTATAATGAGAATAAAAAATAAGCGCACAAGCAGATCCGTTTCTTCCCTATTTTTGTCTTTCCGCTTGCAAATTCCACCATGTAAATAGCGAATCCGCCATGGCGCGGGCGCAACTGGCTTTTAAAGGGAATGGGTTCTTACACTCTGATTGGTTTATTGCACGTTGCGCTTAAAACACACCCATTACTCATTAAGAGAATAGAGACAACCCTTTTAGACCATGCGCCGGGTGCGCCGACCATTTACCCGTCGTTAAACAAGCAAAAGTGGATCCAGACACGTCCTGAAGTGCACTTGCACTGTCCATGAGCTTAGATCGTTAAAATAGGGCTCCTTATTGAATATATTTATATTCTCACATTTTCAGTGTCCTAAATCCACGTATACATATCTAGATTATATTGAATGACCCTGATCTCTCTCTCTCTCTCTCTCTCTCTCTCTCTAGGGAGTTTGTGTTTCATCACCCTAAGCAGTCAGGCTCTCTGAGCGTGAGGAAGACTGAGGTGATGAAGAGGGGTTTGTTTTCCTCAGACGTGCTCCTCATCCTCCTGCCCTCTCTGCTCGCCTCACATGCTCTGACGCTGGCTCTGGGGTGAGGCAGTTTCTCAGATCACATTTCATATCATATCCTAACTTCTAATATTTTCATTTTGATACCATTGCAAATCAGCGATAGCTTTAAGATAGTTTTTTCATATAACTGCGGCAATGAGATTCATCTATGTTCAAACAGTCCATATATATTTCCCTTTGTGCATTTTTATATTTTACAGAATTAAAGCACTGTTTATCTGCATTAACAAAAGTGTACGATACTGCAGACGTTCATCCCATCCCCATATAACCCCATTGAACTCATTGTCTTCTTGCGAGTCTATGGCTGGTTTTAATACAAAAGATGATTGATGTTTATTGGGAAAGAGCCTTTAAACATGCCATTTTCGATCCCATCATAAGCCTTATTTGCATTGAAAGTCACAAGTCAGCACTTGGAATTCAAATACACCATTGTACACATAGTGCTCAAATGTCAGAGTGTACATTTTGCCATCTATTAGTGATGGGAATCTGTTTTTATTTGTATCTGATTGGGAGTGTTTATGCATTTAAGTGCAAGAGTGCAAAGATCCGCAAAATTATCATATCTTAAATAGTATTGCTAATGGAGCCACTTCTCATTTTTTTTAAAGTTTTTTAATCGTTTAACCATTAGTGCTTAGATGAGGCTTCTCTGCCATCTTGGCTTTGTAAAAATGACTGTAGATCATATTGTATCTTTGGCTCATGACGCTGTGAGTGTTTCCCTGCATAAGCCCCCAAGTCCCATATGTCTGTGTTTGCAATAAATCAGAAACAAATAAAAATGTTTGTGCTCAGACTCTCTAAAATGTATTGAGCTGAACAAATAGAATTTTTGACTTCCATTGGCATTGATGTTGCATAAGAAAGAACACAAATAAGAACTCAGATGCATCTGAGAGATGAGAAACGATGACAGATGATCTCTTTCTGTCTTTCTGTCTGTTTTCTATCTTTCTCAGAATATACATAGGGAAACGGCTGGCATCCTCCTCCACCAGCACGCTGTGACATGTGACATTTGGCAGCTCACCGATTGGCTTAGACCGCTGCCGCTAGCACTGTAGCCCAATCACGCCTCTCTTCTCCTCTTGTGATGGGCAACTGCCTCTTCTGTCTCTGTCTGTCCCACCACAAAACGAGTCTGTCTGTCTGTCTGTCTGTCTGTCTCCAAAGGGGTCATATCGTGAGGAATCCATTTTCATAAAAGAGCCTGATGTATTATGACATGATATACATTCGACAACTCAAAGTTGAGCATTTATTGAAACAAAGCTACAAAAACAACTTGTTCTAAACTCCTCGCTAAAAAAGAGAATAAGATAACAAACTGTTAAACTTAATGTGACGCATAATGTTAAAACTCCAAATGGATGAACATTTTATGTGCAATTCAAATATGTCTTAAATTTGTGCCTAAATATTTGTGATGTCACACTGATTTGTACGTTATCACATGACTGACCAAATTTAGATAATGATTTTTTTTCTGCTCAGAACAGGTTGAAAATGTTCAGGCAAAGAACTTTGTTTTTGTAGCAAAACAATGAATCCAATAAACTTTAGCATTATATGTGGACCTAAGTGAAACATGATTTGTATGATATGATATTATCATAAATGATGTATGATATGACTCCCTGTGCATCTGTTTAGAACTAAACTGTCCCTCTAAATCTTTTTGTAGTTGTTTCTCTTTTATTGTGTGTGTCAGGTGTAATACAGATAAAGGCATTTAGAACAGTGTAAATGAAGAGAAAACCAACTGTTATTTTACATCTAATTCTAGATCAAATGCAAAACATGCATTCAGCTTGACAGGGTGTTTGTTCGGAGTATTAATGGAGCAAGTAATATGATAAATCTTGTGTTGCACGATTGTGTTTGCGATATAGACCCATTTGGTGTTGAAATGTGAAGGCAGCCGGAGCTCATTCTGTTTTCTGCTCAGAATAATCTCGTTTGTAACGACTCGACCTCAATAAATGTCACTCTTACCACCTTCTGCTTGGTATGGTGTTTTACTTCAAAATAGATTTGAGACTTTCGGCTTTAATAAACTATAGAATGTAGCTTGTATTCTCTATCGGAATACAATGTAAGTGCAATGGATGAATGAATAACTCTAATACGTACATGGACTTGTTTCTAATCAATGTCAAGATTTTAGGTTGAAATGGGAGAGGAGTCTGATAAGGGAAGTTGTATAATTTGCCTATTTCATGTGGTCAACATTTTGGTTAATTTTTTTCCACAATATTTCATTTCAAAGGTCATGTGATGTGAAGATTTTAAACAATGCAAATATTCTATTTATTCAAAGTCAGCTTTCTAGAAGTATGTCATATCAGCTACCCATATGTCAAATACTATAGTATTTCTATCTGATACCTTTACTATATTTATAAAACACAATACAAAGACAACACTCATGCATTCTCAGGAATAAAAAGTCCTAATATGTTCTAATACATTTTTTTTTTAACTTGACAAATTAAACTTTAAGGATGTTTAAATATATAACAAGACAAAGATACTGATGATTTTTTGTGACATGTAATGCAGGAATTAGAATACATTTTTAGAATTAGAAATTTGATGGTGCTTTTTGTTCTAGCAAAGTCACCGTTTGCTTTTATTGCATAAAAAAAGGCAGCTTGGCAGTCCGGTAAACTCCTTTTTGTGTTTGACAGAGGAGAGAAAGTCAAACAGGTTATCAATCAGGAATCAACATGAGGTTTGAGCATTACTCCCTTCCTTAACCCTCTCATATGCTTAATAAAAATAACGTTTATAAGAGGCACATGAAATACACAGTGTGTGATATGCAGAATGAATGGAAAGCTATATTGTTCATGAATCACAAACGTGTGATTCCCTGAATATGCAGCAGAGGTCAGAAGTGCTCTAGTGTGTTCGAGACACCAGCGGTTCATATGGGTTAAATGAGTTATGGAGGCTCTACAATTACATTCTTATTCTTACATTTTTCAATTGAAAAATTTAGTAGCACAGTCAAAAATTTAGGAGCACCTTCTGATCGACGACAGAAATAAACTTCCCCATTACGGGCCAATATTATATTATAATAAAATAAAATCAGTATCAATAAAATGCATTGCAGAGTTTAATTATTATTACAGTTACAGACCGCATGCAGCTTATGGTGACATTAATACATTTACATTGCACTTACAATTGCATATGAGATTAATGTTTTTAATTTTCAATACAGAAATATGAAATGATAAAAAAAAAAAAATTTTTACTTTATATTTGGCGGTACGTCACTGTCTCATTGAATTATTAATTCAATCGATTCGTTCAAAACGGAACGCCACTGTGTTCTGTTCTGGCTTTGTTTGGAACTAAATAGAGCAAATACAGACAATATTGTGTCGAAAATGTATAGCTTGATATTAAACTGTCAATATTACATGTGCAATTGTGCTGATATTTGGGAAAACATCTCTTTTGCTCATGTTAGATTGCTTAACTATATCATATATCATAAATATTAAAAACATGAACTCATACGGGGGCACTTTTTGCCCACATTCGTACCTCACATTTTAAAGGGACTTCGTAAACCTAAATAGGCAACAATGTTCAATGTATGAGAAGAGTCAATCACAGTGCGAAACGTCACTGTTCTGCGTGTAGATGCATTATGGGAGTTGTAGTTTGTAACTCTGACAGCACTGTTTCATTATTGACAGTATTTATTTTCTCAGAAGCCAGCATTTTCCAGCATGGTACTGTTTTCCTTCTCTCTTTCTTTACTTTCTTCTGCCCTTTGAACTTCTCACCTCACTTGTGATGGAAGAGTGGCGGAATTCAATTGCGTGCAGTAAAAATTAAGACAAAGAGGCCAGAGTATGTCTTGTCATTTTTTCCAGAGGCAGAGATTTAGATAAAGAGGGAGGGAAAACAACAGTGACGTATTGATCAAAGCCTGTCGGCCTCTTGTTCAGGAAATTGATGGTCAGGAATGAAGAGATGACGGATGACATGGCCAGCGTCTGCCCGCCTTCAGAAAGATCAGCTTGAGCAACTGAACCTGTTGCAACTATTGCTAGTTACTTTAAGAAACTCCTTGTGGATGAATCTCATGAGGTTTTCCCACAGCTAAGACATTTTGTTTTGCTTTAAAAAATTATATTTTATTACATTGTGATATTATTTTTACTATGCATTCAGATGTAGTTTCCCAAATCAGTTTAATTCATTATGACGTATAAATACATTTCATTATTTATTGAAATTACATTAGAATGAGATGTGGTTTTTCATTTTTTTTCACAATGCAAAAAATATAAATGGTTCTAAAATATAGTCTTTATTGTCTTTATGTTAATCTAATTTCTTATTTCTTTTATTATGTGTAAAGTGGAATTGGTTCTTAAGCAGGTGAGCATGCTATTGCGTTCATAAAGCTGAGGTTTGCTGAGATGCGCATGTCTAGGAGGAGGGATTTTGTAGTTTGTGTGTCTATACTGTATGTTTGTGTGTGTATTTTCTTAGACTTCGGTTCTCTTTGTTCTTTGTGTCAGAACACATTACCTGTTCTCTAACCATGTGTTCACATCTATAACCATCACTAGGGGTGTGAAGTCAACACACACACACACACACACACACACACACACACACACACACACACACACACACCACATATTCAGCTGTACTGAAAATAGATTATAACACGAAAGCATGTGAGGGTGAATCTCACAGAACCTGCATTGAATGTGTCCAGGATATGTTTATATATATATAGTTTGTTCTTTTTCCATTATCAACTCCATTATTGAAATTACACCTGGACATGCTGGACCACACAATCTCTGTGTACTAGTTTAGTTCACATTGCACTTAATGAGAATGAGTTTACTGAATGGGTGTTGATATGCAAATATGGCTGGTTATATGTTAATGAGCGCATGGCTGTAACTCCGTAACATTTATTACTGAATGAGCAGTTTTGCAGTAATTTGTGTAAATGCATACAAAGTACATCATCAAGTCACCTATAGCACTTTATCCAATACAGATTGTTTCAAAGCAGCTTTTCAATTCTTCTGTAAAGCAGCTCTAAAAACACAATAAAGTCATTATTCAGGTGAAATCAGTTTAGTGTTAAATTCAGGTCAGTTTAATAACTGTGTAACGTTAATAAATTAGTTCAATTCAGTTATACAGCAGCTCTGCGGAAAACAGTGATGTCATCATCAGGTCAGTTCTGTATTATACTTGCTATATTTATACTTGTGGAAAAATGTTATCTGAATAGAATGAATTGAAGGTGAAATACCAACTCACGTATGTGTCTAGTCCTCCTTTCTTCTCATCCATCACAGTTAGTGTCCAGATGTGACCTAGTGATACAGAGCCGTCGTACACACACTGAGATGATTGATTGGTCGACCTCTGTCCACGATAAAGGTGATATTTAGGATCTATTCTGTTACCAAGGCAAAAGCATTCAATATGATTTATGAAAGATGCTTCACCATGAAACACTATCTATGGAATTATTGCTGTAGTTTGTGAGGATGTTTTGAGTAAAACGTCAGTGTTGTATAAAGTTCCAAGTCGTTACTTGAGTAAAAGTATACCTTTTTGGAAAGTGACTGCTGTCCGTAGATACAAAATAGCTAGATACATAGCTAGATACAAAACGGTTAGCTTGATACTAAACATAGCTAGATACAAAACGGTTAGCTTGTAATAATGATTTTAATTCCAGTGGTACTGGTGGGTTTCCGCGGGAAATTCGAGCATGTCTTTGTGTCATTACGTCACATCCGTACACATAAAGAAGGAGTTTCGGCTCGCCGGCTATACTGCGCTGATTAAATCTAACGATCGCTTATGTCGAATGCTTTTTCCCCCTTAGTTGATCAGAACAAAAATGGATGTTACTTGTTCAGAAGACATTTTGCGGTGAAAATTCTTATGTTGGTCAAACTTTCAAAAAGTGAATCTGTGATTGTGAATGACAGTATCCACACAGCGCGGTGATTGACAGCAGCACTCGCCTCAAAACATTGTGTTAATCCGCGCTGTTTCATGCCGATTTACAACCCACGTAAAGATGATAATTCCGCGAATAACTGCAATTGCAGATTTCGAACAGAGATGGCGACAAAGAGGAAAAGCTACGGACTGCAGCTTTAAAGAATAAAGAAATGCATACAGGTTTTGAATGACATCAGAACCAACAATACAAATATAAGCAAGTCTAGAACATCCCTTCCTGTTTGATGAAAGTCCACAAATTATAATCAAGCCAACATTTTAAAAGATGGTTTAAAAACATATCAAAATGATATGAAAACTTGAGAACATGCTGACCTTCAAGTTTAAATTTCCCAAGGTGGGTTATTTTGCAAAAAATCTCCTGAATTACTTTGTTCACTGCAGCAGATGTGTGTTGTTTTAGCTGACACAGGGTTTGAACTTCTGCTTGTCCTCTCAGGAGTGACGTACAGAAAAGAAGTCTCTTAAAATCACTGTTTTGTTCCTCAGATCTCTGAAGAGCCGTAATGGTATGTGACGTAAATCAAGTCTTCTGGCCCGAGGCTGGTGTGTATCAGCTCAATGCAGGTGAGAGTTCTTTACGCAGAAATGAGGTTGTCTGAGTTACATCAGATAAGAGAACGATAGAGCTAATGCTTTCATCAGGAGAAAAGATGACAGGGATGCTTTGGCTTCGGAGGTGCGGAAGAAAGAGAGTCGGGACGGAATAAAGGCATCTTACTTTATGATCCCTCAGATGGGCTGACAGAGACAAAGTCAAAAGTTCTTCATTCTGTTGTAAAAAAAATAAAAATAAAAAAAAAACCTTTAATCAATGCTTGTTGTGAGTCACAAGAAGAGCTCAATGGGGCTTTATAGGGGAAATGTAGTGATAACCAGTTTTAAAAAAAATGTTGTTAACTGAATGGAATTCCTTTTTAAATAATTTATTTTTTAAATGATAAAACATATATACACTACCTTTCAAAAGTGTTTTTTAAATGTTTTTTATTTATTTAGCAAAAACGTATTAAATTGATCAAAAGTGACAGTAAAGACGTTTATAATGTTACAAAAGATTTCAATTTAAGTCATGGAAATGTTTCTTGAGCAGCAAATCACGATATTACAATCATTTATGAGGAACGATGCTGAAAATTCAGCTTTGCACCACAGGAATAAATTACATTTGAAAATATATTCAAATATATATAAAAGTTATTTTAAGTTATTAATATTTCACATTATTACTACTGTTTTTACTGTTGAAAAAAATAAATCAATCAAATAGCAGCCTTGGTGAGCATAAGATACTTCCGTAAAACAATCCTATTGTTGCCAAACTTTTGAACAGTGTATATAGATGTATTGTAAATATTATGTATGACAAATGCAATTTATAATATATAATATAAATTATATAATATAACCATAAATGAAGTCTGTACTTGTCCGCTATATGCACTACGGAGCCCTAAAGGGACACGTGATGACGAGAAATGTTTCTTGTGTTCTCTCTGAAAAGTTTTGCTTCCCCAAGAAACTTTGCACTTGCAAAGAACTCAAAAGTTTGACGAGCGAACGCAGTTTCTCAGGCGAACACAAACATTTAGCTAGAGAACGCAAAAGCATTGACATTATATTCATTGACATAATCTCAGATTTTTTTGCCATCACCAATATTCTATGTCATCTGAAGTCAAATGATAGCTTAGTGTGAGAAACAGACTGAAATGTAATTCAGAATTCCCCTCCACAGTAGTTTTCATATCTCGTTGTTGTTATGCTATTATAGGCCTATATATGCCATGTGAAAACATTTCATCAGGCTTGACGTTAGTGATGACATAACTGATCTCGCATGTTTGAAATTGAGATAAGAATGAGGTGGCTGGATGGGAAGGTTTTCAGTGAACTTGAAAGACTAATTAATGAGTCATTCGGACTGATTTTAGTGTTCTTTTGTGGCCTTTTTTTAGAGCTTAGCTGCATCTATATTCATTCACTTTCATTGTATGAAAAAGAGCAGCATAAATGTTCTGCCTTTTGGTCATACAATTTCAGAGCGACAATAGGGTGAGTAAATGATGCCAGAATAGTCATTTTTGGGAAAACAATCCCTTTGTATCTAATATCCCCTCATTTGGCCAAGATAGGAATGTCACCGTATGCTTCTGGAACCTCAACACATCTTATAAATATGCCACAGCTTTCTTCTTCATACCTTTATGCAGTCCTTCATTTACCCTTCATCTATTCCACCTGCTCTACTGATTCCTGGTGGCTTTTTTCCTGCACAACCACATGGTCCCATCTGATGACCCATGATATCCTCCTGTCTGACCATCTTGCACCTCCCTCCCACTAATTTCTGCTCCTCTTCATCATCATCATCATCATCATCATCAGCATCATCATCCGTCTGCCGTGTCTCTCCCTGTCCCTCCTGTGCATCTCCGGCATCCTCTGCTTTAATTAAATGGCCAGGCACGCACGCACACACACACACACACACACACACACACACACACACACACACCCTCAAGCGCTGCTGCTGATGATATACCCATCTTAAAGGGATAGTTCACCAAATTCTGTCATTTACTCATTCCAAACTCATGTTTTTTTTTCTGTGCAACACAAAAGGAGAAATCCTCAAGCAAGTTCATGCATATATTAATAGTCTTCGTGACTGTTAAAAAATGATGTTCTGTATGTAATCTGGACTGGACACTACATACATTCATCATGTTGTCATGTGACCTACAGCATCAGTTGCATCACTTCATGCCATTTACACATCCTTTCCCATGGCCTCATGGGATAGTGTAGTGTCCACTGGATGCACACTTCACAGTCTCGCCAGAAGCTGTAGGTCATCCGGGTACATTTCGCATACTGTTTTTTCCGCATATATCTTTCCCTTTTTGGTGTGTCCCAATTCACGTAATTATGCACTATTCTATGACGTTTTGATAGTGCGAGTAGTGTCTTTACACGGCAAAATTCCAAAAATAAAAAGTGCACTTTAAATTCCCGGATGATGCACATAAAAATGAAGTGTAGAATGTTAAACTTCATGCACTCAACTGTCGCAGCTTTATTTACTTAGCGAGGGCTGGGGATCAGACTAGATGATGAGTGATAAAATAACCAAAGTTATATTAATTAAATCATGAACACAGGACTAATCTAAACACACAAATCACGCTTAAAGGAAACTGGAAAGTGATGTAACTGGAACAGTACAGAGTAAGGAAGTTATGAAAAGAGTCATTTAACCGCCTGAAAGAAACATCAGTTTCTTATTTCAAAGCACCTCATTAAGAGGGGTTTACCGCTTATCCTACACCTCTGTTTAGTTAAATACGGTACTTGCAAGGCCTTTACAGTTGAAGCAGTCTGTGAAGTCTCTGAAGAAGGTTTTTTAATGGTTCCATGAGTCGATGGTGTTGAAGTTGCAACCGATTTCTTCCACGTTAATGAAGAAAGGATGACAAACTTTGGCTGTTAGTTTGAGTCTGTTATGGTTGGAGAAGTTGGACATGACTTGATGTTCTGGGTTCTGCTGGACCGTGTTTCTGGTCCCACACGCACAGCAGCCATGCAGAAGAAGGAAGAGAGGAAGGAAGGAACTTTGTGTTGGCTTTATTTCCACAGAGGTCACACCTCTTGAGTTTTGGCTTGACCAATGGGAAAGGGGCAATTTTCCAGAGGGGGAAAATGTGTAGCTAGATTGGGTGCTGATACAGAAACTATTAAAGATTCTCAAAATACAAATTCGTAGATACTGAAAATGTTATAGGTCAGGTTACATTAACTGGTGGTTCTTTCATAAAGTAAAGAATAAAACGTTATACAATACAAAAGAGACTAATAATCATAGCCTACACACAATGTTCTGGAGATATGCATGTTCATTTATAGAACAGTTAATCTATAAATTGATGCAGAAAAGGCTTTATGTGCTTTATGGCCTGATTCAAAGTGAGTTTAGAGCAAAGCTCTGCTTTCTTTTCGGTCGTAAACCAGTCTTCTCCTGCCAGTTAGGTGCAGTTTTGGGGGATGGTCTATTGCTGGGAGAGTGGGTTTGACTGGTTGTTTATTAAATATAATGAATATACTTTGTGTCTGATTGGTCCAGCCATTACAAAAATAAAATACATTTTAAAATATTAATAACTAAAAAGAATATAAATAATACTACAGCTTCAGAAGACCTAGAATATAGCGTACAAGTCATATGGCGCTTTTTGTCCCTTTTGGACAGATGATCTGTTGTTGTGTGAAAAAAGGTGATGAGTGTGTTCTTTACAATTTCTTAATTTGTGCTCCAGTGAAAAATCAAAACATTCAGGTTTGGAACAACATGAGGGTGAGTAAATAATGAGCATTTCCTTTAAGCCGAAACAGTGGATGGAGAGGAGAGAGAGGGTTGAAAACAGGATTCTAACCCTTCTGTTTATTCGCTGGCTTTAGGTCTGCGCGTGTGCTTACTCCCATCACTCCCTCCCTTTCCCATTGGCTGCTTCCTTCTCCCACACACGGCTATGGACACACACACACACACACGCACGCACTGGCTCTGAGCTCAGACACTAGAGTTGACGTTCTTGAGCGGAGGTCGAGAGAGGGACAGATGGGATCCACACACACACGCGGCGCTCCGTGCGGCATTGATCGCGACTGAGACTCTCTTGCATGGGGAAGAGAAGAGAGTCAAAATCAGTGACAGTGAGACGGAGGAAAGAAGATGCCGTGGAATGAGCAGGATGGGATTGAGAAGCCTGGGCATCACGCAAGCTTCCTGAAGACAACAAGAAGATCTTTTTTTTTTCGCCAGCGCTTCTGAAACGGACCATCTCGAGTGTTTTCAGGGCACTCGTGCTCGGCTCGAACCGGAAGTTTCTGGTGAGTAACTTTCACTCATGTATAAAGGGCACTTTCTGAACACCTTGCATGGATTGGTCAAGTATTTTAGTTTCCAAAGGAAGGGTGCTCTGCTTTATGCTTTGATTGTCCTCATATGCATAAGTCAGAGAAGGAATGTAAGTGTTCAGAGATGATCCGGCTATAGATCTGAGCAGCTGTGTTGTGTTCTACTAAAATGATGAGATCGCACGAATGGGAAGACAAAATAGCAAAGTCAGATCTTCAGCCTACACACACACACACACACACACACACACACACACACACACACACACACACACACACACACACACACACACACACACACACACACACACACAAACACTTACTTTGAGGAAAACCTGGTGTCCAATTGTACAAAATTTGCCAGATTCAAGGGACAGTGTGTGAGTCACTGTGTGTATGTGCCCGTGTGTGTGTGTGTGATGAATAACAGAATGAAAGTGCAAAGCTGAGAAATGTAGAGGTCATTGCAGATTCACAACTGTATAGTGTGGGGAGCTGGTCAATTGTGTTTAGGTAAACAGATATGTTGACTTTCATGTTAAAGAGTCAATGGCAGGTGAATTGTGGCAATTACCTGGCCATAAATAACTGGCCATGAAACTGGATTTTGCTTTATGTACCGGTCAGAAGTGTGAGGTTTGTATAATTTAAAAAAAATAAATTAATATTTTTATTTAGCAAGGAGACACAAAATATATCAAAAGTGAGTGACTGTTAAGACATTTATAATGTAAAAATAATATTTCAAATAAATGCTGTTCTTTTGAACTTTCCATTCATCAAAGGTTCCTGAATTATAATTTTTTTTTATCACAGTTTTTGCAAAACTTTGAAGCAGCACAGCTGTTTTCAACATGTTTTCAAAATGTTTCTTGAGCAGCAAATCATCATATTAGAATGATTTCTGAAGGATCATTTGATCCTGAAGACTGGAGTAATGATGCTGAAAATTCAGCTTTGATCACAGGAATAAATTACATTCAATTAGAAAACACTTATTTCAAATTGTATTAATATTTCACCTTTTACTGTTTAAAAAAATCAAATCTAATTAAAGCAGCCTTGGTGAGCAGAAGAGACTTCTTTCAAAAACATTAAACAAATATTAATTATGTGTCACTTGCATTAGCTAGTCTCCTGAAGCCGGCGAAAGTCGCTTTTGTCACAATAAAAAAAAAGGTCATGTTCAATGAAATTCTTACTTGGCTTTTTTTACCATTGAAAATAATAAGAATACATAAATAAAAACATATAAACCATGCATTATGCAAATAAGTAGATAAAACATATACAGTAAACCATGCGTTACGCAAATACATTTCCTGACTTGATTTTATCCATTGGGATTTAATTGGAAAAGTAGGCATGACAGCAAGTGGCTGGAGGAGAAGACTCGAAAATGCATGATGTCATCCAAATAAGAAAGTCATTTCCGAGGGAGGCCAAGTTCTTACATTTCAAAAAAACATTACAAAGACAAACATTGAATTTATTTGTAATAACATGCACCAATGAATCATGCACAAAAAGACCTGGAAAGGTTAAGGTCTTAAGAAATGAAATGTGGTTAATGCTTAATTAATTAATTTCCATGCTGAATGTAATTTTAATCTTCATGTTGTGCTTGCAAAAAAACAGCACTGAGATTCACAAACTAGTTTTTCCATTAGCCATTAAGCCGGTGTAATGCATGCACTGTCAGATGCTGTTTGTGTCACTCATTCACTTTCTGTCCGCTGTGTCACTCCTTCTCCGCATTCATTTTCATCTCGCCGTGAAGTTCATATCACATCAGCGCTCGGGATGCACTTTTGGCTTCCAACCAGACACTTAACCTTCCTTATCCTCCCCAAACCTTCCACCCCAATTATCGTTTTCTCACTCTGTTTCATCGCTTCCACGCTTCTAGACTTAGCCAAAACAGTGGGTTTTTACTCTAGGGTCCTCGTATGAATGAGCTCTGGAGTTGATGGTTAAGAGTTGATTATGGTCATTTTAAAAAGAGATTCCCAGTAATTAGCCAGCTGGGCTCCGCTCGCGCTGGACGCTGGTCATCACTGTCTGCGGCCCAATGGGTGGAACCGGCTCGTTTTAGGTGCCAAATGAAGCATTTGGGAAGAGTATGTTCATCTAATCCCACCAATCAAAGCATTAAGGATACGTAAACAGCCGTTTACCTAATGGTCGGGGTTTGACTGGTTATTTTGGTCCAATTAGACCCTGCTGGTAGATCTTCACTTCAAAAAATCTTTGCTTTCCAGGACAAATATATAAGTTTTTCTTTAGAAGCAACATTTTACGGCAACACTATACAATAAGGTCTCATTTGTTAACATTAGTTAATTAACTACCATGAACTAACAATGAGCAAAGTCGTTTGTTGTTATGTTAGTTCACAGTGCATGAACTAATGTTAACAAATACAACTTTTGATTTTAATAATGTTGGCTATTATTGATGTTGAAATTAACATGAACTAAGATTAATAAATGCTGTAGAAGTATCATTCATTCTTAGTTCATGTTAACTAAAGTAGTTACTAATGTTAACTAATGAAACCTTATTGTAAAGTGTTACCAACTTTGACAACATTTTTTCATTAAAGCTTATTCCTCACTAAATTTTTTTTTTTTAGAATCCAAGCCTTTATATCTTATGCAATTGTGTGTTTGAAAGTAAAAAAAACAAAAAAACATCTTGTTTTGGGTACATTTAATTTTTTAACAGAAAACAAGTAAAAAATACTGAATACAAAAACATTCTTTGTTGATAGTCATTTAGAAGTAAAAAATTTGTTTCAAGTAGCATAAATCGCACATTTTCATTATTTCAGCTGATGTTTTTAATGCTTTTTTTTTTTTTACTTATGTTTAATATATTTAAAAAAAGATTAAACATTTTATAGCTTTGAATCTTTGTATATATAAAAAAAGATAAATTATGTTTTTTTTGTAAAAGATTTGAGCACATTTTTTTTCGGTTAAATGCGACAATTACAATGAGGCAGCATTAATTTGTTCCAGGCTTAGTCACAGTAAAATGTGCATTTGTCCATCTGTAGTTTATCCAGCTCATCTCATTGCTGCTTTTGTAATTGATAGCACTGTTGTTTTGATGTAGGTCTGAGCATTTAGCCAACCAATGCATTTTTAATTATTTGTGCATGATGTTTTCATCCTTAATCTTTAATGCTTCTGCAATCCTGCTGAGTGACAGATCTGTTCCTGTTAGCACATCCACATCAAGGAGATTCTGTGCTTGCTTTCATCTGGAGCAAAACAACACTGAGAGGTTTCCTGGCAGATGTTAGAATGACATTCAGTACGTGCTTTCATGATGCTCATGATTGAGAACATGTGAACATGTGATCTGTTTTTCTAATGTTTGTCCACAGAACACACCTGGAATGTGATGCATCTGTCACACTCGTCTCATTGGTGCTTACTGTGATTATTTTGCAGTGCAAGGATGGTCAGAATAGATTTTTTTAAAGGCGTTTGAGGGTTTTTAAACACTTTGCAGCTTGTCAGGCTGTTAGACCAGGTAATGCTGGTCAGTGTTAGTATTATTAACATACTATTATAGTATATATTAATACTTTTTAATATATTTAACATTTTCTATAATATTCTGACTTATTTTTATATTTTCATTTGATTGTTTTAGCAGTTTTTTTAATGTGCTTTCATCATTTTATTATGTTTTTTTTTTATGTTTCTATTTACCATTCATATTTCTTGTTTTAGTAATTTTAGTACTAAAACTTGTTTTATTTCAGTTAGTTGCCAATGCAACCTTTCTAATATTTGTTTTCCCCATTTTTTTTTTAGGTTAAGGCTTTTCATCTTATATTTATATTTTATTTGATCTCAGCTTTATTTCAATTAACCAAAATTTTTTTTTTAACACTGGTGCTGGTTTGGTTCTCATCTTGAAGTTTTTCCTCATACATAATATTTGCAGAATCTATAAGATTTGCTTTTTATTTTATTTTTTTTTTTTATCAACACTGTTCTGATAAAGCTATTTGCCAAAATAACTGAATGTACAAAAATGATCCCCACACAACCTTGCTTTTTAATATCATGTTTCCTCCTTGAATATCAATGACCGTTAGTCCTTTTGTGATAATCGAGTCCTCATTTTTTCTCCCCACTGTTCTCGGCAAATACCCTGTAATTTTGTTGGTTTCTCTGCTTGCTCTTCATATTCAAATTCTCAACCATAGTGGCTCAGTTATGTCAAGATCCTGCTTTGCCACTCCAGACATCTGAGGGATTCATTCTCTACAACCACAAAAGACTGCCAGCAAGCGCAGATGCTCGAAGAAGCATGTTTGCTTTAAAAAAACAAAAAATTGTCCTCACACAAGGACAAATTATGTAAATTTTTATTTTGTATTGTGTATATAGGCCTATATAATAATTTTTTATTATCTAATTTTTACAGATTCTGCAAGGAATATGTCAACTGAGCTGGTAAAGCAGGTTAACCTTGTCTTTTCAGGATACCATTTCATTAAGCAGTGAGATGTAGTGAGTTCTCCATCTTCGTTTCACTTTGACATCAGCACTACTATAGAATTTACAGCTTCCTCAGAATAATGTCCATTTCCTGTGAATAAACCCTTGAGATCATAGACGACAAACAGCCAGCGAGACAATATCATGCATCAGCAGTTTAACATCATAAAAATGGGCCCAATACTGATTCAACCAGGCAGTGTTTATGGATTATGTAACTTCATGCGTTTGCTAACATGCCATGACATAACACATTAATAGACAACAGACGAACTGCGCTGGGTGAGAAGACTGCTGAAGAATTAGCTTGAGCATTTCTTCATAAACATTATTGCTTTAAATTGTCTTTTAGGGAATTTGAGTGCAGTAATGACGTTTCATTGAGATTTATTAGTTTATCAATCATGTTGTGGTGCACAAACTCTACTTTCTGACAGCTGATCTTTAGGGACAAATCAGCAGTGTGTCTTTGTGCTCAATTGTCAGTCTATAAGTCTTGTATTTTCATGTTTTTCAAGCCTAACCATATTTGATTGAAGTGCGTGAATGAACCTCATTGGTTCTTGCAGAAGCTCAAACGTGTTGTGTAACACGAGAATGAACCTCATTGGTTCTTGCAGAAGCTCTGGAAAATTGTTTGCTGATCAAAGTTTATATGGGAATAAAAGCCTAAATATATTCATCATGTACAGTGAATTTTAAAGGCAGACTAACAGGTCTTTGAGGGTCAGAATTCTAGCTGATAGACAGGTGTTCAAATACTTATTTGCAGCTGTATCTTACAAATAAATAGTTAAAAAATCATACATTTTGATTTCTGGATTTTTTTTATTTTTATTATGTCTCTCACAGTGGACATGCACCTACGATGACAATTTCAGCCCCCTCCATGATTTCTAAGTGGGAGAACTTGCAAAATAGCAGGGTGTTCAAATACTTATTTTCTTCACTGTACATCACCCAAATCATATACACCATCATATACATTCATCATATACATCACCCACTTTATATGACCATATCTCAAATATCAAAACCCAAAATATGCCATTCCCATACCTAAAATGCATATTTTGCAGTCACTGTTATGCAAAATGACTACTGCTAGATCATAAACTAGTGATCACACTTTCAATACAAGCATTTCAGTCAAATATAATTTATGCAATACGTCAAACAACCTGCAGTGGCAGACTGATCTCATGAAATAGCGTATGTATGACACGCCAATTCGTATTTCCATTTTTGGCGTGCTATCAACACGCATAATCGCTTTTCAGCGTGTTTATCAACGCCATTGACTTAACGTTACATTACTATATATAAATATATGACCTACCCCAACGACGTCCCTAAACCTACCCGTCACTTGGGTTATTAGCATTTATGACTCTTCCCCTACCATCCTAGGGATAAAAATATCGCTCCCCATATGTAGATATTCATTTAGCTTAGTTTCGCTCGGAAATTTAACGGCGTACACATACACGCGGCGTGGACATACACGCGGCGTACACATACACGCGGCGTGGATATACACGCAGCGTAGACATACACGCGGCGTGGACATACACGCGGATAGCTGAAAATGCGTATAGATAACACGCCACTTGATTTGAAAGTGGCGTGTATGTTTACGCAAAGTCATGATGTCATGTTGGCAGTGGAGAAAATCAACCCGCGGCAACAGTTTAAAAGGAAAACCGTGGACTTGGCAGCACTGCTCTTTATTAACGTTTGGAACCGTCATACTTTAGGGTGAATAGACTTTCAATGGAGGGACAGAAATCTTTCAAAATCATTTGCGTTTTGAGGAATAACGGAAGTCTTGTGGATTCGGAACGACATGAGGGGGAGTAAATGATGACAGAACTTTCATTTTTGCGTGAACTATCCCTTTAAGTAGTTACATGGTTGAACATTACAGCATATACGGCTTTGTTTTGTTGTGCTTTTTTATGCGTTTTTTCAACTCAAGCTCAATTTCAAGTGACACTGCTACCACAAACTATCCAAGTCTCACTTACATCTTCTCTCGCTGTGCCTATCAAGTCTTTAATACATTTTTTCTCTCTCTATATTTCTTTCTCTATAGTATAGTGTTTTCTGAGAGGTAGCTGATATAAATGAGTGTTAGTCCGGCTGGTTCACGCTTTCTTCTTCTCCCTCTATCATTCTTGCAGCACATAAACACATAAAGTATGTGTAGGAACCCGCCATCAAACCTGTGCAAATAATCATGACCTTGGCTGACACTGATTCAAACCTCTCACTTCCCCGGCATTACTTCTGCAGACGGGAAATTGAGGCTGGGATTTTATGAAAGGGAAGGTTTCAGGTTCAGTAGAACTTTAAGTTGCCGTAAAATCAAACTGCACCTTGTTTATTTTCTTATACGTCCCTGGTCCTATCGTGCATGATTCATTCTGCTGGTTATTCCAAAGAAGAAAAAAAATATTTGTCTTCATAATCTTTCAACAGATCGTAGTGGCTTGCTATACCTCTAAAACAACGCTCCTTTTAGGCTATTTTTCATCTCTTTCTACATCGTAGTTCAATTCTGTTACAAAACGAGGTTCTAACCAAAGATTTACGATTTCAGGGAGACTAAAGGTAAAAGGTTTAAGTTTGCCATTGAAAAATCCTTTTTGATCGATCACTTATTCTAAATAGAGTTAATGGGGTGAATTTGTCTTGCTGCTCAAGAAACATTTCTGATTTTAATCAATGTTGAAAACAGTTGTGCTGCTTTATATTTTTGTGGAAACTGATAGAAAGAGAACAGCATTTATTTAAAAGTCTTTATTTATTTAAGTCTTTGTCACTTTTGGGGCTGTTTTCACAACAATATTTTCAACTAATAACGTAAAACTTTTTATGCGTTTTGGCGGTTCATTTACACAACAACAACGTTTTAGGGGCCTGAAAATGCAAACTTTTGAAAATTTGATTCAAAGTTCAAGTTCTTGAAAACTATACTGTTATCTCAGTGTAAACTACAAAAAACATAAATTTGGGAAAACGGTGATTTCATGCACATGCATATTACGTGTTCAGTCTATAGGCACGTAGTGTCCTTTACAAAGTGACATCGCCCTCTACTGGCCTGGCAGCAGAATACAGCGTTTTTAGTCGTTTTCACGGATCCGTGTGTACGGTGATCATTTTGACAACGTTGTTGTATGTACGCGAAAAATGCAGAGGAAAACCGTTCCCGTTTAGTACATCGTTGTCGTGTAAACGTACCCTTAGTGCGTCTTTATTGAATCCAAACTTTTGAATATTCATTAATAAACAAAGAAAATGTTCATGAAAGTCTGTATGAAACGAAAAAAAAATAATTGTTAATTTCGATTTCATGGAGACTTTATGCTATTTCACGGGATCTTTAAAGGGGCTATATGGAACTTTTTCCCCAAAATAAACGTTTTTTATTTGACCATTTATGACTCAAACATCTCCTGTTGAGCATACTGACACCTTGTCCGCTCACAGTGGGTGCACCTATTAGCCTGTATCCTATTTTTCCTATTTTCTGTCGGGTCGGATTTTTCCCGCGCTGTCTGCGGATGTGACGTCAAGCACGTTCAAGTTAAACGTTTCAGATCACTCTGCCACCACCGCTAGTCAGCAAGTAGCCTACACTCGCAAGCAGTGCAATGGATTTGGTAAGGTAACACGTGATAAAACTGTTAATTGAAATAGCACTGTGTTGTTTTCAGTTCACTTGTAAATGCTGTTAGATCGAGCGCGCGCTGCGAGAGCGAGCAGAAAAGGAAGAGCAGTTCTGTTTTTGGCCACAGGTGTCAGTCGCGAGTTTAAATTTCAGAAAAACGCATATCTTTAAACCCTCTGTAATGCCTTGCAGCATTGACTTTAAATGTAAATCTGTTACTGTAAACATGAGCATATAGATGTTTGCAATATACTTTAGGTTGTGCTGAACCCAGAGCATTTCTTTAAGCCTTTTCGCATCATCTCCTCGGCTGGGTCACACTGATGACATCTGCTGCTCATGCTGGCAAAAGTAGCGATCTTAATGAAATGAAAAGAGAAGCTTCCAAAAATACTTGGGTAATGAGGTTCTTTGAAATGTGACACTGTGACCAAATCCTCTTTTTTTTTTTCTCAGTCATGATAGACACATTTGATTCATTGATGTCTTTTAGTGCCACAGAAAACCAAAATAATCAGGTAAACAAAAACAAAAAAGTTTGATTAGTGCTTCCAGCATCTTTCCAGTATTAAACGCAACCTCCCTAGTCACTATGAGGGGCGTATGTTTCTTATTTCTTCATTTTTCTGAAGTTCCCCATTTCCACAGCCTTTGTTATGCAAATTGTCTCTCACTCATGAGTGCGAGTAGGTGTTGGTAAGAGTTTCTTTGTGAGTTAAAGCTGGCAGAGGTGGTTTCTCTGCAGAATTATTTAGCATATAGATAATAAGATCTCATTGTCATAAGATCCATCACAGTGACTGTGAAAGTTTTAGCACATTGTACATCATCTTTGGCAGCTCACGGGAGAGCTTTTGTTCTTCTCAAAACAAATCTAAATTCAAGATTTCATTCAGGCCAAGTGTCCGCCATTTGAATCAGCAGTTTCGACTGTGATATTGCTTTCTTGGGCAATAAATGAAATGCAATACAATGGCAAGACGTTTGCCTTGAGCGTTGGGTTAAAATGTAACGCTGAATACTTTTTCAATTAATCAGAGAGATTGCTGAATCATGTCTCATTAGCAGAAGGTTTGTGGCTGTATAAGGTGACTCAGTCTTGTGACTGCAAAGAACCATTTATAATTGAGTTTTTAGGTTTGTTATGACCCTGGCCCTGGGATTCATGTCTTTTTCTGTGTACAGTTGAGAGTTGTTGTTATTTACACCTGGTATTAAACCGTAAAGTATTTGAGTAAATATAATGTATGCAGGGTTCTCAAGTTTGATCAAAAGCTTGGAGTGAGATCACATGCGGTTAGGGGAGGAGCCATAATGGAGCCACGCCCCCGTCCATCCCCGCCCCCCTTGTTTACCCATTGTTCATAATTAACCAGTACAAATTGAAATTATAACAACTGGTAAATCGGATAAATGACAGAGCAATTCATCACATCAAATATACTCTTTAATGTTATATTTAAAAATTACAAATATACTAAAATTACAAAAATATAACAAATTGCTCCAGTTTGGAAAAACAAATATTTTTGCATTTTGAATGTGTCTTAGTCTTAAAGATAAAATCTTAAAAGATTTTAAAGATAAAATATATTTTTGCTTTTTCCCTGACATCTTTGAAAAATACAAATGAAAAATGATTAATGTAGGCTATGTTTTGACAGGATATCAAATATTACCCAGAGCACTCTGCTTTAATACATGTAGCCTTAATGTAACTAGAAATACTATTAATACAGTATATTATACTTATAAATAAAATGAAGAAATACATCTTCATTCCTTCCCATACCCACTAACATGTCCCTTAGTTTCAGATAACATAAGCTAGCTAAACTGAGCCAAAGCTTCTGGCCTGGTTGCAAAGTAGCCTAGATGTAGAGTTTTTTACTGCATCAATAATAATGTATACGATGGGCTATATATATTAACTGTTCTAGAAAAATGTTAGACGAGCTTTCTTCCAAATTACCTTCTCCATCACGACCATCGGATCACGACGCGTGTTCGCGCGATGTTGTTGCTTATAACGAAACGAACGTACAGTGGCCGAGAATGTTCCGTCAACTTCCGTATGTTCGCGCATCTATGTTGCTTTGTAACGAACGCAATCTGGCCGAGATACGTGCTGGAGGCAGGAAACTCCACTTTGTGTGCCTGCGCCTCGTATACAACGTTATATAAAGCTTGCAGGACAACTTGGTTGGCATTGCCTTTTCAGCGTGAGAAATACACAGTGTGGCGTGTGAGCGTGTGAACTGGTTGAATTGCGTGTGTCTCACGGCCAATGCGTGATACTTGAGAACCCTGTGTATGTATAAAACTGCATACATTATAAATTATAATATGTATAAAATATGTAAAAAGTATCATATTTGTGAATATATTAGCAACTCTTACTCTCTACTTGACTACATTTTTGGTCTTTTCTGTGTTTATTTCTGCTACAAAAGTGATATTGCCATCTACAGGGCATTGAAGGTACTGTATCTTGTGCGTTTTGCCCTTACTCACCCAAACTAGTCTATAAGGCCACTTTACGCGACTATGTTAGCAAGTTGCTAAATGGCAGGTGTTTCATATATGAGATGAGGACATGACGGCAACCGGTGATGAGGCCGAAACCAGGACGTCCAGTGTAGAGTAGACTTTAAATTTTACTTAAAATTTTCCCCTTTAGTCAATCATTTTATCCCTTAAATCTCATCTTTGATCACTAAAATGACATATTTAAACGTTTTTTTTTTTCTTGGAAAAAAACCCTCCATTCCTTAAAATAGCTTGAATGTAACTCGACACCCTTGCCTCATTTAGTATACGCGCTTCTATGAATATGCAAATGAGCCCCGCCTCCACTCACTCACTCACTCAGCTCAGAGATCCACTGGTTGAGATCACACGTTGATCTGATTGGTTACAAGGTAGTTTGTGACGTCAGAAACACCAGCGATTTCAAACCGTGTTTTTGAGACTGTCTTTGGTTCACTGCAGTTTTAAGGAGAAAATACAGAGCAATGGTGTTGGCTTATGAATTTACAAATGGTTTGTCTTAAAGCATATTAAAAACACCACATAGACCAGGGGTTCTCAAAGTCTACATTCAAAGGTCCAAATCTGAATTTTCAACAATGTCAAAGGTCCGGAAATAATTGGTTATTACAAAACTTGTTTTTAATAAACATGCATAACAAATCAACGAATTAATTAAAGTGCCTTTTGCATTTAAAGATACATTTATAACAAGTACAAAAGTGGCAAAACACTAAGTTTAAGGATCAGCATTTTATTTAGATTTTTTTCAAAATCAAAGACCTCAATAAGAGAGCCCTGGTAAGATCATTTCGGTTCTTTACTTTTAATTAAGCTGATTGTGTGTTAAGCGTCTGCGACTTACTTTCATTTTGATTTGCGATAGTTCGCTGGTTGGCTTGATAGATGCTCATCTGCGGTAATGCTTGTTGCAGTAGCGTCATCATATATCTGGCTATAACATGTCATTTAGCCTCTCACACGTTTATTTTTAAGCATTTTTGTAAGGAGTAAAATTCACATGTGGTTTTCAACAACCAGATGCATTTACACTTGTCCAGTTTCGTCTGGAATGCAGCCCAGACCTCCTCCTGAAGTGGTTTTTGAGCGATTGGATTTAAATCCGTTTCGAATGCGTTTCGGAGGGCATTACACCTGGTCTTTTCCATAGGTCTTTTCACGATCAGATGTCATATTCATATCACAGAAAACGCATGAAGTGGCCAGGTGCACTCCAAATGTCGCGTTACAAATCAAACAGAATGGCTTTGTGCTGGATCTCTGTCCGCTCCAATATTTGAAAACTCTATTTTCTTCGTCAATTTATTTTTCCCCTTAAACTGACTTTAAACGCTCACTGCGGTGAAGCTGTCGCCCGATTACGTCAAACTTCATACGCTCACTGGATGTCATGACAACAATATCACCGAGGTAAACTTTAAATATCTCGCTTTCGCTTTCATTTCGGACCATCTCCAAGAATACATTAAAAAAAACCTGAAACAAATGATTTTAACATGCGTTTATCAAAGTAGGAAATCCACACTTTTAATCCCTTAGTGCTCTTGAAATACGAAATTGAGGCGGGTCCGGATTGATTTCTCTCCGGGTCCGGAGTTTGAGAAGTGCTGACATAGACATAAACAACATTAAAATGTTTATTTTCACCACAGTGGGACATGTTAGACCTTTTTAAAGGATATTGGTTTACTTATGGCTTTTTTGAGCACTTAACTGAGACTTCTTTATAGACTTTGAAGAGGCTGTTTTGTCGAACCTCAGTTTTATTTCGATTGTTTATGTCTCTTGTCGAAGACTAGTGCATCTTTGAGCCTACATTTAGTACGAGTAAAATAAATTTCACCTGCGAAATTTCATAGAGCAACGGTAAATGTGACCGTACCTTTCAAAAACGAAACGTTTCTTGAGCAGAAAATCATCATATTAGAAGGATTTCTGAATGATCATGTGAAACTGAAGACTGGAGTAATGATGGAGCTTTGATCACAGGAATAAATTACTTTATATATTACAATAGAAAACAGTTTAAATTGTAGTAATATTTCACATTATTTCTGTTTTAAAGGTGCTCTAAGTAACTTTTTTACCTTAACTGAACAGCTTCGGAGTCAGTGGAATGGTAATATTAGGCTACTTATTTCGGGTTGAATGGTGGTGGTTTCGCACCCCCCTGGTGCCCGAGAGCCTCGCCGTCAGGAAGTATCGCGTGATATCAGGCTATAAGCAAAGGGCAACGATAGTTTGCGTTATGGCTGAGTGAGCCTGTAAAAAAGAAGCAAAAAGCGAGAAATAAAATTGACGGAGGACCAGCGAAAGAGGAAACGGGAGACTGACCGAGCAAGAAGTCAGACTAGAGTAAACATCGGACCGGCATTTTCAGAATGCAGAGAACTGAGAGAAACAGAAGCCTGCAAAACGGATGCTGACCTGGCCTTCTTGTTGTTGCACTTGTAAGTATCTTTGGAATAAACTGTTTAATATTTAAATTTCAATATAAAACAGTTGACGTACTTTACAGATATGAGTTGAATTACGATGACCTAAGTCAACACGTCTGATAATAGGCAATAAACATGTTGCACATATCATGATCGAGCTATAATAAACGTTCTGATGTTTTCTTAGACAAGCAAAGGTAAACCGTCATTTTACCAGATTAACTTATAGACCTTGCTAATATAACTTTAGACAAATTAGCCTCCGATATATTATGTTATGCTCTTGCCCACTCAACCAAAAAAACAACAAAAAAAAAACACGAAAGCAGTAGTTTGCCTCGTTCATATTGTTCGTTCCCGGTAAAAACACTAGTATGCATGACAACACAAAAAAAATAAATAAATACACAAATCGCCATCAGTTGGAAAGAAAATATTGCTTTACTTCCCTCGGTAGACATAACTGGTTTTGAAATAGCCGGTTCATGCTCAGCTGGTTTGACAGCTGATCAGCTGGGTTGCTCGTGGCGAGGGGGGAGGAACAACAGTTCGTTTTTTACGACAGTGTGTTTGAAAGCACCTTGCTGGCTTGGGGGAGCTTCGTAGAGAAAAAACACTCAGGGTTGCCTGGTGCCCCTTTAAGTGTATTTTTGATCAAATAAATGCAGCTTTGGTGAGCAGAAGAAACTTCTTTCAAAAACATAAAAAAATCCCCACGACCCCAAATATCTTAATGTGAGTGAACATTATAAATGTGCAAAAATTAGTGACTATGTTATATACTCACCAAAGCCATTTTGGATGCTGGTTCTAGTTTTCATCTAGCATGGATCCCAGCCAGCAGAGCTTAGCCCCACCCACAACATTGAGGGTGGGAAGTTCGGTTTGGACTTGATCCATTGTGAAGCAAGTATACTCGAACCAGAGCTGTTCGGACCAATCAAATTGTCAGGGCGGGCTTTATACGATGATGGACAGATGATCAACAGTAACGTAATCATCCACGTCACCAAAAAGCGCTTGGGTTGAATTAGTTTACAACAAAGAATGGCTGCCGCTGGAGAATTGAGATGTGTAGATTCAGCCATCGCGTCTGTTATAGAAGATGTAGACAGGCATTCATTTTAAAAGAGGAACAGAGAACCGCGATCAAGGCATTTGTCGATCGGAAAGATGTTTTTGCCATCCTTCCTACGGGATTCGGTCTATCTAATTGAGTGCAGAGGCATTTTCTTTCCTGGTTCGGTTGAAACGCCCCATAATCACAGCCTAACTGAGCAGGATCAGACTCACAATCTGACTAGAATCTGAGTATGACGACGTCAGCCTAGTTTTCATCCATTAACTGAGGAAATGAGAATCTTTGAAGCACCAGTACATATAGTTGGTATAGTTGATGGTGAAATGTGTAGTTTCTGTGTCACCAAAATGATTTGCAAAAATATGGACTGTTTTCAAATACTCCCCTCGTCTACCATTGGCCAAACTAAACGGATGGGACATGAGGATGTAACATCGTTCTTTAAAAGCTTTCATTCCAACCCTGTTACATCTAACTTTTAACAGCCTTTATTTTAAAAGTGTAAAATTATTCTGTTTTGGGCTCTGATGTAGTTTACAAGCAATAACAACAAAAGAGTCTTCCATGATTTGCCACTTTACTAAACTCTACGCATGGCGTCTTTACCGCACATGGCGTGGGGTGTTTCTCCTTCTTTTCCCTGCTGTCTTCTCTTTCTCTCTTGTCTCGCCTCACTTTGGCGTCTCTCTAAATATATCTCGCTGTGTCTACCTTTCTCCCCGTCTCTCTGCTCGCACAGTCTTGTCCTATAAAGTTAGCCATGCTTCACCAATCCAATCTGACACACTTTTACATAACAATTTTATCTGCAGCCTGCGCCCTCCCTTCCCAGACACAATTCAAAGCTTTCTCTATGAATGAGTGACTGTAATGCAGTATTAACTGAGCATTTTAACATCGAATATTAGATGTGTGTGATGAATAGCATATACTGAAACTGAAATGCACTCCTGTCTTTGTTGAACACCGGTGCGGATGCATCAATGCCATCCTCAATGAGGACTCAACATTTTCTCTTCACAAAGCTTTTTGGCTCTTTTCCCACATCCCAGACATACAGTATCGATTAGAGCTGGACGGTAGAGATTCTACTATACAGTTTATGTCTGTGCCATAATGTTCAGTATTGTAGACTGCTTCATTAATTGTAATGGGAGTGATTTTCGTTTTGGTTTATCATAGTGTGACGTTCTCATCCAGTGTAGATATGCTAACAGTGTAAGACAGTTACATTGTCTTCGGATGTGGTTTAGACAGTCCTATAATGTATTAACTCAGATCGACTCAAGTGTCATATAATGTGAAGCTGTTTTTGCAATGATGCCAAATGCATCATTCATTTATAAAAAAATCACCTTTATCTTATCTTTTATCTGATCTGTAATCTTTAATGCCATTAGTAATTGTATACATTCTTTGTTAAACTTTGATATATATATATATATATATATATATATATATATATATATATATATATATATATATATATATATTGTATATAAAGTGTATATATATATTGTATATAAAGTCTAGCACTCACACATGCATTATTATTGACAGCTTCTAAAACGTACAACTTTGTTTATAGAATATTTAAATAATGGAATTTTATTTTATTGTATTACTGTATGATATATATATTTTATATAATATTTTTTTTATTTTATATATATATATATATATATATATATAATATAACATTTATATTGTTAATATATTTGAAAGTTACATTTTACTCAAATTTATATAAAAAAAATATATAATATAGTAAATGTAACATTTATTCAAATATAATAACAATATAAATATAATACAAGATTTTTGTTTCTAAAGCTATAGCTATGAATAAATAAATACTTAATACAAATTCAAATTTTAGATGCTGTGCATTTTGTGTGTGTGTGTGTGTTTTTATATATATATATATATATATATATATATATATATATATATATATACTCACCTAAAGGATTATTAGGAACACCATACTAATACTGTGTTTGACCCCCTTTCGCCTTCAGAACTGCCTTAATTCTAAGTGGCATTGATTCAACAAGGTGCTGAAAGCATTCTTTAGAAATGTTGGCCCATATTGATAGGATAGCATCTGGCAGTTGATGGAGATTTGTGGGATGCACATCCAGGGCACGAAGCTCCCGTTCCACCACGTCCCAAAGATGCTCTATTGGGTTGAGATCTGGTGACTGTGGGGGCCATTTTAGTACAGTGAACTCATTGTCATGTTCAAGAAACCAGTTTGAAATGATTCGAGCTTTGTGACATGGTGCATTATCCTGCTGGAAGTAGCCATCAGAGGATGGGTACATGGTGGCCATAAAGGGATGGACATGGTCAGAAACAATGCTCAGGTAGGCCGTGGCATTTAAACGATGCCCAATTGGCACTAAAGGCCTAATTATGCTTCTGCGTCAACTCCACGGCGTAGCTACGCCGGTACTCCTACGGTGTCGTGGCCGTTTTATGGTTCTGCGTCAGCTTGCGTTGCAACGCGTTGAATCTGACAAATCACAGCCCTTGCGGTCTGCGTCGCCTCGATGCGTAGTTAAATTTTTTTTGAGGTGCACGTCGAGCTACGGCGTAGGGGTCGGAGAGGGGTTCGCGGCGACGCAGAGGGGTCTGCGGGGGTACGCCGTCGATTCGACGCAGAAGCATAAAACAGGCTTACGGGGCCTAAAGTGTGCCAAGAAAACATTCCCCACACCATTACACCACCACCACCAGCCTGCACAGTGGTAACAAGGCATGATGGATCCATGTTCTCAATCTGTTTACACCAAATTCTGACTCTACCATCTGAATGTCTCAACAGAAATCGAGACTCATCAGACCAGGCAACATTTTTCCAGTCTTCAACTGTCCAATTTTTGTGAGCTCTTGCAAATTGTAGCCTCTTTTTCCTATTTGTAGTGGAGATGAGTGGTACCCGGTGGGGTCTTATGCTGTTGTAGCCCATCCGCCTCAAGGTTGTGCGTGTTGTGGCTTCACACATGCTTTGCTGCATACCTCGGTTGTAACGAGTGGTTATTTCAGTCAAAGTTGCTCTTCTATCAGCTTGAATCAGTCGGCCCATTCTCCTCTGACCTCTAGCATCAACAAGGCATTTTCGCCCACAGGACTGCCGCATACTGGATGTTTTTCCCTTTTCACACAATTCTTTGTAAACCCTAGAAATGGTTGTGCGTGAAAATTCCAGTAACTGAGCAGATTGTGAAATACTCAGGCCCGTCTGGCACCAACAACCATGCCACACTCAAATTGCTTAAATCACCTTTCTTTCCCATTCTGACATTCAGTTTGGAGTTCAGGAGATTGTCTTGACCAGGACCACACCCCTAAATGCATTGAAGCAACTGCCATGTGATTGGTTGATTAGATAATTGCATTAATGAGAAATTGAACAGGTGTTCCTAATAATCCTTTAGGTGAGTGTATATATATATTATACTGTATACAGATTACACTCGTAATGCGTATACATTTTCAATGTTTTGTCTGCCATGTAAGGAAAGTCTTCATATTTTTTGGGGTACTGTTTTTGTAAGGCAATTTAGCTATGACTTAAAGTTAAAAGCTACACGATTATTGAGCATTACTTGCCTTTGTCTTTAATAGTATTGATATGTTTGAGTTATGATTCATTTAGATGTTTCCCAGCCCAACTGCGTATGAAGCACAATATGCACGTGGAAGACCGAGGGGGGTTGAGGGGGGTCAGCGTTCCTGCCACTAGGACACACTGAGCATTAAGAAATGCTGGATTCATTAAACTGTCACTGTAAATCTCTGTCCACACAGACTGAGAGAGAGAGAGGGAGACAGGGAATATGTGAGTAGAAAAGAAAGCACTGGGAGTGCTGGAGGAAAGGGAGTGAGGGAGTACAAAAGAGATGGAATCTGTGATGGAAAGCAACATAAATTATGGAAATAAAAGACAGAAAAGGAGACAGTACTGACCTTCAGTTCTTAGGTTTATCTTTGGTTTATTCTTAACTACTATTGTTTAATGTTACTTCCCTAATTTATTCCTTTTTGTTAAATTAAGTAAACTCTTCACTTTTATCATCTGTTATTTTGTTTTATCGGTATGTGATTTACTGATCATTTCAAAGTAGTATCTGACAAAATATGCTATTTGCAAGCAGCATATAATTGGCAAGTATTTGTGAAATTTTTTAGTTTATTTATTTCACCCTCTGTTTGCGGTGCAGAAATGTAGTACAGAATATTTTAATATTGCTTATTCTCTGTATCATTGTTATGTTTCATTATTTTCGTTATTAGTGCCGCTTGATAAGATTCATAGTAAGGGTTGGCCGATTTTCATAACTTTTAAAGCACTGAACTTGCCACACACCATTCGTGAATGATTCCTTGGATCAGTCGATTTGTCGTGTAGAGGTGTGCTATTTTATTTTGTATTTAATTGAATTGTTTAATTGAATTTTAATTTAACTTTTTATTTTATTTTGCACCTTTAATTGTTCACAGCTTTCATGCAAATACTTTGGCATTGTGCAGTTTTATCATTCCACCAAAGCACATGAAATTGAAATTTAACTGAAAAGGAAATCTGAATGCAGTGGCACAGTGTTTTTCTCAACAAGAGACCGGATAGAATAGGACAATCGGATGCTACAGAAACAAACAGTGGTATCTTGAGAAGAGCTGAAGGATGCTTGGCTGCGGGCAGCAGAATCAGCCTGAGACAGCAGGTTATGATCCGATCCTCTGCTCCGAACACCAGGGCGGCTCGTGTTCTCCCTCACCTAATAATGTGGAATTATCTGCACAGCAGAATAAGTGCATCAGGGAGTCTGAGCATTAGCGCTTATGACGCTAATGAGGGAACAAGATGCACAGTTGTATCATATATCATAAACTCTGATGATAAAGTTATTTTTCATTAGTACTTTAGAAGCAAGGTGCTTTAGAGAGTTTGCAGCGTGCCCACGCAGTGTAGGTGGGCTCAATGAGTTAACAATGTTAGTTTAAAAGAACAACATGGCTTTGTTGCAGTGCTGTGTGGTGGACTAAAGCCCCCTCTCAGTATTTTTTTTATTTTTTTTTTAGTCTGATGTAAATTCATGTTGCATTTGATGTTTACATGGTTTCCAGGTTAAAAGCATATGGAACACCATTAATACTTACAATTATAATTATTATAATATTACTATAATGCACTATACATTATACCGTTCAAAAGTATACTGACCTCAGACTTTGGAATGGTATAATGTATAGTGTATTATAGTAAAGTGAGGGATTGCACATATTGAGCATAATTTTACTCATTTTGTGCTCACACCCAAAGTGCTTGCACATAAAGACAAGTATATTGGCTATTTAAAATACTATAATGGGTCCGTGCGTCATGTCTTAAAGCAACAGCAGCCTAATATACCGGCTGCCAAATAATGACATAATATATATATATATATATGGCAGTTTTTTCCTATGGTATCGATCAATGTCAAAATTGTGGCCAGTGAAAATACGGAGTGGCCAGTAACTTTGAAAAACCATTATAGCTACAGTGGCTGGTGAGCAAAAAAGATAATGTCAAGCCCTTTATGTATGTATAGTATACAGATTATTTTCTTTGTGGATGCATGCACTCCTCAGAGAAAACAGCCTTGCTTTGTTGATGCCGTATGCTGAGACATTCGGTAGCGGAGACCGTTCTGAACGGCAGCGTTTCCTGCTCCGTCGCGGGTGCTCTGTTGATTCACATCACATCCAGAGGCCTTGGCGTGTCACAGCCAATCACATCAATGCTGTGATGTGCCACATGATGAAGATGAGGATGAGGATGAGGAGGAGGTTGTGGTAGTGGAACACAAGCGCCCGAAGGCTGCAGCTCTCCTCCCAAACCCCTGTCGAGCATCACAGTAATCATCAGTAATCCTAATAATCAAGCCTTCTCTGTGACCAACGGGGGTGTTACCATGAAAAAGATGTTTCCTGCAGGGAAAAAAAGCAGGTAAATAAATATATAAATTAAGAAAGAAGTACCTAAATTAAGAAGACAGACCCTCCCGGGTGTCCTTTCCCAAAATAAATGTGCAATGTAGCTTAATATTTCCTGAGACGTGGCTAGATCCAGCGACCTACTCTCTGAGACAGCCGTGTCAAGATCGCTCGACTGTCTCGCTTCTTTCTTAATAAAGCTGTCCGAGAGCATCTGAGAGCAACATATGCCGTCTCCGCTCTCGTTTACTTAGGGCTGACATTGGATTTGAAATTTCATTTGAAATGTACCCATTTAGATCTGACGGTTTGTGACAGAACAGCTGTTTGGATGGGATTGGTTTTCTAAATGACATATGAATTACAGTTATTAACATAGGATGTCCAGATTTCATTTCATGTACTACTGTTTGGAAGGGAATTGGCATCTTCGTATTTAGGATTAATATGAGATTCAGAGTTTAGGTATTATGGGATGCCTTATAGATGTGTGCATACTAGCCTATCATTCAAAAGTTTCAGTAAGACTTTTATGGTTTTGAGTCTTTTATTCTCACCAAGGCTGCATTTATTTGATCGAAATATTGTGAAATATTATTACATATCGAAAAACTGTTTTTATTTGAATATAATTTATAATGAATTTTCAGCATCATTCCTCCAGTCTTCAGTGTCACATGATCCTTCAGAAATCATTCTAATATTCTGATTTTGCTGCTCAAGAAACATTTCTTATTATTATCAAAGTTGAAAACTGTACAAAATCCAGTAGTCAACATTTGAAGTGGATCAAAACCTTTTATCAAAGTTATACATGAATACCCGTGTTTGTCTTAGGACAACTTTGATACATTTTTTTGATCCACTTCAAATGTTGACTACTGGAATCTGTGATGCATTTTTCACAGGATTATTTGATGGAAGTAATGTCTAAATCCATAATGAAAGTGCATAAAGCAGTCAGTGCAACAATACATTTAGCCTTAACTACGAAGGTCAATATAAAAGAGAAGCATTGTGAAAATAAATAAATATTATTCCAACATCATTTCTATACTGACAGGTTTAGATTTCTCAGAGGTGCCCAGAACAGAATCTCATTTGTGAGAACTTTTAGTAAAAACTTGTTTGATTCGGACAAGATTAAAATCACAAAGCACACATCTGTGAAAAATAGAGTTTACGTGGCATCATCAGGGGAAACGAGTTGGAACGACTCATTAGTAAAAAAGCATCTTTTAATAAAATCTCAAAGCGAATGCAACATTAAAGAACACGTCCCTCTTTTTGTCCTTTATGAATGAACAATGATGAAGTGCAAACACTACATTCCCAGTGGACCGCAATCCCACGATTACACCTGCCCTCTGAATTATAATTCAGAATCCCACACTTCTTCTCAAAAAACAACCAAGTGTTTCCTAATTAAATGTTCTGGTTATGCAAATGATTCATCCAATTTAGGGCTTCATTAAATAATTGACTTCTCTTCTGGGGAACAACTTCCAGACTTGCAGGATAATTGAGGGCAGTTTCAGGAGAGCAAAGGGATAGCAAGTAATCCATTCTGCTCTTCATTCCAGTCGCTTGATTACGTTTTCACCTTCCTGTAATCTCTCATTTCTCATCTCCTAAGAAATTCTGCTGGCCTGATTTGGGAAGTGAAATGAAAAACAATTAATATTATACCAAGTCTGAAATGTTTGGCTGTAATTTTGTTCGTAAAGTGACCTTGTGTGTGTGGCCGTGGCTGGCAACAGTTAATGTGTGCAGGTGTGCGGCTCAGTGAAGCTGTCACAAAGCATGCGAGTTAAAGCTGCAAATACATATTCAAATGTATTCATAACTTATTTACACAGAGTGAGCACATTATAAATGCTAATACACCCACATGAAACACTGCCTGATTTTTTTGTGGTTGATGTGAACAACTACTAAATGGTTTTGTTGGAAGTGTAAAGCTTGAACAGTGTATTGTAATGTGACTAAACTAAATGCATAACAGCAAGTATTATTTACCCGACATGCAAAAGAATATTTCTCAATCCGGCGTCTGCGCCAGGATGAATCACACATGGGAGCATTTGAACTTCCGGATAGGGCACAAATCCGCCACTGGCATTAAACTGAACGTAACATTTCATCATTTGCAGAAGCAAAGCAGAACTACATAAAACAGAAGCAGCAGCTAAAGAAGGTGACGCTCTTTTACTGAGTTCAGTCGAGACCGAAGACTCGTTTTGCTTTTGACTTTTATAAAACGGATCGATTTTAAATGTTGTTGTATGAGCTGCGTTCAAAACCATTTTACTAAAGATGTTACACTTTTTTGGCAACTGTAAACAGCTGACAGTTATGGACTTATATTCGTTTTTTAGTGTCACATGAATAAATCAAACTATTTGTTGAACGCTATGGTCTTTTACCATATCGTTGTTTTATAGAATAGCCTAAATAGTGATATAAGAGGCAACTTTGTTTTGCGCATAAGAACACCCAGCTTGTTGTCACTTATTGCCTTAATAAGTACCAAACCTAAAGCCTTAAAACAGACTTTAAAGGGATCATGAACTGCATTTTTTTAAATATTATTTTATGTTTCCTGAGGTGCACTTATAAAGTTAGCATGATTTTTACATAAAAAAGGCCATTTCCTACCCTTTTAATCCCTCTGCTTTGAACGCTGTTGGAAGGGGGGTGTCTGCTCTGAGATATCCACTGCTATGATTGGCTAAAACATTTGCATATGACACAAGTATTACATGTGGAACTCTCTCGAAAACTTTTACTACGTTTTTACTATTACAGCTGCTGAAAAGTGTTGATTACAGCATTATATTTAGATCTACTCCTGTCGCATGATGACAGACACATCTGTGGAGCACATGTGAAATTGACCATTTAGTCACTTGATTTACTGACACTTAAACAACAATAAATGATTTTGACACAAAGAACGTCTCACTGTAAATGAACCATTACATATCAAAAATCCCTGATCACAGATTACTTGCATGTTGTGGCATTACTATTGGGTCCATATCTTACAGTAAAAGTCTGTTTGCAAATCCTGCGGCAAAATTGGGACTGATTTACCAAAGAATCCATGGGGAAATGTACAGAATAAACAAACAATGCTCCTATGAGACATTCACATGGTTGAAAATATATAGCCATTTTCCAAGCATTAGGATCCTTTGGAAGGTAATGTTATTTTTTAGTCCAGTGATCCTGTTTCTCTCCAAAGACGCGATGACGTAGAAGTAGGCGTTGATCTGATTCTGCAGAGGTGGTCTTTCGCCGCACTATTAGGTCATAATGTGACAAAATCCAAAACGAGTCGTTTTCGGAGCTTTGTTTAAATAAAAGCTGTTTTTGGACTAACGAGGAAGTCTTAAGTTCTGAAACTGTCAAAAGATCAAGGACAATTTTATATCTCAAATCATGACCCTTTTAAGCAAGTATGTGAAGGCAGATGCTTTTAGCTACCCAAGCTTGATTTCATGCATCATTGCATTTCAAAATGTGTTGCATTCTCAGCATTGCTGCAAAGGCTGCTATAGCTAGTCTTCTTTTAAAGATGCACCTTTTAAAGATGCACCTTTTTAAAGGTGCATTCACCTATTTTACACTGCAGCTGTTGTTCATTTATTCTGTTCTGTCTGTTCTGTACAAGCCCCCAATTATCGAGCTATATTCCTTTACAATTGCTAAGCTGTACCAGGCCAGATTGATCTTTGGGCTACATGGAGATAACAGGTTAATAATGGAGCATGTTTAGCCTCAGTGGTAGTTGAACCTGAAGAGCTGCAGTAAGAGATTTCAAGAGGAACCCATGGTTTAGCTGAGTGAGAGGCAATCAATGATGGCTTGATTACCTACATAAAACTAAAGGTGTAGTTTGTGCTTTATGCTTTTTCCTGTGAACCTCTGTGCTCAAGGGCCTTTTTGGCATTATTTGAAAGTAAGTATGAAGGACACATAAGGCATGAAGATATTAACATATAATAAACGTTAACATCATGATTGTCTGCAAAGCTACTTTGAAACATTGTGTATTGTGAAAAGTGCAATAGAAGTAAATTTGGCTTGACTTGAACATTGAATGTGTTTTGGCATGCAAATGGTTATTGAATTTTTGCACTGCTTCTGTGTTTTGTTAATTAGGATTTGTCTATGTTCAGAATAGCATACTAACATATTGATTTTACTGCCTATGCAGTAAGTAGTATGTTTTCTGTGCATAAACACATTTTCTGTATGCATTAATACTAGAATGACCAACTACTTTTGCCAAAATATTCAGTATTCAACAAAGCACACACTATCCCAAAATGCATTGTGCTCAACTTGTCCCTCATTTCAGTGTGATGAATGAACCCAAAGTAATATAAGCTACAAATTTCTTTATTTTGACACAATATTTGATTGACCTGCTAAATTTAAGTAAACATATACAGTCATGGTCAGAATTGATGGCACTCCTGGTAAATATGATCAAAACTGGCTTTAAAAAATAACTCTGCATTGTTTATCTTTTTGATCTTTCATTAAAAAAATTAGCAAAATTCTAACCTTTCATTGAAGTAAAAGAATTGAAAGTGGGGGGGAAATCACATTATGAAATAAATGTTTTTCTCCAAAACACTTTTATTAAATACTTTTTGCAATCTCCTTTTGACAAGAGACCAGCTCTGAGTCTTCTCCTATAATGCCTGATGAGTTTGGGATCAGATGAGATCAGAGACCATTCCTCCATACTGAATCTCTCCAGATCCTCCAGATTCCCAGATCCATGTTTGTGCTTCTCCTCTTCAGTTCAGCCACTCATCAGGTCAGGGAACTGGGACGGTCATGGCAGAAGCTTCATTTTGTGCTCCGTAACACATTTTTGTGTTGATTTTGATGTTTGTTTTGGATCATTGTCCTAATGGAAGATCCAACCACGGCCCATTATAAGATTTCTAGCAGAAGGCGTCAGGTTTTGATTTTTTATCTGTTGATATTTGATAGAATCCACGATGCCATGTATCTGAACAAGAAGTCCAGGACCTCCAGCAGAAAAATATGCCCACAACATTAAAGATCCTATGGTATATTAAATTGTACACATGGGGTACTTTTAATCCTTGTGCGCACCAAACCCATCTAGTGTGTTTGCTGGCAAAAAGATCTTTTTTTAGTTTCATCTGACCACAGAAGCCTGTGCCGTTTGAAGTTCCAGTCGTGTCTGACAATTTAATATGCTGGAGTTTGTTTTTAGATGTGCGAGGAGGATTTTTTTTTAAACCCTCCCAAACAACATGTGGTGATGTATTTTTTTTTTTTTTGTCTCTCTGACCCCCAAGACTCAATAATCTCTGCAATTCTCCATCTGTGATCCTTGAAGAGTCTTTGGCCACTCAAACTCTCCTCCTCACCGTGCAGTAAATCAATATAGACACACGTCCTCTTCCTGGCAGATTCGTAACATCTTTAATTGATTGGAACTTCTTAATTATTGCCCTGATGGTCAAAATGGGGATTTTTAATTCTTTAGCTATTTTCTTACAGCCACTTTGTGATGGTCAACGATCTTTTAATGCACATCAGAACTATATTATTTGGTTTTACTCATTCTGATGAATGATTAAGGGGATTTGTCATTTGTGTTTCCTCATATTTAAACTCCTGTGAAACACGAAGCCATGGCTGGACAATTTCATGTTCCTAGTCACCCTGGTGTGCTAAAAAAAGGTAAATATTAATGGAAATATACTTCAGAGATATTTTACTCGTAAAAAATTCTAAAGGTGCCAATAATTGTGGCCAACGTGTTTTGGAGAAAAACATTTATTTCATAATGTGATTTCCCCCCCCCCCCACTTTCAATTATTTTACTTCAATGAAAGGTTAGAATTTAGCAAATTTTTTTAATGAAAGATTAAAAGGATAAACAATGCAGATTAATTTTTTACAGCCAGTTTTGATCATATTTACCAGGGGTGCCATCAATTTTGACCATGACTGTATATTTTTTTCATATTTGCACAGTTATCATTATTATGATAATGATATAAATGTCAAGTGACAGTGTTTAAACGGTAACTAAACACTAAAACAACTTTTTTTAGTTAATGATCTGTAAGAATGGAGCTTCATAAATGCTGTTCATTGATTCGAGTACATTTTTTGACATTTGGGTATAAAGTGTTTTAATTTTCAAATGGTATAAAAACGCCTGAGTGCTGCCCTCTTCAGGTTAAACGGAAAGCTCCTGAAGTAGGGGTACTGACGTAGGGTACTCTCTGACTTCACTCTGTCACGCCCTTGGTGCGAGCTCACCACGCCCTTGGCAGCCCCTGGTATAAAAACATCTGGTTCCGTCAAAACTACTGTAGAGTCAGGAGTTGGAATTACGAGTATTGAAAACGATCAGGATAGCGTATATTAGCATCTAGTTAGCATAGCATTTGTATAGTTGTTTATAGCGATGGGACGGTATGAAAATTTCATATCCCGATTCAGATTCTATTCTGTGGCATTTCCTTCTGACCGTCGTCAATAGCAACGCATCATAACACAGCGCAAATCCAGCAATCACAACGGACGCGCTCTCTCGTTTCATTCAAATACAACTTGCCGTCTTGCGTCTCCGTTTTTGAATTGTATTGAAAATGAAATCAGAGTTAATTTATTGTTTACAGAGTTTGATTGTTATCATCTTGTCTGGATTATTGTTTTTTAGCTGTACAAAATGGATTTATAAACGGGTATTTAAAACATTATTGAAAACTTTTCTTCATGGAAGCTTCACGTTTATTTCAAGTGAGTGAGATAAAATATTTCTTTTTTTGTGAAAAATTTCGATTTTTCGATTGTTTTCGATTGTTTCCCTCAGAACTTTTGTAAAAGCCCAAATATGACCACACCTCAGATTTGGTCCTCTTAAACGGCTGTAAAATCAGGTGAAGGTGGGGAAGAAAAGTCCTTGACTTCAAATGGCTGCTCTGTAGCAAAGCTACTTGCGTCACTCCAGTCGCTCCATTTTAGCGAGTCTGACAGCAGCTGTCAATTAATCCGTCCCTGCGGGTCTCAGGTGCACGCCCCCCCCACTCAGCCCCGCCCTCGGTTCGTCTCCTCTATCTCCGCTGGGCTCTGCCCACTTTTCCAGCATTTTTTAAATATTGCCAGTGGGTGGAGTCAGGCTCTTACCAGGGGTTTAGTTACCCTTTAAAATATATCATTATCAAATATCATTAATTATGTCTTACACAATGACAAGAAAACAATCGGGATGTAAATAAAGAAAACTAATTCCATCTTTAAAATTTGTTTAAACGTTTAATATTTAAGTAGATTAAGACACTGTATTACAGTGACATGAAAATGTACTGCATAACAAGAATGATCCTGTAATCAGAAAGAAGCTATTTCTTTAAAAATATGGCCATAGGCTAATTAGCACTTGAAGCTATACGACTGTTTTGATAAAGGACATGTACAAGAAATCATAATGGAGGGCTGTGACATGCTAGTAGTTTTGTTGAGTAAGACGTTCTGTGCTATGATTCAATCTGACTGATTCCCCATCTGATGCAAATACGTGTACCACAAGACCCATACACAGACATTTAACATCCTTTCATGACTCAACGGACTGTGATTGTCTGATCACTGACAGAATGCAGTGCCTGGTAACAGTGACAGTGTGATAGAGTGTGTTCAGAATTCCCTGAGGCGATCAGCTGTCATGCTTGTGCCTCCATGTGCCAGGGGGGTTGCTTAAAGACAAGCCAAGTTAATTAGCGTTGTCAGTCTCTACCTCTGAATATCTCTTAGTCTGCCCCCTCTGAGACACCACTGAGTTAAACACCAGCCCCAAAGCCACAGACAAGCTAAAAGTACTCTCAATATCTACCGTTGTCATACATTTGACCCTAAACTATTTCGTGGACTGCCTCATCAGAAAATGAAAGGAGATCAAAGACTTGATTATTGAAGGGAACTTATGAAATCTTAGCTTTGTTGAGGCATTTTTATACTTGAGGAATCCTACATAGGTGCTCCTGTATGTCCTCAGGTACTGTTTTACGCTAGAACAAACTTATTGTGTGTGAATGTGTTTGACAAAGTGCAACATGATTCAGAAATACAAACCTTGATTTTGGGACATTACTGAATTACCTGTCCTTTTTCTGTATTTTTACCTTGCTTAGATGTTCCAGTTCTGTTCCTGTCAAAAGAAAACGATGAAGTGAACGACACAAGCAAAGAAACTCGTGCAAAGGACAAATGTGAGAGATAGTCAACTTAAAGAGATGCATTGCCCAGTCCTGGCCTGTCAAGATATGCTACACCAGTGAGGACTGTGCACACAAGCTATGAGTTGGAAAGTAGGGCATTAAAGGTGTCTGGATATCCTCTCACTGGTCAGCCTGAAAAAAACTGTATCCTATTAACATTTTATTTGCCTTGATGTTTTTAGGACAAGCATCCGTGAGAGGTATGTGACATGAGATTTTCCTCTTGGCTATGAAACCATGATGCAGACTTCTGTGACATTCTCGGAAGCCTTCCCTGCCAAAGGTTCATGCTCTTCAGGACTTAAACAAAGAGAGTTTCACAAAGGTTGCTCATTGAGTGTTTAAGTGCCCCTGTGGACTAATGGGGCTGAAGCTCAGGATACAACCAGTCCCTCTTTTGCATATAAAGACACTTGCTTATAAAGACTCTTCGTGCCAAAACCAGGACCTACTCTGACAGCATTACCACAAAGACTTAAACCGAAACCCTCAGTCATGTGACCTGAGGAAAGGACCAGTCACATGCTCTGCTGCCATCGGCTGGTCTATTTTATTTTATTTTTTATTTTTTGTTACGGCAGCATTTATCATGTTCAGAGTTTGCCAAATGTCAAATATACTGTGTGCTACAACTGAAATTTTTTATCTAATTAATTGTTTATTCACATTTGACTTGTGAAAGCAGACAAAAACCTACACAGTCAAAATTTACATCTATGGTCCATAAGCTACTCTTGGATAACATGGTAAGCAAAGAGCCTAACCATTTGCCAACTGTTCACAGCCACAGCAATGGCAACCCAGACAAAACACCCACAACCGTGACTGTGCGCTCAGTGCTCCTCAACCGAAACTCTCCAGATATTGAAAGCAGACTTAAACGCAGGCGAAACCGCACACAGCAGGTACGCTTTAAAGATTTGGAGGATGATGATGAGACTAAGGATAAAAATGAAAAGGTGAGGAGTAAGAGTCCAACAGAGGTTCCAAACTGGCAGAAAGAGTTAACAAATGGGCCCTCGCTGGTGGGAGCAGTCCGTGGAGACATGGAAAAGACCATTGGTGCTGTGGCAGCATTTCTGAAGAGAGCACCACCGCACCCACTTACCCCTGGGCCTACCAGACGCTGCTGGGTCCCAACGCATCCATGTTCGCTCACACTGCCGCTGCCAACTCAGCCATGCAGGAGTACAGCCATCCAAACCTCACCCAGTTTGCAGAAGCCTCCCTCGCTCTCGGCCACACAGACTCGCAGTCACAGCTTGGGGGGAGGCTGGGATGACGAAGACTCCTCAGATGAGCTGACCGCACAGGTCTACATTCCACCTTGTAGATCACGGAAGAGTCCTGTCCAACATTGTACCCCCGCTGAGCAATCAAGGTGCCAGAAAACTGAGGACAATCAAACTGCCTCTGTGAACCTTGGTACAGCAACACAACCTGCGGCACAAAAACAGTCTAGAAGGAGAGGGAGGAGGAAATCCTTAAACAGAGCAGCAAGTGATCCTGGGAAACATGAGCCTCCTTGTACTTCTCCAACTAAAACTGTGCACAGAAGCCATCAACATTCTAACCAACCTAAGAAACCCACATCCAAAGCTGTGGCACACAGAGCTTCGTCAGATATCGTGCCTCCACAATGTTTCCCCACACCCAACACAGTTCATAATACGCAATGTAGTGTCTCTTCCACACAGACTGAAGCTAGCAGTGATTCAAAAATCCAAACTGTCCCAGACAACACAACCTCTTTGCAAACAGCAGAGGTAGATCCTGCATCCTGTCCATCTCACACTGCACCATCTCTTCCACCAACCACATGTCCCAAAGAAACATCACAGTGTTGCCCACCACAGGCTGCTACAGAGAACATAATTTTGACCCCCACTGTACTTGAGCCTTTGTGCACTACCACAGCACAAGTCATGTCCACTGACACCACACATGGGCAATCATGCATGTCTCCTACTGAATCTATAGGGCATTGTTGCACACCTGCTATTCAGACTATGGCAAATTGTAAGACTCCCCCAATACTTGATTTCAAAAGCATTTCAGATTCATATACAGATCCCACAACTCCTGTCCAAAAGCCGGACGAAACCGTTCCATGCTCCAGCAATGCTGGCTTCAAGACAACATCCTGTTCTCAAGGAGCACCTGCAGTTGCCTCTACGTTCACACCCACACAGCCATGCCAGAAGACTCCAACACAACCCATGGCATGCGGTAACACCTCAAATCAACCTGTGTACTCTGTGATATCTCCAACCCAACCTGTAACTCCTATTCAGTCTGTGCCACGCTGTGAGATTTCTAATCAGAATGAGCCATTGATTAGGACCCCTACCCTTCCTGTACAAACAGTGGAATCTCCTATATCAGCTACACACACCCCAACACCTGTTCACCCCACATCATCTTGTAAAATTCCAGTGCAATCTATACCATACTGTGTCAAAGACAAACCAGCAACATTTGGCTCTCCTACACGACCTGCAGCATCTCATAAGATACCTACACAAACCGTTCCTCACAATTTGATGTCATTTCCTCACGAGCCAACATGTGCCACCGCTTCACACCCTGTCTCACACTTCAAAGGCCCCATTGCAGCACACACCATACCTATTGCACAAACTGAAGTACATTGCATTTTGGATCAACAAAATGTGGCAACCCATGTGACTCCTTCCATACCAGTTCTGATTTGTAGCCCTTCCACACAACCGGCACCAAGTAAATTTTCAGTTCGAATATTGCCACACTGCAACTCTAGTATGCAAAATGCAGTGTCTTGCAGTAATCCCTCTCAAATCATGCAACATTTTAAGACTCCAAATCAAACAGTACCACACTCCAAATCTTTCCCACAAAATATGTCACCCATTCTCTGTCCACGTGAGGCAATGATGTATGCTAGTAAACCCCAAGAAACTGTGCTTCCCTCTGCTAATTTCAGGCATTCCTTACCTCCTTACGCCTGCCCTCCACAGACTGCTCTGCTGTACTCTAACACTGGGGTGAGTCACTCCCCTCCTCAGGCCTTCTGCTACACTCAGGACAGACGAGACAGGAGAGAGTTCATGCTTCCTCCCCCACCTCCTCCTCCTCCTCCTCCATACACCCCCCGCAAAGAGGGCACCTCGACTCCAGGACAGCCCCGCAAGCCTCCTGTCCCCAAAGCTGAGAGCAACAACACAGAAAAGGGCAGAATGAAAACTGGGGTAGCGAAGCCAATTGTTGAAGCAGGAACTCACCATCAGGCAGGTGAAACCCCACCTCCTGTCCCTCCCAAAACGAAGGCAAGAGCTACAGTGAGGCCCACCTGTTTAAGCAGCCGACGGGCGATCCTCAGTCCAGAATCTCAGTCCAGTGCAAATCAATTGCCTCCTGCTGCGGGGACGAATCCCCAGGCCCCTCTTGGACCAGCAGAGGGCCAAGCGGACACACTGCGGCAGGTGCAGGAGCTACTGGGGGGGCTCATGTCTGGGGCTATGTGTAAGCTAGACCTGGCAAAGGCAAAAGAGAAACTATTTGGCCCAAACGGCCCTCTGTACGACATTGGGGCTCTGCAGTCTCAGCTGCACAGCCTGGAAGGGGTGTTGGAAACCAGCCAGAACACCATCAAGGTTTTACTGGACGTCATTCAGGATCTGGAGAAGAAGGAGGCAGAGCGAGACGGGTGAGTACGCGAGTGAGTCAAGAAATAAGAAGAAAAACTGTGAACATATTTTGTTGGTAATGTCAAATGGGTAAATTCTCTTATTTTTTTGTGGCTGGTAGAAAGAAGAGATGAGTGAGACATAAACAGCAGGAACATTTTCCAACCCTCTGCTTTTGTCCATAATCCTGTGTTGGCTGTCATTTATATGTTCCAGCAGTAATAGCTGTGATGCTTTTTAAACTGCCCTCCCATCTGTCCACTCATCAATTTTATCACTGAGGGATATGACCGTTTGCCTTTTAGCTTGTCGTCTTGCTGAACGACTTTCCAAGTTTATTTAGACTATAAAGAATGTGCCAACAACTTTTACTTTGAAAAGTCTTAAATAGGATGAGTGAAAGCAAATTCGATCTTTCAGCAGAGTGCCATTCTTAGAGACGCTACTTTGAGAGACATCATTTCAGTTTTATTGCTCTACTCACATAAAATAAAAATGTTTGATAAACTTAATTAAATTAAGGAAACAATTGTCTGTCAACTATATTAAATTAAGCCTTTTCAAGAAAGAAAAAGTTACAACTTAGTGTGTGTCATGACTAACAAAGGAGTTAATGCAGTCCCAACAAAAAAGGATCAAGTCAATTTTCATTTTACAATTTTAAATGTATTGCACACAGTGAGATGTTTAAGAACTAATTTGAATTAACTAAACTGAACAATCCATAAAGTTACATTTGCTAACATTTATTATTATCTGTAACATCATTTTAACAGCATAATTGGCGATATGCTTAGTATGCATGTGTAAATCTGTCACGTTATTGCAAAATTAATCAAAACAAAATCCTTAGCCTCATTATCAGCCATCAGCTGTTCACGGGCTATGAACTATGAAAAAACATTCAGCTCTGCTGTGCCCTGTCAGACACTGCTTAAACACAACTGAAAGTTTATTTTTATGAATTGAATAACAAATGAACATAATTATGGTATGATGGTATCATAAAAGCATATTAAGACTTTTTGATATCACGTGTCTGTTATGAGGTAGGGTTTATTACTGATGGGGATAGTTTCTGAAAGGAAAGCGCCACCAATTTCATTCTTGCAGCAAAAATTCAATTTCAAAGATAAAAGGCAATGGGCTGAAATCCTTTAAAAATTCATGTCTGTGGCATACTAATGATGGACCAACCGTGCACTCAGATCTCAGATAGTGGCTCTGTGTTCTTTTTGGCACTTACTGGCTTGATCTTTGTTGTTTATTTATATCTTATCTAAGCTGCTGTTTTATAAGCTATTTGTTTCGATGTGAAAAAATAACATGCATAGTGTTTTTATTTTGTAAAAAAAAAATTCTTTTCTTTTTTTTTTAACTAACTGAAGTGAAATGACATAATGCAAAAACATGTAATTTTCCCATTCTTCAAAAATGTTCTAAAATTCATTTTATTTCAAAGCATTGGCATTTGCCGCTGTAGTTATAAAGGCGGATTGCAGGCTACCGCAGAAGCGACTGACAGTCACCACAGATTAGTTGGATTGGAATTATTTTTTATGTTTTTAAATGTCTTGGTTGAGCAAGTCACCCAAGCTATGTGGTCTGTGGGTTGTTTGCTATTTTTACGGTCATATTCCCGAATCAAGATTCGCTGAACAGCATTCTTATCAAACAATCATAATTCTAACCCTACAATACCCATACAATCAGAAGACTATTGGTTGATTAGTACTTTGTTACACAAGCAACAAAGGACATTTATCCAGGAGAGTCTCATTGGCTCTGGAGAGTCTCATTTTAAGCCCTGGTTTCAAGCACCAGGGCTTAAAAAAAATGAAAATCCGTTTTCTCCATGCAAAATCAGTAGGTAAAGTTTCTGTTCATGTGTTCCTTCTGTAAAACGGTTTGATTAGAAAAAATACCGGTTAATAAAGTATTTTCTTTTATTATATATATATATATATATATATATATATATATATACTACCGGTCAAAAGTTTAAGATCAGTACGATTTTTTATGTTTTTAAAAGAAGTCTCTTCTGCTCACCAAGGCTGCAATTATTTGATAAAAAAAATAAAATAAAAAAAAACAGTAATATTGTGAAATATTATTACAATTTAAAACAGCGGTTTTCTATGTGAATATATAGTGAATTGTAATTTATTCCTGTGATCAAAGCTGAATTTACAGCATCATTACTCCAGTCTTCAGTGTCACATTTTTTTAATGATTATAATATGAAATTATTATAATATGATGCTCAAGAAACATTTATGATTATTATCCATGTTGAAAACAGTTTTTTACATTTTTATTTCAGGATTCTTTGATGAATAGAAAGTTCAAAAGAACAGAATTGATCTGAAATGGAAAGCTTTTGTAACATTAATCACTACCATTCAAAAGTTTGGGGTCAGTAAAAATTTATTTTTTATTTTTGGGGGAAGGAAATTAGAAAATACTTTTATTCATCAAGGATGAGTTAAATTGATCAAAAGTTATACAGTAAAGACATTTATAATGTTAGAAAAGATTATATTTTAAATAAATGCTGTTCTTTTGAACTTTCTATTCATCAAAGAATCCTGAAATAAAAATGTAAAAAACTGTTTTCAACATGGATTATAATAATCATAAATGTTTTTTGAGCATCATATTATAATAATTTCATATTATAATAATTAAAAAAATGTGACATTGAAGACTGGAGTAATGATGCTGTAAATTCAGCTTTGATCACAGGAATAAATTACACTTTTCACATAGAAAACCGCTGTTTTAAATTGTAATAATTTCACAATATTACAGTTTTTTTTAAGTTTTTTTTATCAAATAATTGCAGCCTTGGTGAGCAGAAGAGACTTCTTTTAAAAACATAAAAAATCTTACTGATCTTAAACTTTTGACCGGTAGTGTATATATTGCCTATACTTTATACAAGAGCTTGAATAAAGCTCGTAACTCAAGTGGATCCTCAAACTGTCGGCAAAACCTCACACAGTCTCAAACTCCACCCACCTCAATCGTGAATAAAGTTTCTGTTCAGAACAATGAAACAATGGTTCAATCCTTGAACCAGTATAGCCTACGGAATTGGGCTACTTTTACTACCACCGGAACTCTTTTACCTCCCCTTTTGTCGACTTTTAAGCATGCATTCTCGCATTCTGAAACCTTGACCAGTTAGGCTATATATGGATTATCGCATCCAATTATATTACAGAACAGCAACAGGTTTTCTTCTTTTCAATTAGTTTTGGTACGCTAGTGAAGTAACTCCTCCGGGTTACATAAAACTTACATACTTTTTTCTTTACTTATATGTCTTATCGACTTCAGATTAGTAAATGTTTGACGGTGAATATCAGAACTCACAACTAGAACAGTAGAGCTAAAGTCACTCAGCCCCGGTTCAGACATGACTGGCTTAAGAGAAGGCTTCCAGAAGACACTCTGGCCTACATTAGGGCATTTTTCTTGTATTTGCGAGGGTATTTACAGCATGCAGAAGTGGGACAGTGCTCAGGAGATGACAGCGGAGGGAATTCTTTTTCTTGAACGACCATGCAATACAAACAGAGGCAGAAATCAACATGCTGTCACATTTAAATATACCAACATGTGCAAAACATGTGCAAAAAGTCTCACTTGGAGACCAATATAAATCCTGTAGCACTTTAAGTACAAACAACAATTCAATGGTTAGTTCACAGAAAAATGTAAATCCTGTCATTATTTACTTACTCTCATGTTGTTCAAAACCTGACTTTCTGTCTTTGTTTGGCACAAGAAGTGATGCACCGATTGCATTGTCAAGGTTGGATATGCGGAAATGTTTAAAAGATTTAAAAAGTATGATGGCGGTGAAGATTTTCAGTAAATCACATCTTCAATGCATAAAGCTTTTTATATGACTTCAGAAGACAGAATATTAAAGTCAAATGGACTACTTTTTTCCTCTAGAGCTTGACAGGCAAATTCACCTGCATGTTATATGGAAAACAAAAACATGAAGAACATCTTTTATGCTCCATGGAGGAAAGAAAGATTTGAAATGAGGGTGAGTAAATTATAGAGTTAAGTAGCAAATGTAAAAAATATATATTTTTTATTTCATGTTGACTTATTTAATATTTTCATGTTAACGGTATGTAAGTTATAGAAATACTCTGAATGTATAACTGCTGCTTGTCCATCTGAAAAGATAAACAGTTTTCTGTTGATGTGCACCTCATATTAGATTCTGTGACTGTACAAAGCGCATGAGTATTTATAGTGGAGCAAGGCTTCATAAACCCAGGTTAAAAGCAATGCTAACCCCCTTTCAGAAATTAAAAGCGTGAAACCTGACTCAACACGAGTCCTCAACTGAATTTCAAAAGAATGTAAATCCAACATTTTATCGTAGTGGAAAAAGCCTTAGAAAGTAATGATTTTAAGTGTGGATCATTTGAGGCAGTTTGCTTCATGCGGCCTATAATGCACACAAAGTTGTTTGTTGTAGCTGATGAAGGCCTGAGAATTACCACTTACTTGTTCCTTTGAGAATGCTCAAATGTAATGTGCAAAATTAGCTTCTAATTGCTGTGTAGTATTGCTCGGTGCTTTGTTTGTGACTCCAATTTTTGTAATAACATTGAGAATGTCTATCAGGAGTCTTAGAAAAGGTAGAATGAAAAGTAAACTGTGTGTTTTTAGTCATTTGTAATGCGTGACCAAACACAGCTTGAACTATTATTGTTGATATTACTGCACATTTTCACACTCACTACTGTGTATAACTTAGTCCTCATTTTCCATGGATAGACTTTCTAGTTTAATGTCAGGTTTAGCAAGTTTTCCATGCATTCTACCTTTACATTCTATCAGTCATTTAAAATTAGTAGTCATGAAGTCATATCTGTACAATAAACCTTTCAAAATCTTACGATTTTGCCAATTGTTCAAATACAAAGTTCTGTTAGGAAACTCTAGATGGTTCAAGCTGATAGATTCGTAATGCCTGGTTCAGATTACACGATTTTAGCCCGATTTTGGCACGATCCGTTTGACGTAGGGTGTCGTGGGGATTCGTAAACGACAACGGGCACCGGGACGCAAGATTCGACCGTATCATCTCGCATAGTGTGTCATAGTGGGCGACAACCAACGTCGCGTCTGCGATGCTTCACGACAAAAAGACAAGCATGTTTAATTTTTTTAACGGTCGTCCACGACGGGTTCCGTCAAATGTATGAGGTTGACCAATAGGAGCACAGAAGCTTTTCCGTACACAACTTTCAAAAATGGCGAAATGAAAGACAGATGATGGTGCTACTGTGGAGTTATGTCATGGAGGAAAGGTTCGTGGAGCTGTGGCAACAGTACTCCTACCTATATGATGTGTCATCGAGGGAGTAGCCTACCATGACAGAATACAAAAAGAAAAATGCTGGCGAACGATAGCGGAAACACTTCAGCAACCCAGTGAGTACTGAAATTAGCATTAAGCTAGCTAATAATTTATTAAATTTTCCTTCGCTATAGAGCAAATTGTTTGTGTGATTATTTATGTGTGTGTATGAGTGAGTGCGTGCGCGCATGTGCGAGTGAGTGAGTGAGTGTGATTGACAATTAGAGAGACTAGATTTTACATTTACATTACTAGTTTCGCCTTCTCGATGACATCACGCGCGTCGTTAAAGACGGCACGCGATGACTGGTCAAGAAGCAACATGTAGTCTGACATGTTTCTTGTCCACGACAAGATTTTAGGAGTCAAAATCACTTAATCTGACACAGTGACTATCGTAACAGACAAAAAAAATCGTGTAATCTGAACCGGGCATAACTCCGTCTTCTTGCAATCACATCATTCTCTATATGGAAAGCTGATTGGTTCCTGCTGTATCAGTAGCCAATCAAAAGCCTTAAATACTTGGTCAACATTTGCTGTAGCAGTTGCCGCGCTTTCAGAAACCCTCCACCTTCCCCAGCTCCACCTGTATAGATCTGCTACGGGTAATTCATGTATGCTTTATTGTACAGCAGCAGCATGTCTTAATTACTAAAAGCAGAGTGTATAGCAGTGTGTGTATTGGCAGTAGCAAGTCTCTGTACTTGTTCTGCAGAAGCAGCGTATCAGATCTATTCCGCCAGGACCCAACATGACATCATGACTTTGCGTAAACATACACGGCACTTTCAAGTCAAGTGGCGTGTTATCAATACGCATTTTGAGCTATCCGCGTGTATGTCCACGCGCGTGTATGTCTATGCCGTTAAATGTCCGAGTGATTCCGCGTGTATGTGTTCGCCGTTAAATGTCCGAGCGAAACGAAGCAAATTGTATATCTACATCTGGCGAGCGATATTTTTTTCCCTAGGATGGTAGGGGAAGACTCATAAATGGTATTAACCCCAGTGACGGGTAGGTTTAGGGACGGGGTTGGGGTAGGTCATATATTTATATATAGTAATGTAACGTTAAGTCAACGGCGTTCATAAACACGCTGAAAAGCGATTATGCGTGTTGATAGCACGCCAAAAATGGAAATACGAATTGGCGTGTCATACATACGCTATTTCATGAGATCAGTCTGCAGGACCAAACAACATTGTCATATCCATTACCATGCCAAACACTCCGAGAGTGGTCATGACAGAAATTTGAATTGAGTGAGTGTTCACCACCGTCATTAAATGTTGTTGTTGTGTGCTACAAAGTGTTCCTTTCTTGTTTTTACCTCCCACACCTTTGGGGCTTTTGCATTTTTGGACCATAAGGCCTCGTCCAGGATCAGTTCCCTCAACCTCAGTCCTAACGGAATCAAGAGGAGGACACTGATCCGGGATCAGTCGATCCAGGGTTATTTTACATCAACACAGATGGTGGTGGGTGAGGAGGCTGTTATCCGAGCCTGGCGTGCAGCTCATTCGAGCCACGTCAGAGAACACAAACAAGGCCGTGGATCAGCTAGGCTCCTGATACCTCTAAGCTCCTGGCTTACTCAGCCATCAGAGTTCTGGAGCGGCCAACAGAACAGATTGGATAATCAGACGCCGCTGCTGTCAGATGTAATCGAGCACAAATGTGAGGTTTAATGGATAATTTTGTTTGGGAAACACAATTCGCCCATCTGGAAATGTGGTCAGCGTTCTGTACGCGTGCAATGTTTTGATTTTTTCAGAAACATTGTAGAAATGCATTGAAGAAGAACGTGTGAGACCACATTGAGAATCTAAGATGCTCTTTCATTAATACCTGAGCAGAAAGTATTAGAAAAAAGATACGAAAATTATAATGTAAAATTAAGATGTTTGAAATGATGCATTAAAATGACAAACTTCAGCTTTAACTCATTTTGTATAGACTGTCAAATGTTTTATTGAAGGCTGTCATGTGGGAAAACATGTCATATCATCAGGGGTTGATCATGTCAATTATTAATGTACATTTTTCAGTTCTTTTAATTGAAATTGATAACACTTTACTATAAGGTTCCATTTGTTAACATTATCTACGATTAATTTATGCTAATTTATCTAATGTGGTTAACTAATGCTAATTATAACATTTACTAATACAATTAATACGTTGTCTCTGTTAACATTATTTAATGGACATGAGCTAACATGAAGAAATGTATTTTTTATTAGCTAACGTTATCAAAGATGAATTAATAGTATGACAAATGTATTGCTCTTTGTTAGTTAATGGGACCTTATTGTAAAATGTTACCATTTAAATTGTTATGCTGCTTAAAGGTGGGGTATGTGATTCTCTTTTTTGTCCATTTTTTCAAAATCACTTCAAAATCACTGAGTTAGAAGCACTGAAATGAAAATTAATCAATTTAATCATCTGTGGAACGAGCAGGACTCGAAAAACTCCAGCCAATCATTTCCAAGACCACCTAGAATCATTGGACAGTAAGTCCGTCAATCACACTGGTACCATCCCCCCCTCGTGCGTGTCCTTTGACCCCTTCGTGCGCATAAGCACATTGCTATGAATCCTGCTTTGAATAGAAAACCGCTGTACAGACGCCAGGGCTGAGTCTCGCGGATCTGAGTTTTCGCTCGTCATGATTGCACGTCCATGTTCTTCGAATGGGTGGAGTCAGGGCCAGCGTTGGAGGAAAGAAGGTAGGACCTTTTGAGTTGCGTATTTTCAAAATCTGCCAGCCATTTTGGAAATCACATACCCCACCTTTAAATACTTTGCAAATTAAAAGTTGAAAAGTTTGAATTTGAATGCAAAATTGAAGCATGTGGTCTCAGACTTTTGATTCCCATTACATTTGACTAAGATCAGACTTGACTGTTCCTGAAGCCAGTGTTTTTTTTAAAATCATTATGTACTCTTTTAGCACTACATTTTTGTTTGTTTTCTCCTTGAAAATCTTAAGTTCCAATAGCTCATTCTGTGAGTGTGTTTTGTTTGAGAGCGATAAACAGCCCTCCGTTTGACACTCTCCCTCCCACCCGCTAAACATGACTCAGTGTGCTGTAGTCTAGGTCTCAGCAGGACACAGGCTCAGTTAACATTTCAAAGTTAACACCTGCATACTAGGAAACTCTCTCTCTTTCTCCCTCCTTTAAAATGCCATGATTGTACGGATATTCATTTCAATGGCTGCTCAACCAGCTTACAGTTCCACGAAATGACAAACCAGGGTTTGAGGACTGAGGATGTTGCGATTATAAATGCTTTCATGCTCATTTCCTTCTGAAGTTATGTGTTTGTGTGTGTATTTATGTATACCTGTCAATATAATTATTTATTATGAGTAAAACAATACATATCTACATGCATATACGGTCTGTGTGTGTATATATATATATATATATATATATATATATATATATATATATATATATATATATATATATATATACAGTATATATATATATATATATATACAGTATATGCATATGTGTGCATTGTGTGTGTGTGTGTGTGTGTATATATATATACATATACACTATATATACTATATATATGTATATACAAATATATAAAATGTTCATATAAAATATTAATGTACATACATTATTCATAATAAATTATTTGTAATGTACTTATTGGTTATGTAAAATTGCACATTCAATTATTTAATATATCACTCTTAATTTAGTTTATTTTGTGAAAAACAACGTGGAAGACTTCCTTGATTATTTTTCAACTAGGTTTTTTTTTCATTTAATTTTTCTTGCATTAAACATTTTAAATCTAATTGGTTGTAATGATCTTTTAATTGAAATGATCTGTTTTCTGATTGTAAAAAAGAATCCCTCTTAAGACATTTCCAAGCAGATGCATTCCTATTGAGAAATGCATAAAATAGATATCCAATACCAAACAAACAAAAAAAACTAATATCGACATTCATCTAGTAGCCACAGTCTGGCTGTAAATTGATATTATATAAACTGCATTTCTCCGCTGAGCTTCTACCGTCTGTGATAACAGCAGAACCCTTTAATCTATTTGGTGAAATGGTTTGCTCTATTGATCCATAGTTCGGATGAATAGATTCAGGCTTGATTCATTGCCACCAGGCCCTGTTTGCACTTCCTAAATGGTGTTTATCTTGTGGCTGTCATGTGGTGTAACTGCAGGTTTACATAAGAGGAGCCAAGGAGTATGAAGTCAATTACCCTGCACCCCCATATCCACTTTACAACACTGAGGTTATTTATCTGGAGAGTGACTCCTTTAAGTCAGAAATAAGTCAGACAGGGTATGAAAGAGAAACTGAGAGCAGTGAATAGAGATACAGTACATCTAAAAAGGATTGCTTCAGATTCTGCATAGGGATACTGTTGATACATATGTGATAAAATGCCATTATTTTAGGCTATAGTAATGCAGCCGTTTTCATTTTTCTTTGAAGCATTTACCTTTTAACAGTAGGGCATCCCTCATTTTTTTGTACTGGTCTTTACAGATTTATCAAACTTCTAAGGGGCATTCTTTCAGATATTCTGTCCACAAAAGTATAGCTAAATCAGAAAGACAAATACACAAAACTTGCCAAAACACACTCCGGCAGCCTTTCTGTGAATGTCAGTACAAATGTAATTTGCCTAACCAAAGATTTATTCACTTCTGCTGTATTTAAAAGTGCTCTGTAAGTAGCCATTTTTCTTAAAAAACTCAATCAAAATGTATAGAGCGGCACAGGGATGATGTCAAAACCCAGAGGAATAATTTACCCCTGGTTCCCTCGAGATGTTCCTAAGGGTTTAAAGTGTTTTTTAAAATTATGATTAAAATCAGTTCACCAAAAGCTAAGTTATGGCAGACTCTGATGACGTCATCCAATCTTACTCCCTCGACGTGATAGATTAATCAAATATAGCTCTGATCATACGTTTTGCGATGTAGGAAAACAACCGACTCGCTTTAATTTACTTGATTTTCTCTTTTATTCAAAAATGACAAAAATGAATGTTAATCCTGCAATAAAAATATATGACATTGCATTGACCTGAACAGGCAGCCGCCTCACCCTGCCAAACCCAATTGACGCCCCTGATTAAAATAAAGCCTGTTGTGAAACTCGATGATACTTTTATGTTTTGTACTACAATGTAAATTACACACACCCACACCAAAAACGTGAATTTTGAAGCTGTTATGTTTATTTTTGTTTCTAATACGTAACTAGATCTAGAAAAAAAAAAAACATCAAAGTTTTGCCAGGTCAAGTTTACCACAGGCCTTATTTTACTCATAAATTGAAAAACCCCATAGGGAAATCTCGAGGGAACTAGTAGCAAATTAGTCTTCTGGGTTTTGACAGCGAAGAATGTTTCTGATTGTATTGATTGGCTAAAAAGCATAGGCCATGACCCTGTATCTTTTGATTGACAGGCACAGAATATTTCTGATTGGCTAGTTTCCAATATCTAATAGTAGAGACATTTTATGTGTGATGTAATGTGTGCATATATTTGATTGTCACCTTCAATGCCATTGCCTGTGTGAACATGACTTTAAACATGCTTTTATTGACCATGCTTTTATTTTAAATATGCTGTCAAAATCAAATGATCAAACAGTATTATTTTTTTTGTTTGTTTATTTATTTGTATCATTGTATTATTTCATTTTGTTCATTTCATTATTTCATGTTCCAAAAAATTGCTTACATTATTGTAATGTGATAACAGAAAGTGGACAGATTGTGAGCGTTGCAATGTGAGAATGTATAAAAATGAATTAATTAAATAGAAAACAATCCATCATTTTTACAGCAGTCAACGGCACCTTGCAGTGCTTTCTGAAATGTATAAAGCAAGGTTAAATGTCCAAGCAAAATCACTCCGGAGACATATGTTTACCCAACAGTTAGTGTGGTTTGGGGGGCAAACAAACACACACTGATGCTCCCGCTGAGGCGGTAAAGACACCGTAATTAATCACACATGCCCCAAAGGCATCCGTTTAGTGCTCATTTCTTCCTCAACAACTGCCACCGAGAAAGTTTCATCCATTTCCATTTTGTTTAGTTAGTTGTTTTGTTGCACATCGCCAAATGATTTAATTACGCTGCTTTTGGTTGCCAAACCATGGAGTAAAGCACATTAACAGTCTCTTGATTACACAGAGATTATGGTCTGCGGTCAATAACCATTGTGCCCTACAGCAATGCGCTTAGTTCCAAGGGGACGGTCCCTGCAATTAGTGTGCTGTACACAGCTTTCAATAAAACACACCTGATAAATGGCGAATAACTAAAAATCTTTACAGCATTAACTGTGATACACTAGCTAGAGAGTCTCTTGGCTTCCAAAGAGATGATTCATTAGTGCGGCCTCAAATATTTGATGCTAAACAAGGCAGAATTTTTCTGTGTCCTTGAGATGAGAGGATGCAGTTTTGTTTTTGGTTTGGTTATGTTTTGTTTTTTTGCTTCCAACGCATTTATCTTGTCGATTGCCGATTGGAAATTGCACACTTACGAATGCACACTTTCTGTTTGCTTATACACACTGAAGGACGAGTCAAAGTTCTGTGGAATTGCAGCATGTCACAGTTGTTTTTGAGAGCTTAAATGGAATTTAACCTGGAATATTCCTTTTAAAAGTTGAATCTAGATTCAATTTCTTGCACAGCATCCAAAACACAACATGCTTTTCCTCATTCAGATTGACGTTAAAGTCATTCACACTGTATCACATTGACATTAGTCAGAACGTAAAGGTGCTGTTACTCAGCTGACTGAATAAAGGTGCCGAGGTTGATGATTCACTGATTGCTGATGTGAGGTGATAGACTGATACTCAACCTCATCTGTTTATTTCAGACCAGACTGGAAAAGCGAGTGAGGGATGGAAAGAGGGATTGACCAAAGTCAGTACGGATAAGATTAGGATGCTACATTAGCATGCCTGTCACATGGGCTGCTGACTGTAAACATGTTTCTGCACCAAGAGCAGCTTACAGTCAAGTGCACACGGTTTACTTTTACTTCACAGTATATTTTTACAAAACCGATAGATTTGGTCTCGGATGCTGAGTCCAATTAGGGTTCAGATTGATTCCCACTTTCGATTCCAATAAGGTAAATAAAGAAAGCTTTTTTTTAATTTTTTAATTTTGATTGTATTTTGTATCAAACATATTTATTTTGTGCGTTTTTGCAAAATATTCTGTTGCAGCTGAAAAACCATCAACAAAAATTAGCAGCCTAAAGAACATTTACACAAGGAACTTTTTAGGTTTCATAAAAAGGCTGAACCTTTTTTTTGCTGAACTGCTTTTTGAAATGATCTAATTTAATCATTTATGATCTTTACAACGTAACTGAATCAACACTGAACTGACTGAAGCTGATCAACAGCCGAACTGCCTAATTTTCCTCTTCTCACTGTAAAGCTGCTTTGAAACAATCTGTATCATATAAAGCTCCATAGAAATAAAGGTGACTTGACTTGACTTGACTTTGATTTAACAACGCAGACGGCAGCAGGTTTTTTACGACCTAATGCACAGAAATTGTTTATGGGAATATTTGTACATTATTTCGTGTGCTTTTGTCTGTTCAAGCTCAATAACCAGATGTATGGAGTTGGTTATGTGATGCAGATATCAAAATGCATTAGTTTACTAATCACTCGTTATGATAAAAGTGTTTTGAGGCAATCATGACATATTATTGTGCAAGGAAAAAGGACGAAAATAAGTGTTTATTAATCTACAATCTGTCCCATAATCATAATGTGTGTGCAAAGTAATGTTAGTTTCACTAGTGTTAGTTTCAGCTGGAAACTGCAGTGGATTGTATGTATAGGTACTTTTTTGCTGTGGCATGCATTTCCAATGAGCCTGTTTGGTTTAGAAAAGCAAAAAGGCTCTTGAGGCCGTGTAGTGTTTTGAATGTAGTCACAGCTAAAAGGTTTGCAGACTCTACTGTGCATCATGACTAACAACATCCTTTAGCTGTAACTATATTCATGCATCTTGTTGAGGACAGGTGCTATTACTTTTCTAAGCGATTTATGCCTGGCACATGATAAAATGGGTGGAAACAAATCCCTTACATGATCGTGGGTCCCGAGCCATATAAAGAAGTGAGAATGTCATGGAAACTTGAAGATGGGCTCTTTTGACTTGGGCCAGTTATAGCAACCACATTGTAACTGGCTGGAAGCCACTCTGAACACCTTAGCAATTTCATTACAACACCCTGGCAACCACCTACAAGACTATAGCCTCATAACAGCAAGATTTGCTCAGGCAAGTGACAGTCACTCCAGCGGGAGTTATTCTCTATATCTGTGTCAGTGTTTCTGAACTCCCTGAAACACCTCCATTGTGGTCTTGGGTTTTCTTCTGGAAACGAACACGTCACAATATTCCTCATTTAAATATAGGGGCGGGGCCTGGTTAAGTTAGTTAGTAGTGTGTTGAAACTGGCGGTTATGGTAAGGGACGTGACATTTCCCAAATATGCTCGAAGCTCTTGACCAATCACAACACACTGGTCCAGCTGACCAATCAGAGCACATTAAGCTTTTCGGAAGGAGGGGCTTCATAGAGACAGGAACTAAACTAAGTGTAACTCTAATTGTCTGTATGCATATAGGTGAACTGAATGACACATTACATGTTATTTGCTTTAGTCCTATTTACAATGCAATGCATCCATCTCTAAATGTCCATTTTATGCCATAAAAAAGCCCAAATTGCATGATGTTGCATATGGCTACTGTTAAATACCATGCAGTACTGAGTATACATTGTTGTAGAAAGCAGTCTGGAACAGTATATGATGTGATTTCGAATGCCATTCTCAGTGTACCTGAGGCAAATGTATATGCAATTTAGCCAAAGTAAGTGTAGCACCAGGTTTTCTGAGTTTTGATGCACTACATTGGTGGCATTCCATTGCTGTCCATCACACTCAACAGTCAGCTTGTTGACTGCATGTTTGTCAAACCTGACAGCATGTCTCCTCCGGGGCTCAGTTGAGCAGAGAGAAATACGCTTGCCAAAACTCTCAGACGTGTCCATTTCTAAACTGTGCTGCCTCCCGGGTTGTCCATAAACTTTAGCTGTGATGTAATCCATGAGCTTCTGTTTTTAGAAGCTTCATTTTTTTTAAGCTTGCAAACAATAATGATCTGATTTGTGTATACATGAGATGGGTAACACAGCATGCTTACAAAGATTTCCTTGATCCTGCACTTATAAACTGCTTGGATCTGCATCTTTCTTCGTAGATGCCCCCTATTTATAACCTGTCAGCTTCAAAGCGTGCCTGAAAACTCTGGAGAGTTTGTTTTACTCTGCAAGATTGCCCAAGAGAGATTCACTGTTGCATTTCAAACAAAGACTTAATTGCTTCATTTTAGTTTTGTTCTTAGTTGAAAATGCTTGAAGCGCTTGCGTGTTTAGAAATGACAAAAAATTAACATGCATGAAAAAAGCAACACAATCTGTGCTTGTAAAGACAAATGTTCTGAATTGTAAGTGTGAACAGAACAATTATTTAGCTTTTCATATAAATAAATTCATTACAAATGAATCATTATGCATTGAGGTTATGCATATTTCATGATTTCGTAGATGTGAACCAAAATCACTGTTCACAGAAAAGATCCTTGAATGAGTAAATCAATAATTTTTAACCACTGGAAAGACAAGAAATATGAAAATGCATTATTCTACTAAATGTGTGCGAGCCTAACTTCTTCATAATGAAAGCAACAGAAAACAACAGAAAGAGGATAATGGCATAATTTCAAGTCATTACAATTGCACCATCAAAGATGATTAGTCTTCTTTATAAAGATGCATTCAGGAATCTTTAGCATGTGGAGTGGAGCGCTGCATTATGTGATTATGATGTGTAAATGGGTTCTCACTTATAATTTTATTCTCTTGTTGGTTTTTAGTTTGTGTCTAAAGTCCCTCTTAAAGCAAGTCACTTCACTCTGTGGTTATTTTGTACTGTAGTCATTAAATGGGTGCTTGACTATGTCTTAGCTCTTTTGAATGTGAACTTTTTGAATCAACTGACCACCAGTACGTAAAACAGCTACGTGAAGATGTGGTAACTGTATGCGTGAACATCTGCTCAACAGCTGCATTCAGTTAACCAGGAAAAGACGGATAATTCATTCAACCTTACTCACAAATCCCTGTAGCGTCTCTCTCAGAGTAATTAACACTGAAAGGTCATTGCAGAGACCGGATCTAAGAATACTTGGGGTAATTTTCAGATGTTCTTGTGAAGTATGTCATTAATCAATCCCCTGCTCATTTGGTGGGTGTCACCATATTTCTAAATCGAGCATTTGTTGTGTTTCTGAGCAAAAAGAAACTTCGCGAAAAGTAAATGATTTCGCAAAATTGTCAATCGTGCATGCCTGTGCAAAAGTTACCATATTAAGACGCTATTCTTTACAAATCAACTTTCTAGTTTTTGGACATTTTGAGTGAATTACACAGAAACAACAGAGCATCAATTGTTGTCCCAACTAATTGTCTGAACAAAGAATTTTCAATTGAACAATATTGCTTCAATGTTAACCAAACATGTCCCCTCCTGGTCACCGTACTAGCCTTTAATGAGCAATAGCTCAATTTATTGATGATTCATTCTTATTATGATTCATCTTTTGTTTGTTATTTTCCGTTGAAAGGGTCACGGCTTTTGAGGAATTGAATTGTCAGGGCTATTTATTATTTCACCACATTCCTCTTTTATTTTGGCTACTTTAACATTATGCTCACACACACACACACACACACACACACACACACACACACACACACACACACACACACACACACGCAGGTGCTTTGTTGTGGTAATGACAAATGACTAGGCTGTCCCCTGTGAACGAGTTAAGGTGAGACTTTAAACGGCTTTTAATGAGACCGTTGGCTTGATTGTGTGTGTGTGTGTGAGAGAGAGAGAGAGAGAGAGAGCGCGAGAGAGAGAGTGTGTGTGTGTGTTTGCATGTGAAAAGAAAGCTAGACCAATGAGCTACACATTTGATAGATAGATAGATAGATAGATAGATAGATAGATAGATACATAGATAGATAGACATCTAAATTGTTTTCAGATTATTTATTTTTTGTAGAAATATAGTTGTTTTGTGTAAAGTGCAGGCATTTCTAAATATATAGCATGTTTGGTAAAAAAATAAATAAATAGATAAACCCTCTCTATGATTGATTCCCATCTGTGGATTATTTAAGCGCTGCTCAAGTGCCTCAGGATTACCATCAGCTCTTTAATTCCAGAAGCCGAGAGGAGAGGAGGAAGATTCCGGAAATCTGTGATGTGTAATTAGTCCCCATTGTGCCGAGCTGCTAAATCAGGCTAGCATTGTTATCCCACGTGAGACTCGGGCGCCGTTTGTAACACCGTATACATGCATATAGTCTTCCTGTCACCTTAAACACAGAGATGACTCGCTTTAATTCATCACAACCTTGCGACTGTGCGAAATCATATATGCATCGCTGTAATATACTGTAAAAAGAAAGTGGGTATTTTTTTCAATCCTAATATACTTTCTCACAGCTTAATGTGCAGAGACAACTATAACTAATCCATTTGTAGGTTGACTTCCTGAAGAGGTCTGTAATACTTGCTTGAAACATATTGCAAACTTGCTGTTCTCCAAATATGCCTTCAGTCTCACATTCTCAATATAAAAACACACACACAGGACAGTGTTTTAATTAAGCAGTATGATAGTATAGTCCTGTTAGCTGTGAGTCACTCTTACATAACTGTCAGACTCTCAAGGACGCCACGAACACGGGCTACATCCGTCGGAGCCGCAGCGGTGTTTCATTCTAACATACTCTACTTGAGCTATAAACAATCCATGCTGTCTGTCTCCAGTAACTCTTCAGAAGGCCTTCTTCCATCATGGCATGCTCACAGTTTTAAAAACCCCTGGTTATTGTTTTTTTGTGTGTGTTTCAGAAGACACTCGTACCGAACGGGACAGGACATTGAAAACTGCGGCACCTGCAGAGACTGCGCCTGTATCATATACAGGTAAGACACCCATGTTTTCTGTGTTTATGTGCAGAAATACATGTTTCCTGAGAATTTGCACACATACACTCACATCAACATACAGTATGCCTAGGTGAAAGTTCACTATGGGATGGTTTTTTAATGAATTGTAATGCATTTTAGGTGAGTTTGTGGGAAGCCATTTACTAGGGAAATGGTCACCTGTCATTGCTAAAGAGTCTATTGACTGTTAAAGATGAGCCAAACTATTAGGGTTTAATATATATATATATATATATATATTTTTTTTGGTCTAAAAACCAAGTCTCGGCCTCTAACTCCAACGAGACCGATCACAGACTGATGCATAATTAGACTAATTTGTTCTCAAAAACCCAAGCTGGTTCTCAACTGGCCATATACACTCTCTGGCCACTTTACCCCCTTTTGCCTTCAAAACTCCCTTAATTCTTCATGTCATAGATTCAACATGGTGCTGGAAACATTCCTCAGAGATTTTGGTCCATATTGTCATGACAGCATCTCACAGTTCCTGCAGATTTGTCGGATCTGAACATCCATCATGTGAATCTCCCGTTCCTCCACATCCTAAACCTGCTCTATTAGACTGAGATCTGGAGACTGTGTTACCATTTAAAACAATGGTTTGGGATGAATAGAAAGTTCAAAATAACATCATTTATTTGAAATAAAAATCTTTTGACATTATAAATCTCTTTACTTTCGATTAATGTTACTTTTTATCAATTTACAATTTTTTATTTCTGATTTTTTAAAAGAAATTCCTATATTTATTCAACATTACATTAAATTAACAAAATCTAGACCACAAACTTTTGAACGATAGTGTATATTATATTTATATTAGTAATTCTTTAGTAAATTTATTTAATTTGTTTGAAAGATGTTTAGATTCAAAGACAATTTTTTTTTTTTGCTGTCTACCCTTTCATCATCAAAGGTTGTGCGTGTAATCAAAGTCTATGGTAATTTGACACAATTTCATATTTCATTTGGTAGAATCAATATAAATACTGAAAACACCAGTTGAGAGATATGCTTTTCACAATTCTGGCAGTCCACCTGTCTCAGTTCACTTGGAAACAATATCATGTTTACAAGTTCCCAGTCTGCTACTCTGAGGCCTTCCAAGAAAGAAAGCTTTGCATTTGCCAAAGTTTGTGAGGTTGATGCCATGCTATCTTTGAAAGATATTTAACAGTTTTTGTTTGAGACAGTAGCAAGTAAACAAGACAAGTGTGCTTGAGCGCGTCTTTATATTCGGCTGCTCTTTTATGGTTGCATCTGATTTAAGTTTTACCTGCACGTAAACATCACGTACAATACAATTTACATATCAGCCAGACAGTCTGCTCCTCTCTCAAAGTGAACGGATTTTGGCCAGGACATGCTGCAATGTGGATCAGACATTCAAAATCTGAAAAATGAAAAAGAACATGACATCTATGATGTCACAACCGAACAGAATTCATCAAGGCTAGCAGGCAGACCTGATCAGCTGGGTGCTTTCTGTCGTGGCGTATGAATCAGTGTTCAGAGCACTGTGGAAGATCCAGGTGGACGTTCAGGATGTTTCTTCTCCCCATGAGCCCAAGGTATAATTGCCTGGGCTTATGTAACCTCCCCCACTGCACAAGGGTCTACCAAAATCAATAACAACGGCCCACGTCACCACACATTTTCATCTACTCCTGCCCAGAATGAAGGTGTGAATAACACTCCCAGAGGAGACCTGGAGAACCACAAACTCTCGCACGCACACATATATAAAGGCGTATGTGTGGTTTGTATAAATAAAGAAGGGGGCGGAGTCACTCTTACAAGAGCATTAAAGTCAATGTGAACCTCAGTTTGCAAACCATTTATCTTCTTATGTGCTGTTTTTCTAGATCAGTAGGGCTGATCTTGATTTTGTCCTTTGGGAATTGATTTGATTGTAAAATATGGTCATTGATCACCATAGTTGTAGAAGATGATCTAGCACAAAAATATCTGGATCTTGTGTTTAGAAAATAAAGTGGATTTTGCTTTCATGTTGACCTCAAAGATAAAAGCATGCAGTTACACTTTGCCAAGCTAATGTCTGGGCTTATTTAAGGAAACTGAATGGTGTTTCTCAGTTTTGTTTGATTGAAGCATTGAAACATTGTCTCAGATGTTTCTCCTAAAATTTCTTGGGTCATTTTTTTTGAGATACAGTATAAGAGTATAGCGCTATAAAATGAATATGAATAGTATAGCTCTGATTAGTTGGTCATGGATGAATTTGATCAGAAATATTTTCGTATTTGGTATCTTGGCAAATCTGAGCACAGTTAAAGAAATCTCTTCTGATGTGTGATTTTACCACGTTATTTATATAAAATCTTACACGCACAATACCACAAGGAAATATCTTGATTTACTCTCCATTTAATCTCAACATTTGATGGTTCTCAGCTGGTTAATTATTAAATGTGTAATTATAATATTTATAAATAAATAAATAAATATTTGTTAGGGTCACCATGATGCTAAATGCAAATAATAAAATGCAACTAATCATACAATAATGTATAGTATGTCACCTATTAATATTATTAAATACAAATATTATGTTTTTATAATTTAAATACATAAACAGTGTTTGTTTTTACTGACATTTTAGTTTATGGTTGTGTACACAAGCAGTTTTTCTACTGAGTTCACTGCAAATATTAGGGAGATCTCATTTGACTTTCTTTTTTTTTTTTTTGGTCCCGCAACCAATGTCTGTTCATGTCCAGTTCATGCATCATCCTATAGACTGACAGCACCAGGTGCACATATGTTGGACTTCTGAGGATGTCTGCACAATCAGTCAGTTAACAGAAAGGAACTGGTTCAGTATGATGAGCGATGGCAGCCGAGCATTGTCTGTTAGCTCAAACGCACAGAAACAGAGGAGCTGAGAGTGAGACAGAGAGGTAGAGAGCTGCCAGGTCCCTGCTGAGATCCAAGGAAGAAAGAGAGAGACAAAAAAGGGAACACGTCCGAGTCTGAGTGCGACTCCATCTGTGGGGGAAATGAAAGAGCCAGCGACTGAGAGATGCAGGTATGAAGAAAGAAAGCTGGAGATGGAAGGGATAATTTTAGAGAGATTACAGGCTAGATATTTTCTCCTTGTGTCTACCCAGAGGGTGATCTAAATATTAATGTTGTGTGCGGGTGTTGGGGTTTCCTGTCAGAACGGGCCGCCTCGGCTCACCAGGACACAAGACTTGAGCACATGCGGCTGTACGAGTGGGATTCAGGGGCGTAACCCTGTAAAGCCTGCATGTGAAATGATAAAAAAGAAATACATTTTCAAAAAATGGAATAAAAAGCTTAGCTCATATTTGAAGAGGGGAAAAAAACAGCTCTATTTTGTTCAGAGGCCCACACTGAGCAAAAATATGCAATTTCAGACCAAAGCTTTTTAGTTTGTAATGTTCGGGGGCAAAACATATAATGCAATGAATACAATGAGGATTGAGATGAACAAATAATACATCCCTCCGAAGTCTGATAGATCATATTTGATACTTGATATATATAACATGATATTTCTGGAAAAATATGTATGGAAAATCAAGTAAAACTAGCAATTTTTTTTGTTTGTTTTTTTTGGGCAAACTATTCCTTTAAGCTCTGAATGTTTTTAGTAAGGACCCAACTGTCTTTTATTAAAGTGCAATGTCATGAATCCTCGCAAAGTTTTATTCATCCTTTTTTCGGGTTCTTAGTCATCTTATGACATTTTAAGCCAGATATGATGATTAAAAACATGTGACTTTTGACCTTTGCACATGTTTGAGGCTGCAGCTACAGTACAGTCCTTTATTACTTTATCCTTTATTAGCTCCAATAATACAGAAAAATGAATTTATTAACCCTGAAAAAAAAAAAGTGGCTGGTTTTAACTGTTTTAAGTCGGTTTAGCTGGTCTTCCAGCACTGCCAAGCTCTTGTTACACTGGCTGACCGGCTGAAATACCGGCTGCGGGAAAACCTCGGGATAAACAAAGACACTAAAATTAGCGTAGAAGCCATTCTTATGATGTAACGAGTACATCAGGAATTAAGGGAAGTGTTCCCAGTTCCGGCTGACCTAATCTATGCAGCCTAACATTGAATTATAGAAGTCTATAATGTATTATGTGTATGCTAGGGCAAAGAGATGTGTCTTTAATCGAGCTTTGAACTGACAGAGTGTGTCTGCTTCCCGGACAATGGTAGGAAGACTTTTCCAAACTTTTGGTGCTAAATAGGAAAAGGATCTACCGCCAGCAGTCGATTTTGATATTCTAGGTATTATTAACTGGCCGGAATTTTGAGATCACAATAGACGTGAAGGACTATAATGCGTTAAGAGCTTGCTCAAGTACTGCGGAGCTAAACCATTTAGTGCTTTGTAAGTAATCAGCAATATTTTAAATGTATACGATGTTTAATAGGCAGCCAATGCAGTGTTGACAGAACCGGGCTAATATGGTCATACTTCCTGGTTCTGGTAAGAACTCGAGCTGCTGTGTTTTGAACTAGCTGTAGTTTGTTTTATTAAGCATGCAGGGCAACCACCCAGTAGAGCATTACAATAATCTAGTCTTGAGGTCATGAACACATTAACTAATGTTCCGCATTTGTCAATGAGAGCATATGGCGTAATTTAGATATATTTTTAAGATGGAAAAATGCGGTTTTACAGATACTAGACACGTGACTTTCAAATGAAAGTTTGGCATCAAAGAGCACACCCAGGTTCCTAACCGACGACGAAGACTTAACAAAGCAGCCATCAAGTGTTAGACAGTATTCTGGGATATTACGTGTGGAAGTTTTTTGTCCAATAATTAGAATCTCTGTTTTTTCAGAATTTAGTTGTAGGAAATTACTAGTCTTTACATTTTTTTTATATCAGCTATGCTATGCATTCCGTTAATTTTGTGAATTGGTAAGTTCCGTTATATAGAAACATATTATGAAGAAATATAGAGCTGAGTATCATCGGCATAACAGTGAAAACTAATGCCATGTTTCCTAATGATATCTCCTAATGGTAGCACGTACAGAGTGAACAGCAGCGGTCCCAGTACTGAGCCTTGTGGTACGCCATACTGAACTTGTGATCGATAAGACATCTTTTCATTTACTTCTACAAACTGATAACGGTCAGATAAGTATGATTTAAACCATGCTAGTGCAATTCCTCTAATGCCAACATAGTTTACTAGTCTATTTAAAAGAATGTTGTGGTCAGTGGTGTCAAATGCAGCACTAAGATCAAGTAACACTAATAGAGAGATACAACCACGATCGGATGATAAGAGCAAATCATTTGTAACTCTAATTTGAAAATATTACTATAAATTACAGCAACACCTTCCCCTTTGCCTTTCAGACAAGGTTCATGTTTATACCTGTAATCTTGTGGGGTTGACTCATTTAAAGTAATATAATCATTTGGTTTTAGCCAGGTTTCTGTCAAACACAGCACATCTAGGTTATAATCTCATATAATTAACAAGTTCTTTTGAACTAAGGGATTGAATATTCAGCAACCCAAGCTTTATCATTTGCTCATCTGTATTATATCTGTTTTTTATTTGTTGAACATCAATTACATTTTTAACCTTAGATGGGTTTGGACGTTTTTTGGATTTCCAAATTCGGGGAACAGACACTGTCTCTATATGATGATATCTAGGTGAAAGAGGCTCTGTGGGATGGGATTTGTCTGACCTTGGTGACGTGAGGCTGCTAGTAGATGGTCGGTTAAGCCTGTCCAGTCTTAACAGTTTAGCCAATTTGGGAGACCAGATAACCACCGTAGGCTGGTTTAAGCTGTTTTTCTCAGCAGGGAATTTTATTCCTATTACATGCAACATTTTTTAAAACTGTATTATATTTCAATATTGCATCAAGTATCCAGCGATCATAAGCCCGACTATCCATTAACTAGAAGCGTCCCTGTACCTGGCTATCCTGCACTGGCATCAGTAAAGCTGATGGTGTGAGAAACTCAATAGAGAGTATTACAGAGAGAATGAGAGAAGTGGACAAGAGCCGAGTTGGTTTTGTGAGTGTGAGGGGAAAAAGAGGAGCTTCCTGTACCAGTGGGAAATTAAATCATAATAATGTCTTTTCATGTTGTATCCTCCAAGAACTGAAGAAGAAGATAAAGGACGATGTTGAAGGCTTTTACACATTGTGCTTTTTGGGTCTCCTGATGCTAGTCACGTTTTAGGTTTTTGGGAGGTCTGTGAAAAGGTTGCATACGGGTATGATGACACCCAAGTAAGTTCTAACGTATTAGAAATGAACCGTGCACAGGATTTCAGAGTGTCTCAGTTTGTTAGATTATTACTCTGCTATAGCTTCAGATGTAATGAGACCAGTTTTACTGCTGTATTGTTGTAGGCCTACCCAGTATTGAATCAGATTCTGAAGGCTTACATGCATGCATGCTCTGTGAAATGCATTTCTAGTTCATTCACTTAATGGTGTAAAAACCCCTCTATTTTTACAGACATTTCTTAGACAGGACAAACATTTTTTTAGATATGTGTTAAAATATCGGATCTGTGCATGATACCCATAGATCTGCTGTTGTTTATTATGTTGTTAATAAATATATTGAGAATATTACTTTAATATTAATATTACCCTCAATATATTGAAAATAACTTTTCTTTTATTAGTATTAATACAATTACATAATATATAATATTAAATATATAATATTTTATATTTTATTTGAACAATTACATGTCAAACTTATTTAACCATATTTTGGTTTTTCACTTAAATTTAAATATATACATTTAAAATACTTAATGTAAAATCATATTTATAATTTATGATCATATTTACATTATTAATTTGTATCAGCATTATCTTTATACACATTTTTAAATCAATATAAACATATATATAAAGTATAATAAATAGATTTTTTTTTTTAATAGGATTTTAAAATGGATTGCATTTAATCGCAGGGTAGCTTTTGCCAAAATTGCATTGAAACAGATATTGAAAATTATGAAATGTTACTGGTATTGATATGACTGCTGAATTGTGGGAGACAGGACGAACCCTAGTGTGAAAATCTCTATTTTTCTTTCATTGTCAGTGATTTCATAAAGCTCCACACATGCCCATTTCTCCACTTAAGATGTCTTCAACCCCTCCTCGCAGACATGCGTACACTTCATTTATGGTGCTCTCGCTGCATATTAATAAACAGCTTCAAATGTATGACGGGCTGCTTCATTACTCCAATAAATGAATTTGTGGAGTGACACGGGGGTGGAGTGACAGACTCAATATGAGCGCCCCGGGCCCCTGGAGTCCATATACAGCAGCCTAATCAGATTCCAGAGGGGACGGAGCGGAGAACAGGACCTGCGCCTGCCTTTCATTGTCCAAAGCCTCAGGGACAGAGATTTGTATTAGGTAGCGGGTGCTGGGGGAGAGTGTGACAGACTGCTTCATTTCAGAAGAGCTTCGCTCGTGGCCAGACACGACATTCTTCTTCACCCTCATCCGCAGCGCTTCACGTGCTGAATCGGAAATGTGTCATTTATCTAGAGTAGCTCCCAAAAGCGTATAGTCACTTAAACGGACACTGAATGATACTGTTTACAGATTGACTTGTGGCTGGTAAATTCGAAATGCATTCAGAAATATGGGTTATCTGCAAGGGAAGCGCATTCTCGCAGGTATATCACCATCCTCTGAAGGCCTTTAAAGTCACCATCTCTTCTCGTCTCTGATGATGTGTTTACTGGCGTGAGGGCGGGGCAACCTGTCACTCACATGAGATCCACCAATAGCAAACCACATCCATCCAATCAACTCCTGATGGACAAAATCAATCCTGCCCTTCTCTTGTATGAGACGCCGTTTCACTCAGATATACATCACAATAGGAAAGAAAAGACTATTGTAACTTTCGTTTCATGTTTAATTGACAGGGGTTAAATAAATAAACATCTTTTACTGTACTGTATTTCCACACAAAAAATAATAATTTTTACTTTTAATAGTGCCTTACTAACCATCTGTAATCCCAACTAGGCACTATAACTGTGCTGGTTATTGTCATTATTTTCTTGGCAAACTCACCTCCTTTCTATGTAAATTCATATTTTATTAAATACTATTGTAGAATGCACAAAATTCCCTAAAGCCAGCTCTGTTTAATTTGTTGCACTAATTATCATTTGCAAAAAACAGGTATTTTTTACTGTGCATTTTCTAGTGATTAGTAATTCATTAAATGATGATGAAGAACATTTTAATTGTGCATATATGCAGACATACACATGTATTGGAGCATTACAAATAATAAGGTTTAAAAGTTTGGTGTCAGTAAGATTTTTTTTTTTTTTTTTTTTTTAAAGAAATGAATAGTTTCATTCAGTAAGGATGTATTAAAGGTATAATTCACCCGAAAAAGAAAATTATCCCATAATTTACTCACCCTCAAAGCCATCCTAGATGTACATGACTTTCCCCTTTTAGCCAAACACAATAGGAGTTTTATTAAAAAAATGTCCTGGCTCTATCAAGCTTTCTAATGGCAGTAAATAGAGGATGACATTTTTGAAGAATTTAGTTAATAAATGCCTTCTGAAGTGAAGTGAAGAAAAATATCCATATTTAAAAGTTTATCAACTAAAATAACTATAGCTTCCGGCAGACGGCCTGCAAGTTGACTTTCGTCTACATTCAACGCGCATGGCACCCTTTAGCGTCAATATGAGACGCAGATATATATGGGTCAGAAGGCGCCTCCTAGTGGTCTAACCCTAACCCTACCCCAGACCTAAACCTACCCATATCTGTGCGTGTTATATTGACGCTAAAGTGTACCATGTGCGTTGGATTTAGACGAAATGTCAAAAGTGTCAGATATGACGCCCTAGGATGAGAATGCGTTGGTTTTGTTTTGCTCGATCCTCTGCGCTTCCACGTTCGTCAATACGCCATGCGTCACGTCAAGGGTCGATGCGTTCGGCAGTCTGTCGGTGGTTAGGTATTTTACTGAAGAGTCAAATAATGAGTAATGATGCTGAAAATTCAGCTTTGATCAGAGGAATGAATTACAATTTAAATATGTTACAATAGAGAACCACTATTTTAAATAGCAATAACAACTGTATTTTTTTATCAGCTTGGTGAGAGCTTAGCTTCTTTCAAAACCATAAAAAAAATCTCATCTTTTGAGCCATAGCGTGTTACGTATGTACAGGACCACACGTTTATAATGTGTCGGTCGAGAATCAGCATCAGCATTTTCGTACTTGTGTGAGTATGTTTCTGCCCTAAGGTCAATTTACAAAATTCTTGTAATGATGAAAAAGTATATCATTCCCCATCTTTCTTTCTAACCATTGCTCCATGTATGACTCAGTGGTCCGCATGTGATGTCTGTTGCCTCGGGGCAAAGATTCGCTCATGAGAGGAAGAGGAAGCCGTGGTGGGGAATCGTAAATGTCTGCTCTGCTCTCAGCTCTTTTAGTTATTCGCTCTCCTGACGGCACTCCTGCAGTGAAATATTAATCTGCATCAAATATTCAATACCTAGTAAAAGTTTTAAACAAGTGATAATGAAGGTGAAGGGTATAAAAAAAAAAGCCTCGTGAGAGGAACTGGCGGGCCGTGTACGGTGGTGAGCTGGAGTGTGTATTACACGTAAAAGGGGAAACGAAGGCAAAAGCCAAAGAGAAAGATAGACCATAGTGAATCAGAGACCACAGATCTGTTACAAAACCTAGTGAGCTGCATGGTTTACCATCTAAGGCAGCATTTTAAAGTTTAGATGAAATGGACGTTGTGATTAGTCTTTTATTCACGTATTTCTTCATGTATATCTATGTGAAATGGATTCTTGAACAAGAACAAATGTAGGACGGGACTCGATTTTGTTCACAAATTCTCTATCTATCTATCTATCTATCTATCTATCTATCTATCTATCTATCTATCTATCTATCTATCTATCTATCTATCTATCTATCTATCTAATCTGTCTATCTGTCTATCTATCATCTATAGTATCTATCTATCTATCTATATATCTATCTATTGTTCTATCTATCTATCTATCTATCTAATCTGTCTATCTGTCTATCTATCATCTATCTGTCTGTCTGTCTATCTGTCTTTCTGTCTGTCTGTCTGTCTGTCTGTCTGTCTGTCTGTCTGTCTGTCTATCTGTCTATCTGTCTACCTATGTGTCTATCCGTCTATCCGTCCGTCCATTTTGCCTGTAAGCCTCAGTAATCTTAAGACATGTTAATCATTTAATTTTTTTCGAAATTCGAATGTTGGTTTTGCCATGCAAACATTCAAGGATTGTGTCAACAAACTTTGCTTTTCTAGTTCAAAATGAACAGACATGTGAATTTCTTTCCCCTCCATCCTCCCCACCATCACCACCAAGATGGTTCCTTCCATAGACTGTGAAAAAAAGATGGACGACGCCCCCTCGCTCTCTTCCATTGGTGAGAGGTGAAGCCGCCAATGTCCCGATACGGCGCTGACATATTGGGACTTGAGTCTGCGCAGTAGCGATCTCGGGACCAGACCTGCGCAGTAGTGAGCAGGAAGTAAAGCCGCGAAATTCAACGCCCCGCCCTCACTCTCCCAGCACTTTTTTTAAGTGGCCGATATCTGCTTCGTTTCTCCAATCTGCTTCAGTTTTGATGTCTGTTGATTGCAGTACGACAAGAGGCTTGTTCAAATAAAGTAAATACAATCTCCTCAGTCCTTCGAAGATCCCGAAAAAAAGTCCGTTGGTGCTTCAGTGACTACTTCGCTCAGAGAACCTGTCAATCACAGCTGTCAATCATGACCGTTTTTAAAGTATCACGTAACTAACTAAAAACAAACTTATTTTAAAAACAGACACTTGAACTTGTATCAGCACGATAAAAACGACAGCAAATGACAGAAACCACCTTTGGGAAAAGGATATTTGAAGTGTAATTTAATTGTTTAGTTGGTCTCACGTTCCATTGAATAACACGGGGAGGCGGGGTTTATTATGACCTATACTAGGACCAGTCACTGGGGGGCGATCGAGACGTTTTGACTTCACTTTTCAGGGCTTGTGCGGCACGCTTGGTTCCTTCCCCTCCATCCTCCCCACCACCACCAGGATGGTCCCTTCCCATACCTCCATGGGGGTCGGCTGGAAATGCAGAGTCTGTATCCTCGGGAATGAGAGTTACGGACGGGGCCTACGCCAAAGATCTTTACATCATAACTTTGCTCGCTGAGCTGTTAATAAATGTATACTTGTTACAGTATCTATTCTCCAGAGTCTTTCTGGTAGAACTGTAATTCATTCTGTAACAGCCTTGCATTATTTTGTGTCAATTTACATATGACGTCTACCCTTCTTTTTGCAACACTTCATTTTGTCTTCTGTTTGACGTAACAAGAGTATTTTAGCAGGGCGGACAGCAGGAGGGAGTTGGAGTGTGTGTGTGATCGAGAGAGAAAGAGAGCATATTTGAGTACTCTATGAAAGGTGAGTCTGAGGAATATAAGAGCACTAGAGAAACATTCAAACTCTAATCCCAGAAGCCTCTCACTTCTCCATAAGTGAACAATTAAAATTCCCCCTTAGAGAGAAACTCTGCAGCAGGATTTGTGGCGTTGTGCCACAGTCTGAAGGATTGTGAGTTCTGAAGCACTGCACCTAACCTTCATCTGCAGATCCGTGTCGAATGTTGGTTCAGTGGCCACTTGTGTCACACTTAAAAAGGTCTACATGTCCTTGCATTCATTGCGTCTGCAAACAAGATGCTGCTAGATCTTTTCTCGAAACTAAACAAGTTGATTATTTTCTGAGCCATTTTGCAGTGACAGTGCAGTGTTGTTTTTGTTTGTTTGTTTTTAGTGGATGCATTAAGTCAGTTCTTCTCAGGTTCATGCAAGTCCCATTTCCGGTGGAAAGATGGTTCTAGCCTGAATAAAAAGAGCTTTGCCTCAATTCAGGGATTGCAAACGTCAGGGACTGGGGTGGGATAATGTCCAGTCCAAACACTGTTTTATATAAAATAAAATAAAACTTATATTTGGTAATCTTTTTTTTTCTCTTAAAGCTGCAGTCCGCAACTTTTCCTCTTTGTCACCATCTCTGTTCGAAATCTATAATTGCAGTTATTCGCGGAATTATCATCTTTACGTGGGTTGTAAATCGGCATGAAACAGCGCGGATGAACACAGTGTTTTGAGGCGAGTGCTGCTGTCAATCACCGCGCTGTGTGGATACTGTCATTCACAATCACAGATTCACTTTTTGAAAGTTTGACCAACATAAGAATTTTCACCGGAAAATGTCTTCTGAACAAGTAACATCCATTTTTGTTCTGATCAACTAAGGGGGAAAAAGCATTCGACATGACAAGCGATCGTTAGATTTAATCAGCGCGATTTACAGCAACCGAGCAAATTATACTTTGTTCTCAAATTGTTCATGTTAACAACATCAGCATTGCATGACTACTGTTACATTTAATGTGTTTTAGTGTAGTTCAGAATTCATATTCTCCATAATAGCTAAACGAGAAAGGCACAACAAAGGAAACTCCATAACTGTGTGAATTAAGAAAACAGTGGTAGGCTACTGTTACACGATTAAACTATTGAAATGTCGTACTTGTTAAGCAGAAAAAAGACGTCTCTTTTTCCGTTTCGAACCCCTTGAAAACACGGAGTTCACACACCTTTCAAAAGCCCCACCGATGTTTAAATCCTTGTGTTCGCATGAGACGGTTTCTTTCTCTTTCTCTTGCCACCTTAAATCCGAAGTACGAAGTCTTTTGGGTTTTATAACTGGTGAATCTCCAGTTGACACTGATGATTGTTGTTTGGATATTTCTGGATCCGCCATAAGTTTAATTATGTAAAGTGCTGCGAGAAAAGCCTATCTCTACATCTCCTCACGTGCAGAAACTCCTTCTTTATGTGTACGGGTGTGACTTAATGACGCAAAGACATGCTCGAATTTCCCGCGGAAAGCCACCAGTACCACTGGAATTAAAATCATTATTACAAGCTAACCGTTTTGAATCTAGCTATGGCAAGCAGATAGTTTTGAACACTGGCTGAAGATGTTTTTTTTTTAAAATAATTATTTTGGATTATTTTTAACTTAAAAAAAGTTACGGACAGCAGCTTTAAATAATTTTAAGATATATATATATATATATATATATATATATATATATATATATGTGTGTGTGTACAATTCTAAAGAAAGAAAGAAAGAAAGAAGTGCGCGCCGTTTCTGACAGAAGTTTGTAGTTTCCCCAAGAACCAGAACCATTTTGGTGGAAAAGAGTTAGCAGGATTCAAAGTAGCCACAAGTGCAGTGCTACTAATGCTTGGCGTTCATTTTGAACAGCAAATCACAGTATATCCTCTTTCTTTTCAGTGATGATTTAATTTACTTATTTGGTAAGTAATAAGTGTACAGTCACATCTGGATCACACTATTTATTTTGTGAGAATGACTGTGCATTAAGCCTGACAAATATAATTGTCAGACATGAATACAGGTGAAGCATATACAGGCCAAGTGTAGCTCTGTACATTTCATGGCTTTGTGGACTTTTACTTGTCTCCTCACCACTTTGATTTCCTAACCAAAGGCGAATGAATCTGATTGGTTGGCCTGCCCCATACCTACACTTGTGTGTGTGTGTGTGTGTGTGGATGGAGGGGACAAAGCTGAGCACACAAAGGTCACTGAACCGTGTGTCCGACTCATCCCGTAATCCATCCTCCCTCTTCAAACCGGCAGAGGAAAGCAGCAATGAAAGGGAGGAGAGAAATAGGAAAAGTCCTCCGCATGTTCACTGTCACCCCGAGGAAAGCAACATCAGACTGTAGCTCAGATGGTAAAGGGACTGTGGGGGAAGACGGTAGAAACAGGGTGTACTGAATTGAGAAAGGTAGCCGGAGGTATTTATACACACACACACACACACACACACATATACGAGTACATGCAAGAGGTTGATCTTTCACAGCTCAGGAGACTTAAAGGAACAGTCCACCCAAAAATGTATTTCTCTCATCATTTGCTCACTCTCATGTACATTACGTGCATTTTTTTAGAGTATTCTGAAGACATGGCGAGTAAATTATTTAAAAACAATTTTAATTTTGTGGTGAACTAGGCCCTATCCTTTTAATGGAGTTTGCTGTTATATTTTATTTAAGTCTATAGCAGCACGTTTGAGCTTCCTAAATAACCAATGGTTCATTCTCGTGTTACGCAGTATTTACGTTTTGTTTGTTTCTCTTGTTAGATATCCTTTTTTTTATTTTTATAAATGTTTATGCTGCTAAAGATCCGCTACGTCTCATCTCATAAACATCTTGATCAAAATGTTACAAATAAATATCAAAAGTGAGAGTAAACACATTTATGACGTTATAAAAGATTTGGTATTCCTAATAAATGCTGGTAAACTTTCTATTCATCAAAGAATCCTGATTTTTTTTTATCATGGTTTCCACAAAAAAATGAATCAGCACAACTGTTTTAAACATTGATATTAATAAACGTTTCTTGAGCAGCAAATCATCATATTAGAATGATTTTTGAAGGATCATGAGACACTGAAGACTGGAGTAATGATGCTGAAAAAAATCAGCTTTGATCACAGGACTAAATTATATTGTATAATAAAATATTTAATATTTATAATATTTAAACAATAGTGTATATCGACTTTGCTTCATATATTTCTTCTACAATGTCTTAGTGAGCATAGAGTTATTAAATCAATGTTTTTTTTTTTTTTTTTTACTTAAGAATTGTTGGGATTTCTACATTTTTATTGGAAACCTTGGCCAATCTGAGCACAATTTAAAAAAAAAATCTCATGAGACACGTGACATTATTGGGGTCTACATGCAGGAGTCTTTAAAAAAGTGTTTATTTCCTCTCATTTTAATCTTATTCCTGTTTTAGACAAACCATTGAAAGTGAAAAAATTAAAGTGAACACACACTGGCTATGTTTTTAGATGTTCAGCATTTAAAATGGTTCAAATAAAACTTCGAAACAAACGCAAGGGTTAACTAGTTACTTTAGACGCTCTCTAAAACTGTATCTGTGATGCAAATAATTGGTACAGCACTTTTAATCACTCACCAGAGAGATGTTATTAAGTTTGACTAATAGACAACCCATTTTTACGTGCGTGTGTGTTTTAACAGAGTTCACAATTACTGCCTCCAGCCTTATATTTGATTAGCTATTGAATCACTGAGTTCCGAACTGACTGAGGCCAAATGCAACAAACGACGCGCCTTCAGGGCCCAATCAATCAATTGATAAAAGGCGTCGGGCCAAATCTGAAATCAGTTTAAATGCACCGAGTGCTCGACACACTGCAGTCTGGATCAGAGCGCTGCTACAGAGCTCTTTTGTTAACATTACTTGAAATAAATTCCCACCTACAGAGTGGAAGATCTCTGCATTTTAGTTAAAAAATAAATAAATAAAATAATGATAAACCAAGTAAGGTATTTATAAAGTTGCACAACCAGACCAGAAGCTGAATCAGACATGCAGTTTAATCAAAATATGAAACAGTTTAGTCATCATATAGTACTATATTGTGCTGAAATATAGTACTGCAATGGTCTGTGGTGATTTTATTCTGAGGCTGATTATTTAATAGGACTGTCAGTCGATTGAAATGTTATTTGCTGATTAATTCATTACACTAATTGCAATTAATCACATGTGAATAGTTTTGGTATGAAAATGTTGATGCCAAAAACGGATTCACCTCTTGATGGGAATAACATCATAGCATTTATGTCCATTAAGAGGAGCATAAATATTTAGTCAAGATCTTGTATTGTCAATGCAAGAGTCCATCACTCTGTAAAGTCTCCTCTAGCACATCCCAAAGACTTTCAATGAATTTAAGCTCTGGAGAGGAGTCAATTCATGTGTTAAAATGATTTTTCATGCTCCTCGCAACCATTATTTCACAATGTGAGCCTGATGAATCTGATTAATTTTTTTGGCCGCGCTGTATATTTGTATATTTCCTGTATATTTGGCATTACCCTCTCCTATGTTTCGTAGCCTCTAAACTTTCTATGAAATGTCAATATTTTGTTACAGTTGTGATGGTAAATGTCATTGAACTTAAAATGTCACTGATCTTGTCTATTGAACTGCAAGTTAATTCATCCTCCTGCATGCTTTCCTTCAGGTCTTGTATTATTTGCAGTGCCGGTACGAACTTCTGCTATATATTTTAATCTTTAGTGTACCTTTCTTAGTTACGCTTTTGTTTGTTAGTGGAGATGATGGTTTGCTGAACTCCAGCATATGTATTGTAATTTACTCAAAGTGTAACATTTGCATGCAATTTTTTTCTGCAGTGAAATGCATCAGTGCATTTCACACTGATAACATTACTTCAGAAAAACAAAATAAATTAGTTTTTACAGTAACAGTAAATTATATACATACACTACCGATTTTTTTTAAAGTCTCTTTTGCTCATTAAGACTGCATTTATTTGATCAAAAACACAGTAAAAAAAAAAGTAATATTGCTAAATATTATTAAAATGTAAAATAGCTGTTTTCTAATGGAATATATGTTAAATTGTAATTTATTCCTGTGATCAAAGCTGAATTGTCAGCATCATTACTCCAGTCTTCAGTGTCACATGATCCTTCAGAAATCATTCTAATATGATGATTTGTTGCTCAAGAAACATTAATGATTATTAGCAATGTTGAAAAAAGTTCTGCTGCTTCATATTTTTGTGGAAAGTTTTTTTTTTTCTGGATTGATGGATAGAAAGTTCACTTAATTAATTTTAATGCATCCTTGCTGAATAAAGTATTAATTTCTTTAAACTGACCCCAAATGTTTTACTTGTATATGTAAATTGAATTTTAAATAGTTTAATAAAAAATATCCAAGAACTCACCTCACCTTAGACCAAAAATTAAATAGGAAGTTAAATATTATAAAAATAAATAAATATCTATGCATATTTTTAATTAATTATTTTTTTAATTAATAAATGTTTTCATTCAAATGTAATAAACATTTATTTTTAAAACAGAAATGATCCATCTTCAAGGCTGTCAGGAGTGAAGCTGACACACACGCGGGCGAGGGAGCACTACTGTTGATTGGCTAAGCGTACACGTACTCGAAATAATCCGATAATCTCAAAATCACCAAATTACAGCCGTATGATGCAAACCAACAAACACAACGGTTGTGCGTTCCCTCTGCACACGTCTACAATAGCTCTCTCAAAGTGGCATTCCGTCATCCTCGGCTTTAGAAAGACAAATTGTGCGAGCCATGCGGAGCTATCGTCTGCCTGCGGGACATGGGGAATTAGCTGAGAGCTGCCACTGCAATTACGAGCCGCGTTGAAGCAAAGATTGATCAGGCGTCATTTCCATCCTCCATACGGACTACCAGCTTCATCAGGCCATCTCGCAAACATCCATCTCCCACCACTTCATACGCTTATACGCTCTATTATTAGAGTAAATGTTTATGTGACGAAACCCCTTTGATGTTTGCAAGGAGCTTTCCGACTCAAAACACCTTTTTCTGACAGACGTCGCTTGGATCTCTGGCTTTGCTTGTGGACCCACAAAAGGGAAGGTGTATTGAAACGAGAGCGCTGCAACCATGTCGATATCGGTTTTTCTTTGCAACTTTTTGGGTGTCTGAGAGGCGAGAGGCCGATAAAGAGAGGGAAAAGCTTCAAAAAAAGACTGGCAAAGCTTTTTCCGTGCTCTGAAGCAGAGAGAATCACTAATCATTCCTACAAAGCTTTGAGTCAGCAAGCTCATTCTCTCTCTCAATATCTCTTTTGAGCCCGCGCCAACGGTGTAGGTTCTGATATCGCTTGCGCGCATCCCTACTGAACCCATAATGGCCTTTGAGTGGATGTGCTGTCAGTGATGAAACTTTAATGTACATCTTGATGGGCTTTCCAAAGTTGAGTTACTGTAACCGATTCATTGGGAACTTTTGAACAGATTGGTGTGTTTATATCACAGTAAAGGTGTATATGTCAAGATTAGGACTGGAAAAGTTAATGCAGTTAATGGAATAAACATCTAAAAGATTATTTTTGTTTTAATAAGCTTGTGACAATGTTTATTTGGATAAATATATTAAAAGGAAACTCAAAACTTTTTTGTGCAAAAAAGTGCAGACTTTTTCTAATTGGACGAGTTACATTTGATGTAAAATAGCCAATACTGTATATGCAGTGTTTTGAATTGTATTGTAAAAAAAAAATGCTATAGATTCAAAATTAGAACTTGAACTTTGGCTGTACTTCAGTTTTGTTTTATAATAGCACACAAAGACGAAGAAGAATTCAGAGTAAGTCTGCCACACGGGGGAAGCAAAGGAGAAAAGGCAAAATACAACCCATTACAATAACAAGACAGGACAAAGAACTGAGCCAAACAGGGAGTACAAGAACAAACGAGGAACTAATGAGCTAATTAACGAACAACAGGTGTATTGAATGAAACTGACACTGACTAGAAACAGATCAAGACAGGAACAAACACAATGAAACAAGGCATAGTCCTGACAGTTGAAAGTCATGAACCAAACCAATCAGCCACAAGGTGAATCGCAACAATACAGACTTTGAATTGAAGCAAAAAAAGTTTTTGAAAATCTGCCAAAAAAGACAAAGGTACAAGCGATGCCATAGATATATACAGAGCGACCGCAAAAAACGGAAGTTCAAAGAGAATATTCTAAAGATGGCGGTGCGCTTGTTTCTCTGGCTCATAAGGTCTGTAGTTGTCATCCTCGCTGTGAACGGGCCTTAAACGGTTCTGTTATAATGTGGCATTGCTTGGCAAACAAATTCCACGACACGCTGTGGATAACAAACATAGGGAAAAACAAGTCCAAGTGCCTGGATAGTACAGTATGCATACTTGAGCTTTTAAACTTGTGTTTGGGAAGAACACCCTTTCAGAATAAGGCAGAATAAACTGCGTATCTTCACGGTTTCGCAATATTCCCCCCCAGGACTCCCAGAGTAATGGCTTCATATATGCCATGAGGTGAAATATCCCTCAGCTTGCAACCCAATAAAATGTGAAAGTAAATTACATAACATTTCACAACCTCTTTCCTGTAGGCATTCTGCAGCATTCCATACGGATGGAGCTGTAATTCATTCAGAGGTCTTTGCATCTGAGCTTAAGTTTTATTGGCTGTGATTCCTCACCGGAGAGACCATAAGCATCTGCTCCCGACGCACATCCGAGCCGCTATGCCTTTTCATTCTGTGGCCGTGGTCTCCTCTCTGGTTTCAGGTGGTTTTCAGCAGAGTGGGAGTGCAATGAAATGCCATGAAGGAGAATATGAGTGAAGAGGAGTCCTACTGGGTGTGTGGACGCGGACGAGCGAGAGAAAAAGTAGTCAATCCCTTAAGAGATCGATCGCCTCTGCCAGGGCCAAAAGAGAAAAAAAGGACACTTATAGACAATTAGTTTGAGGTGAAGTAAACACACACAGATTGATGGCTCAATTCAAGGAATGGGAGAGAGAGGGAGAGAAATAAACAGAGATTGCTCAATCTTTCTGAACTAAATCACCCACTTCTGCAGATTACAGGAATCAATGTCACAAACAGAACCAGTTGACACAACTTAGAAGCATCTTCTCCATAAAGTCATCACATATTCTAAATCATTTGTATGGCAGCAAAATAAATAAGCTTGATTTCTGCTTAATTTATTTAAATTTGGGGATTCAATGGGTGAATATATATAGTGATTTTATTTGTACACTGAAAAAATACTGTTGATTTAACTTAATAAAGAAAGTTACATGGTTGCCTTCACATTTTGAGTTCATTGAAATAAAAAAATTGAGTTAATACAATGGAGAAAATCTAAATATTCATATTTAATATTTGTGGTAATATCCGTACCACATTATTTGATAAGTTGATTTGGCAAAGATTAAAAGTTGTGATGAATCAAATAATTTTGCACAGTTGCGCTTAATCATGAATAAATAATAAAAATAATAATAATGCAATTACTTATTTTTTGTTGTTGTTGTTGATTTTCAGCTCCAATCTGGATGTTTTTGGGTTTGTTTTTGCTGGACAAATTTATAAAAGATTATTTATGTTTAATGTTGGCAATGGCTTTAAAAATATATTAAAAAGTGATTATTTTCTATTTGGAACTTGATGGATAAAGGCCTAGATAACAATAAATTGTTTATTAGCTTCAGTGGATTATGTATTTGATTTAATAACAGAACAAACTAATATTACATATATATCTTCTTACTGTTTTTTTTTCAGCCACAAAGGAAATGTAGTTTTGTTTCGCAAGCCTCATAAATTGGATAAATGAGTAGTTTTATATTTCAAACACAGCATGCAAATTTGTGCGAACTAAATTGTACTGTCAATTTTCATGATGAAATTTTAATTATGACCAATGAACCTCGGTCAGGGCAGACTTTGAATTTGACTGAATGAAAACAAAGGTGAATGAGGTGTACTTCTATCCCTCACTGCTTTGTTTTTCAATCTCATCAAATTAAACATGCATTTCCCCTGACTAAGCTTCATACTAATTAGCCTCTGCCGTGATTCTTTAATTGACACGTCCCCAACCGGGCTAAAAGAAAACCCCACTGGTAATTATGGCATTGTGTCGGTATCATGTGAACTCATCTTGTAAATACAATCATTCTGACTTGACCTAAAGGCAGCATTTGAATTACGGGATTGGGTTTGTGATATTTGAATTTCAGCTATCTCATGTGTGATACCATATCTGTCAAATGAATAGTGGATTGTGTTGACAGGAGATGAAAGGCTATAAATAGTAAGTCTGTCACCTCACCGCTCCACTGTCGCCTTTGGTCACTAGACAGAGATGTTGCAGAGCTCTTCCTTTACTATGAAACGCGTATGGTGCCTCAGATAGATTGTTTATTTAAAATGAATCAGAACTTGTGAGTTTTAGCTCTTGGAAAAGTCTGATGTCAGACTTGACAGAAGTTGTCGGCGATGCTTTCTTTTGTGTAGTGTGTACACAAAAGTCATGCACAAGTCATGCAGTATGTAACACCTGTCGTCCATCCATCGTGCAGTGTGCACAACGCAGCAACTGAATGAGACCCCAGATAGTCGTGCAGTGTGAAAGGAACAGTGACTTGACTACTTTGAAAATCGTGCATCAATCTGCTTCCCTCGACAAAAAGCCAAAAGTATTTGTCTATTGGCTTTTGGATTACCGCAGAAAATAAGCTCTGTGACCAACAAAAGTTTATGATTAGTGCACGTTTTGTTCATCGTGATAATCTTCTTTTGAAGCCTAAATACAATCACCGTAAGCAAATAGCTACAGTTAGGCAATAAACAAACTATGGTCACATGACTTCAACATCACCAATATTAAGCTTCTGAAAAATCTTTCATTATTTATTTCAACAAAAAACTTTCTCTGAAAGTTTGAGGTAGAATAGTTTGCAAGAGCATGATTATAAACAGTGAGGTTATGAAAGCAGACTAGTAAGTAGGCCTAGATGAGTTTTCCTGTTCATTGTGATGATGTTAAATGTCCCTGACATCATCTGTAGTCCCATTTAGAGACTTGTTAGCAACCACTCTTTTCAAGATGTGTAAAAAATGTAAAGGGGACCTATTATGCCCTTTTGTCTTGATTTGGTTTGTGGGCTCTACTAGAATAGGTTTTCATGCTTGAATGTTCAAAAAAACATATTCTCCATTGTTGAAGCTCCTCTCTTCCCAGTCTGTCAGTAATGCTCTGGTGCGTTTCCCAAAAGCATCTTTAGCCAACCATGGTCGCAAGTTCTGTCGTTATCAGCATAGATCAACGCGTCGGTGTTTCCCGAAAACAGACAGATCTCGACCGGTGGTTAGAAGCAGAGATTCTTGTTTGCATGACATGTGGACTTAATAAATCCTTACCTTGAATCAAAATAATTATTTTGATCCTTATCAAAATAAGCAAGCTGACATTCAGTACAATCTATATATTTTATTTAGATTTTATTTACATACAAATGTCTTTTACATCTTTTAGTTTGTCAAGAGATTTAAAGTACCATTTTTGAAGAGAGCGCATGTGCGTACATTGCAACGCATTCTCATCCTAGGGCGTCATATTCTGACACTTTGACAAAGCGTCTAAATCCAACGCCCATGGAACCCTTTAGCGTCAATATAACACGCAGAGAGATGGGTAGGTTTAGGTATGGTGTAGGGTTAGGGTTAGACCGCTAGGAGGCGCCTTCTGACCCATATATATCGGCGTCTCATATTGACGCTAAAGGGTACCATGCGCGTTCGATATAGACGCTTTGGCAAAAGCGTCATTATATTACACCTTGGGATGAGAACGGGCTGTACATTCTCTGTACGCCTCGTATGAACCTATGATTGAATCTGGAAACAAAGCAAAATTACTGAGAAAAATGATTTTGAGAAACAGCCGCGACTAGCTAGTTGATTTCTTCAACGATGCAATGTACTATGGTAGTTAAACAGCGAGTTATGTCGTTGTACGGAAAACGCAGCCCTGTTTAATTCCTGTCTCTGTTCTGAAAAACACAATGTGCTCTGATTGGTCGGTTGGGCCAGTGCACTGTGATTGGTCAACAACTTCAAGAGTTTTTCTTGAATGACCCGCCCCTCACCATAACCGCCAGTTTCAACACACTACTAACTAAATCAACCAGGCCCGCCCCTTTATGCATTGGGTGGGAATTATTTAAATGAGGAATATTGTGACGTGTTCATTTTCATTTCATTTATTTATTTATAAAGCACAATTAAAACAACGTGATGTTGACCAATGTGCTGTACAAACACATAATAAAATTGCATAATAAAATGTATTTTCAGACAATACAATGACTATCAAATATCTGTGCAGAGCCTCTTACCAATTAACCTACTGATCCAAATGCTAATTCTAGCAAATGTAATTTTAAATTTAGTTTAAAATAACTTAAAGAGGGAGCAAGTCTAAGGTGTAAAGGTAAATTATTCCTATTGTTCAAAAGAATAAAACTCAAGACTACAATGGAGGCGTTTCAAGGAGTTCAGAAACAGTGACACTGATATAGAGAATAACTCCCGCTGGAGGGACTTTGTGATTTGCAGAGCTTTTTCCTGCTCAAACAGCAACATTACACACTAAAGACAATTGAACATGTAAAAAAGCATAAAGGGACCTCTTTAAAAATTACACTGATGTTTTATGTCAGAATAAAGCGTGAACATATCTTGAGGTTGTGTTAACCACAGAGCTTATTTCAACCCGATCTCATGAAAGTGCGTATCTATACCACGAGTTTAATTTCTCGTACCATTAATACGCCAAAAATGATTTTTGCGTGCATATGCTACGCACTGTAAAACGCTTGGGTAGGATTAGGGTGTGGAGTGCGTGCGTATTACACGCCATAAAGTGCGTATCATATGCACGCGAAAACCTCGTATCATATACACGCAAAAACTATTTTTAGCGTATAAATGCCACGAGAAATTTAATTCGTGGTATAGATACGAAGTTTCATGAGACCGGGCTCCTTATTTCAGGCATTCGAAAGGCCAATGGATGTGCAAAAATAGTAACTCATTTTTTGGGTTTAAGACTCATTCCTGCTGCACTCTATTTCAGCATCTGTAAAGCATCAACTATTTACTGTATTTCGAAAAACCTCCACTTTACTCTTCTGACATCAATGTTTGTTCATTTTTTCTCTCACTCACTTCACTTTTTTTTAACACCGTCTGATATTCACCCTTGTGTTTCTTTTTTCACTACAGCATCTGCTGTTTTTTCAAACTTGCTAGTTAGTAACTCATGCCAAAACAGTATTGTTTCAACATCAACATGCAAATGGCTTGTCGTGTCGCACTTCACTGGGACAGGAGAAAGTATTTTAACTTTAAAAAACCTACACACCTCACCTTGAAGTGTTTATCGCCTCTGCACCAAATTAGCTTTGTTTTTCTGATTTCTGTTGCAAAATTCACTTAGTCATCGATAAGGACTGTTTGCTCTTGGCAGGTCAAGCCACGGTTCATCCGAAGGCGGATTCGTAACGATGATAATCACTCTGCGTGCTTCGACGTGTTTTTGTTCATTTTTAATGATTTCCTTTCCTGAGCACTGTGGGGATTTTTTGGTTTGAGTGATTCAAGTCGGAGCCTCTCGCGTTTCCGAGAGCATTTCTCCTTGAGCCTCAGAGAAACAATAGACCTTTCCAATGCTGTCAAGCTGACATTTTTTCAAAGTGTTTCCCTGAATAAAATATGTCGAATATGTAAATGCGGAATTCCTAACTGTGACCTTTGGCTCTGTGTTGCATAAAAGAGCTGAATTACAATGCCAGGTAGCATGCGAGCGTCACCTTCGGATGATTCTCCCTTTCATCGACATCCCCGCAGCTTCCCTGCATCATTAACGTTCCAAATTTGATGATGCTCTCGTTCGATCATGCATTGCAGCTAATGTGACATCATTATTTTGATATCAAACAATACCATCCTCATCCAAAATAGATTTAATCAGCATCCAACACCCATCTGGTGCTGATGGCGGTGATATCGAAATATGATCGGAAGAGATAATAGGTGTGTAGGTGTGCAGCTCTTCTGCAGTTCCAGGTGACGGGTCTAATGAGATGTTTGTGTGTGTATGTGTGCGTGAAGGTGGAGGCCAGCGAGGCTTAAATTCAGTGAACTGATGTCGCTTCCACCTCACAGCTTAAGGTGACGACTAATACACGGGTGGCATATTAAAGAGCTTTGCTGAGCAGGACAGATGCACGCGTGAAATCTGCTGCTGTGTTGCTTTATTCTCCAGTTACTCCGACCCTGATGCACAAGGACAAACACTCCGGGAAAGATAAAGAGAGAGAGCACAGTCCTGTAAAACAATTTCAGATTTGAGATCTGCTGGTAAGACCGTATAAGTGATTATTTTAATGCATTTGTCAGACTCTTTTATCCAAAGTGACTTTTAATGTACATGTTTTATACATTTCTGTGTCCCCTGCTGAAACAGTGACCTTGGCATTGCCGTCGTGCTCAGTTGAGTTGGTTCTTGTACCTCAAACACTGCTAGTCGAGGTTTAATTCTCAGGGTGTGCTTAAACTGAGCAAATGTACACTAAAACTACCAGTCAACGGTCTGGAATAATTCCGATATTTTAATGTTTCCTCACCAAGACTGCATTTATTTGATAAAAAATGCAGTAAAATAATAATATTTTGAAATATTATTACAATGGCAAAAGCTAAATTTTCAGCATCATTAGCTTACTGTGTAATGTGTAAGTGATCCAGCTTTGTCTCAGCACACATTTGCTTGTTGCAATTCAGGGCATCCTAGCTATAATAAAAATAAAAAGATAAAAATAGTCATTTTGACATCAATGTGACTTTTAAAACAATGGTGTACTGTGTACATTAGCAATGGTGCATGGGAGAGAATGCGCCTACTGTATACTTGTAAAGCAAGAACACAAGTTTGCAATGCATGACCCGCATAGTGGGCCCGATGATGTCAGCCGAAAATAAGTCAAATCAGAGGCAGAGCAAATTATTTTTGCTGGAGGAGGACAACGAGTACTTTGCACTGATGGATTGCTCACAACAGGACCAAGAACGTGCATTGAGAAAGTAAGAAGGGTCAGTGTTCATTTTGTGTTGACTTACAGATAGAATGGTGACTTCCTGAAAATATTACAGCTCTTTACGCATAAATATAGATTAGATTTATCACAGCCGATGCATTATCACATGTCCACCTCCTTTTCTCTCTCTTTCTCTCTCCTCTTTCAAGTAGGGTAACGACAGAGACGATGTACAAATTGCTGAGTGTGTTCTCCAGCCAAGCAATCTGAGCGCTCCAAATTAGCCGAGGTATAAAGCACAGTCATAAAACCAACGTTCTTCCTCACCGCTCAATTTAGCAACATACTCTTTTTTTATTGGAGGGCATCGTCAGGGCATTGAGAACTTGTGTTTCACTTCTCCTCATCTCCGTCTGTCACTCTCTTGACTTCCTCTGCATCCGCTGTGGCTAATCACTACGTGTAAAGTTATGCTCGCATCTACAAATCATTTGCATAATACGTCTGATTGGATACATGCGTGTTTGTCTAAAATAATGGTTACCACGGATAAATCCTTTATAATAAGCACTGCAACATTCTGTGAAAAATAAGAATTATCAATTTTGATTTCATGGTGCAAGTGGGGGAAAATAAATTTAATTCAAAGGGAAAACAAGTTTATTCTTTTACCCATTACAGTCAATGAAGTTGTAAATAGTGTTATATTTCTGTCGTGTTGTGGTGCTTGCACATTGAAAGCAATCTAGATTTGTTGAAGACTCACTTCCTGCAAATAAATCCAGTCTTCTTTGAACACGAGCAACTCAGCAAAACTAGTAATAAAAAATGATGTTGTGATGTACTGCAGTGGCAGTGTAGATAGCTTTGTTGACTATATAATAGGAGAGTGTAATTATTTTGTTGAGTCGGGTGGTTTCTTGCCACTATGTATGGCAACCCAGCTTTAAAATCTACTTTGATTGATGCAATGTAACAACTATATCACATCTTTTAAAAACAATCAAGTTTTGATGTTGCACACTTGCAAGTTTCAGCTTTGTTTATTATAATGGAATTGATATGAACTTTTTCGAAAAGTGATTTTCAAAAGTTACTTGCCATTCAGCATTTTCACTGGCCACAATTCTGACATTGATACCATGGGGATAAACTGCCATATGGATAATTTTATTATTATCATCTCATAATTTGGCAGCAGGTATATTAAGGTGCTGTCACTTTAAGACAGTATACTGTTACACATGCGTTTTCTGTCTCAACTGTTTACATTCACTTAAAACATAACTGACTGTGTGAATACTTACCAAGACTGCCATTTTGAACTGTTTTGTGTTTTTAACTGTTTAAGTGCAACAAGCAGCAAAAAAAAACTAAATTTAGTACTGAGAGGCAGCTTTATGTGCTGCACTTTGGATGTCAGCACAAAATCTGTGGGAATGAGAACAATTATGTGCAATTCGTGCAATCTTGTTCACCCCGTGGCCTGTGTGGGTCCTAACGCCCCAGTAAAGTGACTAGGACACTATACTGTCAAAGAGCACCGTCCTTCAGGTGAGACGTTAAACCGAGGTCCTGACTCTCTGTGGTCATTCAAAATCCCAGGATGTCCTTCAGAAAAAGAGTAGGGCTTTAACCCCGGTGTCCTGGCCAAATTTGCCCCTTGGCCTCTGTCCATCATGGCCTCTTAATCATCCCCATTTACTGATTGGCTCTATCACTCTGTCTCCTCTCCACCAATAAGCTGGTGTGTGGTGGGCGTTCTGGTTCTGTTAATGTCAAGCCCACCTTGCAATATAGTTTTGTCACAAGGAATGCTTTTGTACTGCAGTTTTAAGGGGTTTTATTTAAATTAAACACATGCACCTATTTAGCTGTTGTCAAGTGCCAATGATTATCCCTCTGCATGCCAATGTTGCACATGTGCCAAAGGTTGCCGATCCCTGGTTTATTGTGATTTCTTTTTAAAATATGCATCATAAAACCCGCAATAATTTCTGCAGTCAGCAAAGCTAGTGTAGTTTTGCAGTAGGGCCTTACTGAGCTGCATCGGTATACCGAGAGCATGTGTGTGTGTGTCTCCGTGAGGGGATTATGGGCATATCACTTTTTGATCCTGATTACACTGACTGATCAATACAGGTGTCAGCAGTACCAAATCCCAACCACCCTGATAGAGTCTCATACACACACACACACACGCTGCGGCAAAGCTTCAATTAATCCCTCTATACCGCAACCGACTAACACCAAGCCTGAGGCCATAAAACCATCTTTTGTGCATGTGTGTGTGTGTGATAGAGAGAGAGAGAAATAAAGAGAGAAAGACCTGAAGACAACATGAGTCATTTTGTGAGTCATTATAACCTCAGGACACTACTTTTGCGCAGTCTTACGTTCAGAAAAATAATCTCTCAATAATAATCAAGCCTGTCGGTATACTGAAGTAATCTTGCTCTTTTTGCCGTATATCGTTATTATCTGTGAGGTGTTTTCTTGGCTCTTGAGGGCTTAACCTCAGCTTAGCTTGAGTTGTACTCTCAGCTACCTATCCTGGTAATTGCCACTTACATAATATGCACACTTTCTTGCAAGTCGCTTTAGGTAGAGAGCGTCTGCTAGGAGCATAAATGTGAAATAAATCTTAAAAATATGATCCTGTGCTGAACAGGAAGCCGTTTTTATAAAGAACGTGATCATTTGCACAATACTTCTCTGCATACATTTTACGTATTGAATGGCCGCTAATGGAGAAAGATGGGGGTTTGGGGTTCAGATTGTGTAGTTACAGCATCTGCCAGGGGTTAATGCGTTGGGTTAAAGGGATAGTCATCACTTACACACCCTCAAGTTGTTTCAAACTTGAACACACGTATGAAAGTATGAATTTCTTTCTTCTACTGAACACAAACGAAGATATTTTGAAGAAAGTCAATGGCTACCGTAAACTGTTTGTTTACCCATTTTCTTCAAAATGTCTTCTTTTGTGTTCAGCAGAAGAAATAATTTCATATATTTTTGGGTTAACTAACCCCTTACGTAGAATTGAAAGAAACTTTCAACAATTCAAAGTTTTTGATGACAATTTTTTCTTCTCTAGTTAAAATGTCCAGTTATCGGAATATTATACATTATTTGAATTTCAATTCATTTTATTTCTACTTCCTTACACTGCATCCTGTTAGCTTCTTTGCCCCAAGTCAACTTCTCAATTTATTCGTAATTCAAATGCATTCTCAATTCAACCCTGTAATGTGTGTTTGTGTTTTGCGTCTGTGTTTGTATGAGCATGCAGACCACCAACTGGCTCTTTTCCAGAAGTTTCTTTTAGAAGAAATCCATCAACTGGCCTCTTCTGCTCCAGCGACCATCACTCAATAACTCCCCAATGTCTGCTGGCTTGATACATTTCTTCCTCCAATACACACACACTCGCACCCGTTTGTTTCATCAACATGCAAAAGCTAAGCTGTCAGAATGCACCGCTTCACAACCGAACACATATACAAACAAACAAACAAACAAACAAACATCAACACATTCACGCAATTCAAATAAAGGGAAGCAATTAATGTAAAGGCTGTTATTCGAGTGTAATTCTCTTTCTTGTTATCTTTCACACGGCTGGTGAACGTGTCTGCCCTTCTCTTCCACTTCGCCGGATACATCCTCTATCTCGGCCTTCCACACCTGCTGCGTGTGTGTGTGTGTGTGTGTGTGTGTGTGTGTGTGTGTGTGTGTAAACATCGCAGTGTAAGAAACAGAGAACGCCCAAATATACGGCTGAGTCTTCATGGCTTCACATGAACACACGGTGGTCCCACTGTTCCTCACGCTTGAGGACGAATCATTCGTCTGAGGAGAGAGATGTTTTGGACCATAAAGTACAGAAAGCAGGGCAGAACAAATGTGTGTGTATGTGTGTGTGTATATAAGCTTCTCTCTGATGTTACAGAAGGGGGTTCATTTTGCCCGGGGTCAAAGTCGTCAGCACAACAGGGTCATCTTATCACTGCACAAACTAATGCTGAACTCACTGGTGTACGTGCATGTGCTCATGACACAAAGGCAGTGTTGTTATTGGTAACTATAATTCAAAATAAACCTAAAATGTTTCATTTTAAAAACTGAAATAAAATAAAATGCAAGTATCAGATTAAAAAAAAATTAACTTGAAAAATGAAATTTGCTGAGAAATATAATGTAGCGATTCAGTAGCAAAGCTATTTCATTACTAAAAGTCGCGGGGCAGCATTTATAACAAGTTTCTGTGCTCCCGAATGTTTCTATGTGTGCAAAGCGCAATATCCAATCTCTGTGTGCGAGTGTGTGTGTGTGTGTGTGTGTGTGTGTGTTTGTGTGTGTGTTCTTTGCCTCCGCGTTTTGATTTAAAATCGTTTAATGCACAGCTAGCTGTGGAATATCCCTTACATATATATATATATATATATATATATATATATATATATATATATATATATATAAAAGGATACAAATAGACTATATAAGTAAAATTATATAAATAATACTAAAATAACACTGCACACGGGCTCATGTATCTACATTACCAGCCATAATTTTGGAATAATTGTTGACATGACACTGAAGACTAATGAAGAAGTAATGATGCTGAAAATTCAGCTTTGACATTACAGGAATAAATTACATTTTTAATTAAAAAAAAATAATAAAAAAAAAATATATATATATATATAGTATTTAAAATATATTGAAATAGAAATAGAATTTTAAATTGTAGTAATAATTCACGATATTACCATTTTTGCTGTATTTTTGATCAAATAAATGCATCCTTGGTGAGCAGAAGAGTCTTTTTTTCAAAAACAAAAAAATCTTGTTTGTAATGTACTAGTAATGTAGACTTTGCATATAGACCTGCTTTACACATTCATATGCAGTGAGTTTCCAAAATCATATTGAAACTCATTCTGGTTAATTGGGAGCTTTTTGTGACCTATTGACCATTTAGTTGCAGTATTGAGATTGAAGGGAGGAAAATCTATAGGAAGAATAAAGGATTTGACCCAGGGGATTTATTTCTTATGGTTTTATCGGCTAATAGGACACTCCTCATAGACACGACCTCAATCCTTCACAGTATAACCAGTAAAAATCTCTATCTAAATATTTGCCTTCGTCCATCTTCATGATCATTAAAATGGATTTACTGACATTTTCTACAATATTTCTACTAAATAATCTAAGCAGAACTTTTATATACAGTATGTATTATTCTATAAGTTGTACTGTTTGCTGTATAATATTATAGTGGTTGATCGTTGCCATTTGATATTCACTGTACAACCTGTGTCCTGAATACAAACTAGTTGAAAATCAAGTATCAAGTGGAATATGAAGCATAATTCAGGTGAGAGTTAAATTACACTACATTGTGGTGGTTTGTAATTGTGCATTATGGTTGCAAACATTTGAGCTAGCCATGTACTGAACAGTTTCCTTGGGCTGATGAATTATGAGCACACATACTCGGTTACAAATAAAAAAATCCGGTAGAACAAGCAAGATGTTCGGCTATGATAGACAAGCATCTGCTCACGCAGATGTTGCTGTGTGTACGTCCTGTTTGTCTGTGATCACTGAAGAAACTTTGAAGAATAACTCACTTAAAGTAGTAGGACTCAAACCTTCATATATATATATATATATATATATATATATGTATAAAAAAAACGCTTTGCCACAGCTGCCAGTGGCAGGTGTCTTAATAAAATTGACTGGTCATAATTATTTTTAACCAGCCATGAAACAGTGAATCATTTTTAAAGTTACAAAAGTTATTCAGTCAAGATAAATGGCTGATTGTTCTTTGTCTTTTGTTGCTTGATTAACTTTAAAAACACTAAGTTAATATTAGGCTGCTGTCACTTTAAGACTCAATGCACGGATCCAATATACTGTTACACGTGTTTTATTTCTCAACTGTTCACATTCAGTTTTGTCAGGACCACTATCGTCAAATACGATTGACAATTAGCATACAGTTTGGATTGGCAGTATGGTTCCGTTCTGGGCGAGAACTCCCTGCGCATCCATGAAGCCTAGCATAGATAGGCAGAGAGAGCAGCGATACCCCCCCCCCCCATATTGTATGCAAATATATTTTATTCAAGATTTTAAAGTACAACATAATTCGAGAATTTATTCTGATTCAGAATGTCAAATCCTGACTGGCGAGAGGTGGAGCTGGGGAGGGAGGAGGGTAATTCGCTCCTGAGAAACGCGACGGCTGCTGATAATACTGAAGGAGCTTATACGGTGCGTCCTATTCCTATAGGTAGACATGGATCAGCTGAGAGTCACTGATGCGAGCTTGACTAACGTGACCTGCCAGAACTGACTCTACACTTCAATTAAGACACAAATGACTCTGTTTACAGGAATATTTGGCAAGACGGCCAGTTTGACATACTTTTGTTTGTATGTCTGTTCAAGCACAAGAAGACGTGCAAGAGAACAATATTCACGTGATGAGACGCGGGTTTCTGGCTGTTCGCTTCGGATGTTTTGCCAGTAATTAATTTTCTTGAGCTTGAATATTTCAATTAGAAAGGCTTAAAGTTTCGTGACGATACAGTCAACTGTCCCGAGCTTCGTTCACATTTGTTCGTGTTCATGCTCTCACAATTTTGCGGTCTTAGATTTCATAAACATGTTACCGGCCAACTCGTGATTGACAGTTTCATATACACTGTTTCATATTTATAAATGGCCCATTTTTCACAAGAAAATGGTATCTTTATATTTAAATGGTAATATAATGTAAAGTTAAAATAAGATGATATTTAAAAAATCAGACCACTAATCACATTTCCTCACTAATGTTCATTATTATAATGTAAAACATATCTTCTTTTGCATTACAGTAATGAGAATATGTTTTTTTTCCTCACATTGTTGTTGTCTATTGAGAACTGTGTAGAGGGTAAATTTTGATGTGATAAATTATCATGAATATAATCTCATAATGCAAAATTTGTTTTAAAAATTATGTTTATTTTCTTTTCACAAAATATAATTATATTTTTGGGTGATATATGATTCATATATTTACAGATTCACCCGTCTAATTGAAGGCCATTAAGAGATTATTTCTTTGCTTTAAGAATTTTTTTTCAGCCTTTAGGGTGAGAATTTCATAAGATTATAATCATTTGTGCAAAAAAGAGCCCTTCAGCATTGTTTTCCTTCATATGAACCCACCCTTTTAGAAGCTTGTTCAGCTAATTTAGATTTATTTCAGAATGCTTAAACATGCATAAACGTCCATTGACAATAAAACACTGCAGTCGCTTTGAGCCGAGTACCTCCACAATTCAATCAGCTCACAGTAACAAGATGACCAGTATAAACACGAGTGCTGAGACTTCATTACTCCCAGCCTGGGGAAAATCCTGTGTGATTTTATTGGAAAAGCCATATTTAAATAAACCTGTGTGGACGTCTATCAAGGCAGAACGCATTCACCTGTTCCACAACCACAAGAGGGACGTCGGCGAAACAAGTGTCTCATTTCCTGACTCGGTCTGCTATGACAGAAACACACAGTGGCGTGCCGTGATGTTCAAGTTGTGTGCATGAAATTGACATCGCTGTGATAGCGAGTATTGAGATGCTGGCTATCCTATAGACACGCTCACTCTCTGTTCATTCACAACCATTGTGCAGGAGAGCGTTTCATCGTAGTCTTGATGGGGCAAAAGTATGCTGTTGATATGTTTTTTTAGTAAGGTCACAGTACATGAACCACGGAACATCAATCCATAGGTGAAACAGGACTGATGGAGTAGTTTTATAAGTCAGTGCATAGAAAGTGTGAGCTGTGATGACTGAGATTGTGTCAAACTGGCCATATCTCGGATGCATGAGACACAAATGCAAATGATCTTCTAATGCATTTTGCAATCAAAACTGGAAAGCACTTATAAAATTCACAAAGTCGGAAATCACTGGGTTTGCCAAAGTTAACAAATTACTGATAATTTCAGAGCTTTTCAGAGTTTTGTTTTTAGGCACTTAGTGGCAAGTAAACTAGATATTATTGAGAACTGCTCACTTTTTTTCTGTGAAATAATCAGAACTTATCACTTATTCAGTGTGTTTTGTAACATTTGACAGAGACGGCTGTCATACTTTTAATGAGATTTATTTGTGTGACTATTGTTGTGTTATCATCGGTTTCAGTCTAAACTCTTGAGTGCTGACATTTCAACTGGAACTTCTGATGTTTTGCTTACGCCACTGTAAACCTCAGATTGCACACGCTGGTAAATATAATTGTAAAGAGAGTTTGTGCTGAGCGGTGATGTGCGGAAATCTTTCAGTGTGCCGCGACTTAAAGCGGCAAAGGGACTCCTTTTGAGTCCAGTCTTTAAACATAATATTTATATAATATCATTTATATATTGGCTAGGAAGAATATTGTAGTCCAAGGGGTTCATATCTTGCTCGACTGACAACTTGAGCATTTAAACGCCGTCTGTTTGTCAGGGTACAGTAACGTTGATGTTTTTGGCTGCTTTATTCTGATTCCTCTGGAACTGAGAGCGTTTGGATGAGAGAGAAATGAAGTGCACTGTGACAGCTGCATGCCGAACATTGCCTCTTTATGTCGCCTGTGAGCGAGTCTGTCGCAGACTAGAGAGAAGAAGAGCATTTCAAATAACAAAGTTTTGTATGTCTGTAGTGAAATAACCTCAAGTATAGCTATACAGTCGCAGTTTACAGCAAACGTGAAGAGAGATCACAGAATCACTAAAGACACATATTTGTGCCTTTTTATGTATGCAATATGATGTCGATTTTGATTGTTTTTCACTTTTCCTCATCTGTACTCAAACAGAATCTTTGCTTCATTTCCATGCACGGGATTTTCCTTCCCAAATATTCTCAAGGGCTCGTTGTCTCTGAGTGCGTAGAGATTCAGTCATTATAAAAACATGAAGGTGAGCAATAACACTATAAGCCATTACACAAGCAGGGACGACATCTTCTCCCGTATTTCATACATATCTCATTAAACCTCACAGAGTTTCACGGCGCTCAGCACAAAGCTTCTCACATAAAAGAGATCATATAAACTGCTCGTGTGATAGGGGTGGTGATCAAAGCGTTGTGAGCGCGCAGGGACGATCCTTACAGCAAACAACATACATGAGTTAGAGAGAACGCACACTTGCACTTTAATGTGTTGTTGTGCTGCATTTGTAGCCACTTATTACAATGCAGTTAAAGATCTGGGTGGGTAACCGGAAGCCCTCATGGTTACCCACAGTGTGGTCGAGCACATGCGGTGCTGTACCGGCGGTGTTTTGATTCTGAATGTCTTCTTGTTTTTGAACAAATCTTTTAAAGGAATAGTTCAACCAAAAATGAAATTAGTGTCTCATGAGATTACAATGCTCATGTGTGAAAATGCATTCTTCTGCAGGCTTACTGCACTGAATGAACACATCCTTTGCTGAAAATGTGTCGAATGAAATGGAGCATCTTTTATTACGTTATTCTAATGCATAATTCATTTATTCAGACTTTTGTTGTCATTTAGCTATTGTCAAAATGGAGTAAAAACAAAATTAGTCTGCATTGCTTGCTGTTATTGATGGAATTGCAGACATGCAAATTTAAAAGGTTTAAATTTCTGTGACGTATAATGCCACTATATGGAATTGCAAAAATAACATTGATTGGTCAAACAGTCAAGTTTGTTTGTATAGCACTGTTCAGCAATACACATTGTTTCAAAGCAGGTTTACAGAAAATCATGATGTTAATGTTTATAATATGTTAATATCTTCATGCTTTATAGTTGCATAATAGATTTGGGCGATACTAGTTTACATTTTGCAATGATACAAGCAATCAATCAGTTAAAGTTAGGGTAGTCAATTTGTTTTATAAACACTGTTTCTTATACTGGTCGAAACTCTCTTCACATCCAGCAATCAATAACAGAAGTGGTCTAAATATTAAAACATGTACATCTTTCTGTCTCAGGACCAATAAATGTTGCAAAAACCAATCATTGCATTCGGTCCGAATCAACGCCAAAATGAATCTGCAACAGTCAGGTGGTACAGTTAACAGCTCTGTAAGATGTTTACGTTCATCATTATAATAATTTGATGTGCTTTGAGACATGAGGTCATTTACCTCCATCTCTCGTGACTCTTTGCAGACTCTTCTGTGTGCGTTCATGTGTTTTGAAGACGTGTTCTTGTGTTTTGGAGACGCTCTGAAGGGAGGGTGGCATCTTATGCTCTCAAAGCTAGCTTGCTATTGCTAGCCTCTCTGAAATTGCCTACACTACCTTTAAGATGCCATGTAGTATACGTATATCACCCTATGCAAGTATGCGGATAAAGCTGGACATACTTATATATAAATACAAAGAGCTGGGTGATATAGTAACATTTTGTGATGTTAAAAAAAAACAGGCAGTTGAGATTTGTTACATAGATTTGGTGTTTGTTATATAGTATATATTGCTTTACATGAGTAAACTATGTATGCGGAAAAAGGTGGATATCCTATATATCCAACTTTTTTAGAGAGCTGTGCAATAATATAATTTTCATATAACATAGATAGTCCTTAATTGTGTTTATACTTTTTAGGGATAAATTTAAATGCAAGAATGGCTTACTAATAGAATCTGTATATTAAGATGAAATATGTGTATTCTACAAGAGAAAAACACACACTTCCCCTTTAACGATGGATAATTAGACTAGTTGTGGTTATGTGAGCCCACTACTGCACTGTACTGTAAGTTGCAGAAGTGTGCTCAGTTGTGTGCCGATAAATAAAGATGCATCTAAAAGTAAGCTTCTTCCTCTAGGGCTTGTTTTAGTGCGGGCAGGGGCGTACCCATGGGCACACTTGGCATTTTCGTGCTCTACGGCTTCGCCTTTACTCAGCCGGGACACACGCACACCTCTGTCCTCACATACACACATACTCATACACACTGTTTACAACCTTGAAATCAAATAGCCCTTTCAAGTGCAAATGAATGCTTCTTTCCATCAGATAAGAGTGACGTGAACAGATTTGCAGATTTCCATTTCAAAGCGGCAGAGTTTGTCTTGATAAACAGCTCTCCGGCCTGATTGCAGAGTTTACAAATCAGCTCCGAAAGCCCAGATAAGCGGCCAACATGACCGATGCAAACTGGACATGACTCTGCCAGAACCCTGTGTGGATGCACTAACATTTGAGGCGTTGCTTGCATTAGTTTAGCGTCATTGAAATCGCTGGAGCTGCACAGCCGGACTGATCAAACAGGCTGTAGTTTGCCTGAGCGAATCACGGTATCAGCAGAAAACAGTGTAAATCTTGTCTGCCAGGCCCTTGTTCTGAATTCAAGCTGTGTTGTAAATACATTCATAAATCTGCAGATAAATGTGAACGTTCACTTACAGATTAGCATGAGAGATTACCGCTAATCAGACGTTGTGGCTGTAACTCACACATGTAAACTATGCATTCATGCCAAGAAAGCAAACACACACAGACAGTGTTTGTTTAGAATGCAATACTCTGTATACTTCTTACATTTGAATCATCTTGGAAATACATGCATTTATTTTGCTTCTTTGTTTTGCATCTTTCCAGCCTGATAAATCATTTGTCACACTGGGGACGGAAGGTCAAGTTTAATCAAGTCACGTTTGCCTTACAGTATTCCGCGTAGATTTCACACAGTTCGGCAAATGTACAGTAGTTGGTCTTCTGGGAAGTCCGTGCACAGAAAATGTGCGTACTGTGCACAGTTTGTATAGTCTACTACATTAATAATAATAAGAAATGTTTCTTGAGCAGCAAAATGTTGGAATTATTTCTGAAGGATCATGTGACACTGAAGACTGGAGTAATGATGTTCAAAATGTATTACATTTTAAAATACAGAATATTCAAATATAAAACAGTTATTTTAATTTGTAATAATATTTCACAGTATTACTGTTTTTGCAGTATTTTTGATTAAATAAACCCAGCCTTGGTGAGCAGAAGAATTTTTTTTCAAAAGTCTTAATTACCGGTATTCCAATCTTTTTGTAGTGTACTGTATGAAATAGTAAAAGTGCTATATAAGTGTGCATTTCCGAGTATAACCACACATTCAATAACATGAGATTATAAAGAGCTGTACAGGAAAGAATGTTGTCGAAATGTAGAACATACAGTGAATGTTAAATCCACCAGATGCTGATATAAGCACATTGTATTCAGATCATTATACATGTGTCGTTCAAAAATTACATCCTTTATCCTTATGCTATGCATACTATTTAGTGGCTGTTTTGAAATTCATATAACATTTTTTAATATCTTTTCAACACATACTGTATCTGCACATACAGCGACTTGTTTACATGGGATTAAGCAGGACTTGATATCAGTTATTCGGCTCCACCTGGTATCAGACATACAGATACAGGCTGACGGTCCTGCAAAACCCCCTGCGCACACATCTTTCTAATTCCATCAAGTGTGATATTGCCCAAATTAAATGAGTAGTGTCTGTTCTGCTAGGCAAAAATTAATTGTTGTCTCAGTTGTTCCTGAGGAGAAATGAAAGTAGAAGAGACAATGGTTGACATTCATTATTTAAAGCGCATGTGTATACCAGTTCAAATAATTTATTCATTTATTACTTTAGGAAGAATATGACAATTATTTGACTTATTTAGTGAATTATTTAACTATTTTAGTTTTTAGTTTTAGTCATATTACAAGAACATGTGAATAGCAGCTCAAACATTTTTTTATTTGATCATAGTCTTAGAAGAATATGAGTAACACTTTATTTCGATGGTCCACTTTAGACATTCTACTAAGTAACTTTGCAACTATATGTCAACTAACTCTCATTAGAGTATTAGACTGTCTGCTTACTAACACTTTTTATTGTGATGCTCCCCAATAGACATTCTACTGACTATAAGTAACTTTGTATGTCAACTTATTCTACTAACCCGAACCCTAACCTAACAGTTTACTAATACTCTAACGGGAGTGTTGCTGCCTTACATTTGTAAGTACAATCAACTTCGATGTTTAAGTCATTTCAAATTAAACTGACTTAAAAAATCGGTAACACTTTATTTTGATGGTCCCGTTTGATGGTCCCGTGCTATTGACTATAAGTAACTATATGTCAACTAACTCTCATTGGAGTATTAGTAGACTGTCTGCTAAAATACACTGTATTTTATAATTAAAATAAATAAAAACTGATAATTAAACTAACTATAATTAAAAACTGATGAAAACCATCAGGATCACGGCATCTGGTGATCTATGTTATATGTTCTGTACACCTTATCACTAGGTGGCGATAGTGAAGCGTAAAAATCGAAAGAAGAGCAGTGCTAGTGACAACGTCAGCGATAACATCCCGATTGGCACAGTAGGGGGCGTTACTTGAGGGAGGGGACGTAATTCGTTTGTAGTGCTGCAAAACACAGTCGGACACACTTGATGAAAAATGATGAGCAATGTAAAAACACATGTTGTCATAGCTTATTGATTAATGAGAGTTAGTTGACATGTTGTTGCAAAGTCATGTATAGTTAGTAGAATATCTAAAGTGGACAATGGAAATAAAGTGTAACCTGAGAGGTTGTTGACAACTGAGCGATAAAGTGAATGTGGACCTGGACCTTTTGTGAACCTGGACCACAAAAGCAGTCTTATGTGTCCATTTTTTTAAAATGTAGATTTATACATCACCCGAAAGCTGAATAAATAAGCTTTCAATTGATGTATGGTTTGTTAGGATATGACAATATTTGGCCTAGATACAACTATTTGAAATCGGGAATCTGAGGGTTAAAAAAAATCTAAATATTGTGAAAATCGCCTTTAAAGGTTTCCATTTCTTTTGGCGATTGTGCTGCATCCACTTACAATAATAAAATTTTGATATATTTAAGGTAGGAATTTACTAAATATCTTCATGGATCATGATCTTTACTTAATATCCTAATGATTTTTGGCATAAAAGAAAAATCGATAATTTTGACCCATACAGTGTTTTGTTGGCTATTGCCACAAATATACCCGTGCGACTTAAGACTTAAGTTTTGTGATCCAGGGTCACATTTACAGAATCATTTGATGAGAAATGTTTTCTGAATATGAGCACACTGACATCTCCTCTGAAACTCTAGAGGTGACTGAATAAAATAAAACAAACTTTTTTGAGCACCTTTGCGGATGTAAAGCACAATCATCGCGCATCTCAATAACGCCCAACAATGCAGCAGAGGTGTCTTCCTAAACCATAATTACAATGTCCAATCTCTCTCACAGTCTGACAGTCTCACTCCACCCTTTCCAGTCTCACAGCGTGATCCACATCCCATCTTCAAGACATCAGCCAATTCTGCCAAGCTTCCCGCCCAGTACAGCGGAATCAAATCCACACTCCATCAGGCCCCAAGAAAGTCTTTCATTATCTGCTCATCCTCTCAGAAATCCTACCCTGCCCTTATTTGTAACTCTCCATTTACACTTTAGGATTGTCTCATAACCATGTTCAGAATGGAATACTATAAGTTGAATACTACTGCACAGTATGTAGTAGTATCCCCCTTATCTTGCAAATACGGAAGCTATATTTTGTGAATGTGTGAGACATCTGATTCATTGGCTGCTATGGGTAAATAACTCGAAGAATATTGAATAACAAAGTGCAGTAAATGGTGTGTTTGTGATTATGATAATACATTAAAATACAACAAATACCAGTTTGCAATATTAAGCAGCATGACGGACTGATTTAGGACAGGTAAAATAACTGAAGTGAACCGAATTACAACGAAGCATCGCATATTCAAGTTACAAATGCCTGTTTGATACTTTATTGTGTTGCATACTTTTTTTACATAGCCTACTATTAGTAAACAGAAGCAGTATCCACCTTATTTTTAATGTAACATCCACCTTATTTTTTCATTAAAAACGATATAGTATGTGAGAAAAGTATGCAATGCAATATAAAGTATCAAACGGTATTGTTGCATTGTTGTCAAATGAAGTACATTGAAAAATAAAAAGTTGTGCATTTACTATATATGCTACTGCAATTCAAAAATTCAATCAAAGTTTGATGGAAAAAAAAACTAAAAATATACAATGCATTTAGTACTTCATTAATGTATCTCATACATACAGTTTCATGAAAATGTAGTTGACGGAATCAACCTGAATACAACGAATCTGTATAAGTTAGGTACAAATATCTCTATTGCACTTTTTGCAGTGTGCAACTGCTATTCTGAACATCAAGTTTTTTACTTATCTTTTTGGGTTTCTTTTTGATGTTTGCAGTCTTTTTCAACATTTGATGTACACTGCACAAGTCATTTCTGACACATGACATCTATATTTGACAGGCTGACATGATGGTGACATAATACTAAATGCGCTTGTAATGTCTGTGCCAGGGAATTTAGATGTCAATCACCCCTGTGTGACTCCACCAGCTCATAAATATGCAGGCAAGTTATTTAACGCCCTTCAAGACCGCTAATGTCTTTACAGGCTTCCGGTTATAGAGGTGCTTTATTCCCAGAGAAGCTCTGAGCTTGATGCTTACGATGCTCTAAATTAGGACAAATCTCGTTAATACTTCTTTACCAAATTCAGCCCACCCATATTAGACCCATCCTCCCCTCGGGTGCGACTCCAACCCACACTGAGGCACATAATTTGTTGCTTAGAAAAAGAGAGACTTTTCTTAAAAACCCTAAAATAGAGGCTCTGAATCTGTCGCCGCACTTAAGAGCGTCGTATTGGGTCGAGATGGTGTGAATGAAAGACGCTTGTGAGGGAACGGGGTAGAAGAAGTAATATCGAGTTCAGACACTAGTCCATCCATTCTCAGGACCAGAAGCGAGGTAATTAGGACTGCTGGGAGGGACAGGGTGCTACTCTCCTTCTCAGCAGGTCTTTTTTTTTTTGTTGTTGAAATGATTTATCTGGTAGGAGAAAATGCTGGAAGTGCTAGTCGGTGAAAATACAGTGGGTTTGATTCTCTGGACCTGAGCCTCATGCATAATAATTCACTTTGTTTCCATGCATATCAAAAGTTTGTGCATGCAGGAACAGGAGCATATGGATGAAAAGTATTGATATCCGTATCCAATGGTTTGAAGTTTCTGCTATTTTTCTGGGGCCTTGTTTTAAAAATACATTCATTATGTAATATTGGATTCTCCGTGGCATGTTTTCACATTTTTTAAGCTAACCTATACAGTGCTTTAGAACCCACTTTCTCAATATGAAATTAAGTAACTAGCTGATTAATAGAAAATAAAGTACTGTTTATTTGCATATGACAGACAAAATGTAAACATTTGAATGCCACAATTACAAAAAGTAACCTGCTCATTCTATAAAAATCTCTTTAAATTCAATCTTTTCTCACTGAAACATAAAGGAGCACAAGTTAGAGCTGTACAATTAATCAAATACATAATCATGACTACAGAATTTTGTGATTAATTATTAAAAGTGCTGATTAGATCTACGTCTGTTTCTATTTACAATGTTTTTTTGCAGCGTTGCAGTGTTTTAACCAATCACAGTGTTCTTTACAGGTGTTAAAAGTCTGTCAGTAATCACAACAGGCACTAATCAGTGAGTTTTAATCTGATGGATGGGTGTTTCATGTTTTCTATTCTTGAGTGCTGAAGAAACATCACACGAGACTCATCATGAAGCTGTAAAATGAAAGCAGAAAGCATTGTTGGTATTTTGGAATTGTGTAGGTTGGGATTAATGCAAATATAAATGTAAATATAAATATAAATAGTGCACCATCAAACTTCTGCCTTGTTCACCATATTATCCATCTATCCATCCATCCACCCACCAGTTAATCCAACTGTCTGTCTATCATTATTTTTGTCTGTCTGTCTATCCCTCCGTTTCTATCATCGTCTAGTATGGTTGTGTGATTGATTGCAGTAAACATCCCGGTTCTGAGATGTACCCAAGTCACCTTCCATTTATAAATTGAGGAAAAATTCATTCCATCCACATGGTGAGATGAAATTGCTCTCTGTGCATGAAAGTAAACTTGTGCAGTTGATTTCATTAGTAAAACCAGCTGCAACTGTAGAATTGCCTTTTGAATATGACAGATGAATTTAGTGAAAAGTGCTTTTTGAAGTATCCATAACCAAGAAGATCCTGAAGGAATGTGTAGTTGGAATTTTTATCATTTATTTCAAACCAGTCAAATAAGATTATGTTAAAAGTATTCTTTTAAATATCGTCTATCTTTATCATAACTCTGCCTGCATGTATTGTCTTGGAATAATGTTTTGCTACATTCAATTCCTTTCATGCCCTACAAGAACATTTTATCCTATTCAGAAGCATAAAACGATAAGCTCATGTAAATTGAAATAACTCATTAAACATGAAAGTATAATGCAATTATTTAAGATTTTTCTCATTATATAGAAACTTTTTGGCATAACGGGTTCTTTAAAAACTCAAGAATATAACCCCAGTGAAACTTTTTCAAGTGTGGATGACCAAAAACATTCAAGAAGGCCTACAAAAAAGAACAAAAGAATAGCAAATTGTCACAATACTCTCAAATTATATTTCAATAGTAGACAAACAAAATTTCAACCTTTTCGGCCTTTGTCAGGCACTCAAAAACATTACTTGAAAACTTCTTGAAAATACAGTGGGTGTGGACAATAAACAATACAGCAATTAACTGATGAAGACACGCGACTCTCCAAAAACAATGAGAAAAAAAAACAGAATTTCCCAATAAGAAGGCATTTTTAATTGTTTCCCATGCCTACTCATGTGTATGACTTTCAAGTTGTAATGTTTTGAATACCTGGCGAAGACCTAAAGGATCGAAACATTTTTTCTTCTAGTTTGAGAGCATCGTGACAAAGTGCTGTTCTTTTGTTCTTACGTTGGAATCCTACAAGAAAATTCCTATTAGGATTCTTTAGGGTTGTTTTCCAATTAGCCTATAATTGATTCCAGAATCTTTTAGCATTTTATTATCTTGAATTCCCTAGTTTGTCACTTGAGCTGTTAAACCGGCAACACCAGTGACAAACGAGTGCGCAAACATTCTCAAGTCACATTTGTTTCTTATAAATCCTGACGTGTGTGCGAAGACTTTTTTGTGCGAACACAACATCTACATGAGGCCTTTAGTCTTTAAGCCGATGCAGAGGGACTGACTGCAAGGTAAGAGGTTGGAAGAGGGATTTTTCGAAGAGGTTTAAAAGTGCTATTGTTACGGAAAGCACATAGTGTTCCCTGTCTGTCTAACATCTGCGTTCTCTGGGGGATTTTGCAGGCGAAGTGTGTGAGTGTGAGTGCCTTGACACGGGAACTAAGGTACCACTCGATGAAGGTAATTCTCTCTCTCTCTGCAATAAATTGAGAGCATATAAATATATATAAGAGGAACAATGATCTCATTAGTCACATTTAGCATGAAGAGTTATGGCCGTGTTGTTCAGTGGCACTCTATCCGTACTCTGGGAAAGCTGCTTCATGTCCACATCAGCGTTTGCCAGCTATCTGGGCCAGTGCATCATCAGCAACAATCGCAGCTGTCAGGCTCTGTGCTGCTGACAAAATGTCAACGGCAAACGTTCATATGCATTTATATGCGCCTTTATTTTTCCGCAGGCTATAGCTATTTTGATGTCTTCTGTTGAGGGCATTTTTCCCCTAGATTTCTAAAGGAAAAGACAATTTTGTGATTGTTTACTCACCCTCATGTTGTTTCTTTGCAACACAAAATCAGACATTTTAAAGAATCTCAAAGCTCTACTTTTAAATATGATGAAGGCAAACTTTTGAAACTCATCAACGGTTTGTTTAGAAACAGTGCTGTAACAGCATATGCACGTTCTCTTAAAGGTTGTATCAGTCATTTCAGGCCCAAAAAAGGCCGAAACATAAATGATCACATTCACCTAATCTTTCCTAACGATCCGCTAGCTGCCCGCCCCATAAGCATGCCGTCAAAAAAACATGTCTCTGTAGGCAGCCTAGGCTCTGAAATCTGCACACAAAACAAATGGGTACAACCACCACTCAAAACCAAAGTAAACAGTGTTCCAACCAATCACCGACAGGGGCGGGTGTTGTGAGGTTTTGAGCTCGTTCACGGCTGGACGCGAAGTCGGAGCAACACCCGAGCACAATAAATCGAAATAAAACTGAAATCATGATTATTAAATCAAAGGTTGTGATTTGACTAAAGAACTACACAGCTGATGCGCTGCGTGTTTCAGAGTGAGCAGTGGCACTGTGGTAAAATAGCATGTTTTCAGAGCAGCTCGCTTCACAGTAAATGCTGCTTCTCACAAACTCCATCTCTGCCAGCGCTGTGAGTTTAATGTTCATTTGGGAACGCAATGTGCACTTAAATTCACATTCACATCATTTACAACCTTTTCCTGGATAGTTTACATAACTTCACCAATATTACGCCAAAATAGAAGCTGGCGGATTTGTTAACAACTTGAGAGTTTGAATGTTTGAAAGTGAACAATTTTAGACAACTGTACGTATTTGTATTGTAACGTCTTGTATTTTTTGTAAAGAGTGAATGTGAACTGACTTCAGTCAACCATGAACATGAAAATGAGTGTTGTTAAATTATTGAAATATTACCTTTAAAATCTTAGGAGGGACTTCCAGGTACATTTTTCACATCTTAGGGGTTCGGCTGACAAAAAAGTTTGGGAACCCCTGTCTTAGGCTCTGTTTATTAAGATGCGTTTTGGTCAATCGGATCATGAGTAGACGAGGGAGACACATTCCCGTTTACACCTGGTGTTTTAATCCGTCTCTTTTGTCCACTTTCAACCACTTCTGTCCTGATTTCTTCGAGGGGAGGGTCTGTGGGTGGGTAAATGTATGGGCTTTTTCAGATCTTTCGATCTAGTGGACAAAATAAGCTTGTGCAATTTACATGTGAACATGACCGAAGGAAGGCGACAGAAAAACACACGGAGAACATCAGGTTTAGTTTCTGCTCTGACAGACACAAGACCAGCTGAACGCTGTGAGTGTGTGTTAGAAATCAGGAATGGTGAGAGAACATTGTGCTTGGTATGTTTTACATCTTCAAACCAAACGTGGGAGAGTAGACGGTCTTTTGTGTCTGTTTGAACACATTCGGCCACATTTTACACTACTAAAGCAATCCGGTCGGATGTGTTTTCGAATGTGTCGGATGTGTTTTGTGGAAAGTAGACAAGCTCAAAACGTTTTAGACTCTGTTTAAACCTGTATGCTGCATCATCCACTTGTGATCCGATCAACCAAAACGCATCTTAATACAGGTGTGAACAGGGCCTTACCTATTACCTTTTCACAAGACAAAAATTCTAAAACTAAAAACGTAAATGCCAACATCAAACTTTAATCCACCTTACGCTCTTAAAAGTAAAGGCTCCAAAAAGGGGGTTTTGCAGTGATTCCGTTGAAGAACCATTTTTGGTTGCCAAAAGAACCTTTCAGTGAACAGATCTATAACAGAACTATTTTACATTCTAAAAACCTAAGAACCTTTTATGCATGGATGTTAAATGAAACCATCAATGCAAGTAAAGAACCTTTATTTTTAAGAGTGAATTTCAATGCATTCTCAGAGAACATCCTATGATGCTTTTTTGTGCCTCAATAATAGCTGTAAACATCCTTTTCTTTCAGCGTGGAGCATGACTTCCGGCTTCAGGAGGGTCAGGTGACGCGAGCGTGGAAGGTTCCGGAGCAGCAGGAATCGGAGCAAAGCTCTCCTCAGCTGGTCTTTCCTCCTCCACGCCAGCAGGACTCGCCACAGGCCCTCCAGACGGTCAAGAAGAGCCGCAGGAAATGCTTTTGGTTCCTCTGAACACTGTATTAGCAGGACGTGACATCATTAGTCAACAAGGATGGTTTTCCAACCAACCTCAAGCCTCTTCTCTTCCGGGTCCTGTTTAGAGGCACAGGATTCATTCCTTGACGAGGAGCCCTTATTTATTATCTTTTTTAAAAGCATCTTCTGTAATTTTTTACAGAAGGCAAGTTTTTTAATGAAGATTAATGTCGTGGGCTTAAAGGCTGTTTGCTTTGATATTTCAGATTTATAGTCCATGGAGAGAATTAAAAACTTTCCACCTAAAAAAAAAACATCCTTTAAAAAACAAACAAAAAAACGATTTTCTGTCATTATTTACTTTTTAAGTGAATTACAGGTGTTGACCAATCAGAAACACTCGTGCTGTGAATCATTTTGAGTGTTTGTTTTTTGCTAACATCACTTACTGCACCTTTAAAGGGATGGTTCAGAGTCATTTCAACCTAGGGTCCTTTACACCATGACCTCGAGCCAAAGGCCAAAATGGCTTAGTGCAGATGCTAACGGATCCTGTAAATTACCCCACTAATAATGCCCGAAATGGTACCAAACTTCTACAGTAGTACAAATAGGTTTTACAGGCTTTTCCCAAATCACCGAAGTGACCTCAACATCCGGGTTAGCAGTAGCATAAGCCATCAGACAAGTGTTATTTAAATAAACTCCTGATGTACTTACAAACTTCCCAATGCCTCATTGTATGAGTACAGAACCTATTTGTACTACTGTAGAAGTTTGGTACCATTCTGGGCATTATTAGTTGGGTAATTTACGGGATCCGTTAGCATCTGCACTAAGCCATTTGGCTGATATCTCTAAATAAACTCTAACTTTAATAATGTTCGACCAAGGGGGAAAAAAACTCGTTTGGCTCGAGGTCATGGTGTAAAGGACCCTAGGTTGAAATTACTCCGAACCATCCCTTTAAAGTCTGTTTATTCTGCTTTAATTTTCCAGATTCATGGTGGTAATTCATGTCTCAAAATCATGAAATGGTGAGAACGGAGGGGGAGAAGGGGCTTTTTGTTGGTTCATGTACCCTTTGAGCCAGTGCTTACCTGAACTTCACAACAGTCAGTGATTGATTCACAGTGACAGCAGGAGACAGGACGGTAAGGACACACGACATTAAAGAAAGAGAGACAGATAAAAAGAGGAATTACAGGTAAGAAATGGAAGCCAGATTACTGATTCATCATTTTGGAGCAATGAGGGTCAAAACACCAGCTTTTATACTATGAAAACGTTTCAACTAATCAATTATTCCACATGCTTAATGCTTTTATGTAGACGATCTAACAACTATACACGCACGGCGATATTAAGGCAGAGATAATGGGGGAGAAAGTGGATTTAAGAAGTGTGTCATTTCATTCTTTGTGAATGCCTAATTTCAGAATTCATTAAAAAGCTCTATAAAATATTTTACTACTCAAGACCGGTGTCATGTGTTGTTTATTTGTCTTTTTTTCATGGAGTGTTCAATCACAGATGGCATATTTTTCATACATGATAAATACACTTGACTGCTGCACAACAGGTGGGGAATTTATTTTCCACCCAGTCAAAGCTGCCAGAATATACTAATGGTGTGGAATAAAACTAAATAGCAAAATATGACTTTTTTGTGCATGTACCGAAGTGTATATTTACAACTACCTATAAAAATAATGTAGGCTATTTTAATTTTGCGCCTGTAAACAGATCCACACAGCTCTCCAGAATCGTGACTTCTATTTCTATTAATGCAACACCATCCACGTTGTGTGATTTCAGCTCACTTTCACAGCGATTCATTCTTCCACCAAGGAAATGTATTGACTTATATGCTATATGATTCAGACCGCATGTGACACTATGATGGTGACACTCCAACCACAGGTTACAGTAAGTGACTCGACAGATGATTGGCTGCTTTCAAAACAGTACTTTTCCAGTAACAAGCTGCTTTTTATTATAGTGCAACAATCGTTGTTTTCAATGTCATTTTTATTACAGCCGAGTGAGAGGAGATAAACAACTTTTTTTTTCTCCTACGTGAGCCTAAGAAAAGTTTGATTCATTCTAGTGAATCGGTTTGTCCTAAACGACCCACTCTCATATGTAGCTTTGTAAAGTTCTATTCATTCTAGTGAATAGAACTGAAGAAAACTGAAGAACTATAGAATATATACACAGGGTAAACGAGGGAACTAACTAGACACAGGTGGATGAAGGTATATTTAGGAGACTTGGCGTGTCGTATCATTGCTATTTCGATGATACTCAGCTTGACCATTTATACGCAACAACAGGTCAGCAATAAATCAATTAATAGCCTGTCTTCAAGATTTGAAAACATGGCTAAGCAATAATTTTCTGCATCTGAACGATGACAAAACATAAATTGTTCTGCTTGGGCCTATTGAAAAAACGTATCTGAGCACTATTGACTATTGACTATTGACTATTGACTATTGACTATTGGTTCTCTCGCTGTAACACAGTCTCAGCGCAGTCTCATCCCAAGACGTCATATAACTGACGTCTTGGGACGTCTTTTGACCATACGTCAATATCCGCCTTTTTAGGGTACCCTTAAACGTCGGTTAGATGACGATCCTGGGACGTCATACAACTGACGCTTTACCTTTAACGTCAGTTAGGTGACGGGGTAGGTTTAGGGGTAGGTTTAGGGGTAGGTTTAGGTCTGGGGTAGAGTTAGGATCCGATAACGTCATCTAACCGACGTTTAAGGGTACCCTAAAAAGGCGGATATTGACGTATGGTCAAAAGACGTCCCAAGACGTCAGTTATATGACGTCTTGGGATGAGACTCCATATCGTTCTTTTGTTGCAAAGGATCTGGGTTTTAATCTAGGTAGTGGCCTAAAGCTGAACAAACAAATCAATGCTGTTGTCATTTCCAGCTTTTACCACCTTAGAAGATTAGCGAAAGTTATACCCTTCTTAAGTAGGAATAGTTTTGAGATTGTTATTCATGATTTTATTTCATCACGTCTTGATTACTGCAATTTGCTGTACCATGGGCTGCCTGTCTCATCTATTTGTTTAAGTGGTCCAAAACACTGCTGCCCGTTTGCTTACCGCCAGTCGCAAATGGGACCACATTTCGCCTGTTTTATGGTCATTGCACTGGCTACCTATTCATTATCGTATTGAATTCAAAATGTTGTTGTTAGTATACAAAGCGTTAAACAATCTCGCTCCTCAGTACCTTTCAGAGTTGTTTACTGAACACAATCCAGTCAGATAGCTCAGATCTACTGCGGGTACCCAGATCCAGACTACAATGCAGGGGCGACAGAGCCTTTACAGTAGCTGGCCTCAAGTTATTGACCAAATTGCCACTTTCTATCAGAATAGTGATCACAGTGTCTGAGTTTGCTTGTGCTTTTAACGTCTTGTGAATGTTTATTTTAATTTTGGTGTTAGACCTAGGTAATTTTGTACAGAAAATGTGCTTTATAAATAAATTAAACTTGAAATATGAAACTTAAGAAACAGAATACACTTAATAGTCAAGTTTACTCATGTTTATCATTATAAACGCTATTAAAGGTTGTATCAGTGATTTCAGGCCCAAAAATAAATGTCTAATCTTTCTTAACGATCCGCTAGCTGCCCACCCCATAAGCATGCCGTCAAAAAACCGCGTCTCTGTAGGCAGCCTAGGCTCTGAGATCTGCACACAAAAACAAATGGGTACAACCACCACTCAAAACCAAAATAAACACTGTTCCAACCAATCACCGACAGGGGCGGGTGTTGCTCCGACTTTGCGTCCAGCCGTGCACGAGCTCAAAACCTCACAACACCCGCCCCTGTCGGTGATTGGTTGGAACACTGTTTGTTTTGGTTTTGAGTGGTGGTTGTACCCATTTGTTTTTGTGTGCAGATCTCAGAGCCTAGGCTGTCTACAGAGACATGTTTTTTTGACGGCATGCTTATGGGCAGCTAGCGGATTGTTAAGAAAGAGACATTTATTTTGGGCCTGAAATCACTGATACAACCTTTAAAACGCTATCTCACAACCAATTCGTACGTATTTTACGAGGTGGTTAATTCGTACTAATTCGTACGACCTCACTTGTGCAAATTCGTACGATTTGTCTAAACCCCAGTGACAGGTGGGTTTAGGGGCGGGGTCAGGGGTAGGTCATACTTACGAATTCATACGAATTGGGCAGCTCATAAAATATTCTAGGTCATTCCAAATATTATTAAAGGAAAACTGATGATATAAATGTTTAATTTTGAAACGGTGCACATAAAACTTTTGACACAGGCACATTTAAACTTGCCACTTTCTTCTCTTTTGAAGATTTTAAGTTTCTGCTAGAAAAAGAAGCTCTTGTGTTTGTCAGAGTAGCTCCATGGTGGAACACAGGTGAGCGCAGCCGACTTCACTCATCCACTCCAGATAAACTCAGTTGAATAGTGGCCCGAGGCTGAGGAAGACACTTCCACTGAACTCTACATGCTGGTGAGATCCGCTGGGAGTTTGGAGTGGAAGTGCTTCTGTCATGTATCAAGCTAAAACATCTTAGAGTTTGACCTATAGCTGTATCCCAGCTAACGGGGCTTTCTCAAAACTTTGACCAACATTCTGGCGTGGTTAGGAACAAATATTCTTCCAGTGATATTAATAGAATGTTTGCTCAAAGTTAAATGTTTAAAAGTTAAAATGTTTTTAGGAAAAAAGCTGAACAATGTATAAATAACTTTTTTGTGAAATTAATTTTTTAGACATTGTTCAGCTTTTTTCCTAAAAACATTTTAGTTGGCTTTTTTTCAAATGTAATTGTTTCAGAATGTTCAGAGAACTTTTGCAAAATTATAAAATAGAATGTTCCCTTAATGTTTACATAACCAAGAAAAAAAACTTTTAAAGTCCCCCTGTAGTCAATAATTGTCTCCCTTAAAACTCATCTTTGATCACCAAAATTACATATTTAAATGATGCCTTAAAATAGCTTGAATGTAACTCTACACCCTTGCCTCATTTAGTATATGTGGTTCTATGAATATGCAAATGAGCCCCGCCTCCACTCACTCACTCAGCCCAGAGATCCACTCGTTGACGATCACACGTTGATCTGATTGGTTACAAGGTAGTTTGTGACGCCAGAAACACCAGCGATTTCAAACCGTGTTTGCAGTTTTAAGGAGAAAATACTGAGCAATGGTGTTGGCTTATGAATTTGCACATGGTTTGTCTTAAAGCATTTTAAAAACACCACATAGACATATAAACCAATCTGGATTTTCACCACAGGAGGACTTTAAAACATTTAATAAACCAGATTATAATTTCCTGTGCCCTAAATATACCTTAATAGTCTTATAAACTCCCTTTAACTATAAACCAGTTCCTCAATGACATCATCATCCTCCAGGAAGTGACCTCATTTTGGTTGAAAACAACAGCACAGTAAGTAAATATGTATATTACGTATATCTCATTGCCCAACAACACAATCTGTATTCAATGCCAGTGATTCATTACCAAGCAGAATGAATGATCCAGCCACCAATAAAGAGCAACGCAGGCAATGTACGATATTTTGTCAGCCTGTCAGATCTTTGCATAGACATCTAAAAAATCTGCTATAAAAGCTGGAATCGATTTTTTTGCGTTTCCATTAAAATTCACTTGAGTCAGATCTCTGGCAACCAAAAGCCCAGTATCTGAAAGAATCCTGCATATTTTTAAAGAAAAGAATATAAAACCTTGTATGGAGGCATTTTTATAGTTTTCATAGGCTATGGTTACACCTCAAATTATTTTTCCTGCTTGTTCAAATTTAAATGAAATAATGCAACTAAATTTTACTTAATTTCATTGCTTTCCAGCAACTGAAATGAGTCGTTGGGACTACATTAATTAATTTAGTTGCATTAACTTGGGCAGTTCACAGCATGCATTGAATGGAACTGGGTCTAGAAAGTGAATGTTGAAAATAAGTAGGCCTATAAAGAAGTGTTTTTGTGTATAATATGTTGTAAGAAAAAGAACTATAACAAATACAGCTCCATAGTTTCTGTAGTCACTACAGCATCCCCTGTCAACATTTAGCCATTAAAAATGAGCTGTTTTTAAAATGACCAACAATTATAAGTATGCTGACATTAAGTTTAGCCTGCACTTATAAGAAACAGTTGTTTCTTTGCTTAAACCTAACAAATGACCCGGAAAGTACTGTGTAATTAAAGCGGTTTTACAGCATAACCGTCTGTAATTATAGTGTACCTATAACATATACAATATAAGTATAAGGGAACAATATTTTAAGTTTGGGGAATAAAGGGGTAACAACCAGGAGAATTAAAAAAATATATTTATACTGTAAGTATTATAGAACTAAGGGGTACTTATTCTACTATTATGATATAACAATCTTACATTTGGGAGCAATTTAGCATGAACATACACTGAGTATCTTTTTGTAATATGGTGAACCAATACATAGGCTACTGTATAGGCTTTTTAAAAATTACAGGGTACATATCTATGCATTTAGAAAGTAATATTTTTAACAAAAGTGCACTGAAAACTAAAACTATTGCAACTTTTGCTTAAATCTTGGGGAAAGATACTCTTGTTTCATGTAGTGGTGCTTGTTACCCCCTTGTTCCATGTAGTTACAGGGTAAGTACAATAAAAATGCATACACAATCTTATACCACTTACTCGGAAACCTTTATTTATTATACAAGCACCACTTACCCTGCATGTAACCACATGAAACAAGATATATTTCCCAGTATTTAAAAAATTGCAATAGTCTTAGCTTTTCTTGCCTTGAAACATCTTAGCCCAAACTTAAACATCTGCACTTTTGCTACCAAAAAAAGGTATAAAAAAGCCAAAAAGTATAAATACATAGATATGCACCCTGTCATTTTTAAAAAGCCTAAACAGTATATTTGGCACACAATTATTACAAAAAGATACTCAGTGTATGTTCTTGCTAAATTGTTCCCAAATAAGATTGTTGTATCATAATAGTAGAATAAGTACCCCTTAGTTCTATAATACTTACAGTATAAATATATTTTTTAATTCTCCTGGTTGTTACCCCTTTATTATCCAATCTTTACATATTGTTCCCTTATGCTCACATGCAAGTACTTGTACACTATAATTACAGAAAGTTACACTAAATTCCTCTTAATTACACAGTACTTTCCGGGCTGTAATCTAAAGCGTTACCCAACAATTTGTTGATTCCTTTACCATGCAACTTCAAAGTGCAAAAATATGACTAATAGTGCATCATAAACATGAATAGCAAAGAGAAAATATAATGGTTTATTATTCATCATAAAACACACTCAAGCATTTCAGGATACATTTAGAAGTCTAATAAACCCTAGAAGGTATTCAATCTTATTTAATAGGGCCAATTGACAAAACACCATCAAAAATAGAGAGCTAATCAGTGTTACTAACATGAGGCTTGAAATAATGATATCTTCGGTACGCTTCGCTCTGTCTCATTGAGAGCTCATTAAAATTAAAATGAGAATATGAAACACTAAAGCCATATTCATGTATCTCTGTAATGGTGATTTGCAGAAATGTGATACAACATATAAATTAATAATGAAATCATTTAAAACAAGTCTGACTGAAAAACACTTCACACCAATAATAACAGAAAAACGTTATGGCTGTCAATTGATTCCAATAAATCATTTCACTCATATGCATTGCTTTTAGTATAAAAACAAATTGTGTAAAGTAAATACAACAGGGGAAAAATTATTTTCAACAATCAGAAACTTTGAGTAGTTAAAGCACAATCTACATGTATACTCAATTCAAACATGTTGGCAACAGAAAGCTCATAAGATGACTTTAATATAACAGTAAGTTGTTTAAATATATTCAGAATACAATTTATAACAGTGAATTCAAACAATGAAAAAATCTGGTGAAACAATTTTTACTCATAAATTGTTAGGACATTTCACATACATAAAGCATCAGTATAATGTTTTTCTTGAGTAAAGAAAACACTGTACTTATTCAAAGAACCAGTTCTTTATTTACCCTTGCATTGCGAACAAGCAAAGATGGTCCAGGCACTTCATTCATCTAGAGGCGGGGCGGAGTTATTAGGGTTGACTGACAGTTTGAGGAGCCAATGGAGTTACAAGCTTTAGTCACAAGTTGTTTCAACACTTTTCATTGATTAAATATTTGCATAACCCACAGACAGACATAAAAGGTGACCAATAGTACTGATTTATGGGAAATAAAGATGAAATATGGAGATATGAGGTTTCTGACTGACAGCTTTTTTAAATAAAGTAATTGAATTTTGGAAGAATTTTTGCATTAGAGTGAAATAAAAATAATAATAATAATAATAATAAAATATATCTCCATTCTCCTGAAGGCCCCCATGAATGTGCAAGCATAGGCATGTGTTCAATTCAATTCAATTCAAATTTATTTGTATAGCGCTTTTCACAATACACATTGTTTCAAAGCAGCTTTACAGAAAGTGCATTAAAAATGTACATAGAAAATACAGTTAGTTCATCATGTATTAATTTAGGGCATAACATATCGCCGGCGTTGAGTCGTCTCTTCACAGGCGTCGAGTCGTCTCTCCACAGGCGTTTAGTCGTCTCATCACAGGTGTTGGATCATCCGAAGTCTCCGTGAGAGGCTGGATACAAACTGGAGCTGACGAACGCTATTTACCTCGGGACTTGCGTCCCGAGATAACAGCAGAAAGGCAGATGAGAAATAATTAGCGTAGCTGATGTTCATAATATTAATGCATTCGATCTGATTCGGCAGTAGTATAAAAGGTAAGCATTATGTGAATGCTTGGTTAAAGAGATGCGTCTTTAATCTGGTTTTAAACTGGGACAGCGAGTCTGAGCCTCGAACAATATCAGGAAGGCTATTCCAGAGTTTAGGAGCTAAATGTGAGAACGCCCTCCCTCCTTTGGTGGATCTGGATATCCTAGGAATGACCAGAAGCCTCGAATTTAGTGATCTTAAAGAGCGCGACGGATTGTAGGGCGATAGAAGGTCCGTTAAATAGACTGGAGCTAAACCATTTAGGGCTTTATAGGTCAGTAGCAATACCTTGTAATTGATACGGAACTTAATAGGTAACCAATGTAGAGATGATAAAATTGGTGTTATATGATCATATTTTCTTGATCTAGTAAGAACTCTAGCGGCTGCATTTTGGACTAACTGTAGCTTGTTTATTGAGGATACAGGACAACCAGCTAATAAAGCATTACAGTAATCTAGTCTCGAGGTCATGAATGCATGAACTAACTTTTCTGCATCAGAAACGGATAGCATGTTACGTAGCTTAGCAATGTTTCTAAGGTGGAAAAAGGCTGTTCTTGTAACATATGAAATATGATTTTCGAAAGTCAAGTTGCGGTCAAGTATGACACCCAGGTCTTTTACTGTAGTGGATAAAGTAACAGGGCATCCTTCTAAATCAAAGTTGTATTGTAAGGGATTTTGTGGGTAGTTTTTCGGACCAATAAGTAATACCTCTGTTTTATCTGAATTTAATAGCAGGAAATTACACGTCATCCAGTATTTTATATCTTTAAGACATTCTGTCAAGTTAGATAAGTTAGTGGTTTCATCTGGCCGTGATGAAATATATAATTGAGTGTCATCAGCATAACAGTGAAAATTAATTCCATGTTTTCTTATAATATTACCAAGTGGCAGCATATATATTGAGAATAGTATAGAGGGCCTAACACAGATCCTTGCGGTACTCGATAGTTTACTGACGTTATCTTTGATTTTTCCCCATTTAAGCAGACAAAGTGGTAACGGTCTGATAAGTACGATCTAAACCAGCTTAATGCCTGTCCCTGAACACCAGTGTAGTTTTGTAGTCGATCCAGGAGTATTTTATGATCTATAGTATCAAATGCAGCGCTTAGATCGAGTAGAACTAGTATTGAGATGCAGCCTTGGTCAGAAGCTAAAAGTAAATCATTTGTAATTTTAACTAGCGCAGTTTCTGTGCTATGATACGGTCTGAATCCTGACTGAAATTTTTCATAGATATCATTTTCTTGCAAGAAAGAGCACAATTGAGCGGACACAACTTTTTCTAGTATTTTAGACATAAATGGAAGATTTGAAATGGGTCTGTAATTTGCTAGGTTATTTGGATCTAATTGTGGTTTCTTAATAAGAGGTTTTATTACTGCCAGCTTGAATATTCTTGGAACGTGACCTAAAAATAAAGATGAATTAATAATATTGAGAAGAGGCTCTTCCACTACAGGTAACACTTCTTTAAGTAATTTAGTGGGTATTGGATCTAATAAACAAGTTGTTGGTTTAGATGCAATAATAAGTTTATTTAGCTCTTCCTGTCCTATAGTTGTAAAGCGGTGTAGTTGTTCTTGAGGGGCGGTAATTGAGGCTGAATCATAAGACACCATAATAGATTGTATATTTACAATTGTGTTTCTGATGTTTTCTATTTTCTCAGTGAAGAAATTCATAAAGTCATTACTACTACATTGTAACGGAATATTTTGCTCAGGTGATGCCTGTTTATTTGTTAGTCTGGCCACGGTGTTAAATAAGAACCTTGGATTATTTTGGTTATTTTCTATTAGTCTGCGGAGATGCTCAGCCCTGGCTGATTTAAGAGCCTTTTTGTAACGTGACATACTGTCTTTCCACGCGATTCTAAAGACCTCTAAATTTGTTTGTTTCCATTTACGCTCTAAGTTACGAGTTTCTCTCTTGATAGCATGCGTAGCATTGTTGTACCATGGTGCTCTAGTTTTCTCTCTAACCTTTTTTAATCTAATTGGTGCAACAATTTCTAATGTACTAGAGAAAATGGTGCTCAAACTGCTAGTCATTTCCTCTAGTTCATCTGTTTGTTTGGGTTCACTGAGCAGCTGAGATAGATCAGGTAAGCTATTTGAGAATCTATCTATAGTGTTTGGAAGGATTGTTCTGCCTGGTCGATAACGTGGCGCAACATGACAAATTTCAGCAGTACGTAACATGCAAGTTACCATGTAATGATCAGTTACATCATCGCTTTGCGGTACAATATCTATATCGGTTGGATTGGTTCCATATGATATAATTAAATCTAGTGTATGATTTAGGCGATGAGTGGGACCACTGACGTTTTGCGTGACCCCGAAGGAGTTTAATAAATCTGTAAACGCAGTCCCTAACGCATCATTTGTGTTATCTACGTGTATGTTAAAATCTCCAACAATTATTGCTTTATCGACATTGACCAATAGATTTGATAGAAAGTCTGCAAACTCTTTTAGGAAATCGGCGTAAGGCCCTGGAGGTCTATATACAGTAGCCAAGGCTAGAGATAATAGGGATTTCTTTCTTAAATCTAATAGTGTAACATTTAGCACAAGTACCTCAAACGAATTAAACCTGTGACCTGTTTTCTGAGTAACATTAAGAATATCTCTATAGATTGTTGCAACACCGCCGCCACGACCAATCAGACGGGGCTCATGCTTATAACAGTATCCTGGCGGAGTAGACTCATTTAGACCGAAATAATCATTTGGTTTAAGCCAGGTTTCAGTAAGGCACAGTACATCGAAACTATTATCTGTGACCATTTCATTTACAATAACCGCCTTAGGTGTGAGCGATCTAATGTTTAGAAGACCTAGCTTTAGATATTGTTTATCACTGATATTGAGATTTTCTGGTTTAATTACAATTAAATTTTTCCTAGATCCTACATTATATATATTATTTGGCCTTACTAAACGAGGAATAGACACAGTTTCTATATAATGTTCTACATTGGTGCTTATATCAATTAAGTTGGGACAGTAAAGACTGTGATTTGGACTTTGACTTACTAGTCATATGTGTCTAGAATGCCTATGCATAAAGCCGGCCCTGGTTGCAATATCCTGCAATGTGAATTCTGAAAAGTCAAAAGTCTGGCTGTATGACGAATCCAAAAGCAAAGTCATTTGAAATAGGTTGTCAGAACCTCTTCCCCTTCGTTGTTAATCAGTTGCACTCGTTGATTCAACATCCGTGCTATCATGCCCGCTGCCCTGCTGTCATAAAAATCTCATGAGTGTCTGTTTGCTTGTTCCAGATCCAGCACTAGTCATTTCAAATAGGTTCAAAGCCATCTCGTCTGTAGTGTGAGTCACAAAGAGAAACTCCGTGGGCATCTAAAATGTGCTCTACAATATGCATTCAAAAGGAAAGACAGATAGTCTGACACAAGTCCGACATGGAAGTCCAGAGGAATGGACCAAAATACAGCAGTGGATTTTCTGGATGATCTAGCAAACCCTGAGGCAAGTTTAGCTACAACTTCTGTTTCCTGCTGTGGAAGGAGAAACATTGCCTTCAGCTTCCCGGGAAATCACACTGGGAACCAAAACCAAAGCCGAACAACTGGGGAAAAGCTACAGTCCCCGAACACACTCGACGGATCCAATGGTTCCATGAATCAAAGAGACCAAAGAGGCTAACTTCTCAATTGGGGCCAAACTATGAGGCGAGTTAGTCTCTGTATCTTTACAAAAAAATGAAGCATTCTGTTTGAACAGAGAAAATGCTGCCTTAAAGGGTTACTTCACCTCAAAAATTTAAACTTCTGTCATGAATTAAAAAACTTTCGTTAAAACTTTCGTTCCTCTTTGAAACACAAATGAAACCTGAGAGCTTTCTGTCCCTCCATTGACAGCTACGCAACTACCATTTTCAAGCCCAAAAGTAGTAAAAATATCATTAAAGTAATCCATGTTATTCCAGTGGTACCATGACGCATGCGTGTTGTGTTGACGTGAGAGCCGACGTTGTTTTGTGAACGTGTGTGAATTGGCCTGTTAAATGCTTGTCTGTTGTATTGCATCATAATTTTGTGTATAAGGAGCGCAATGTAAAGGAGAAATGAGTTGCTGTGATTTACGAGTCACAGTCTTTTGAAATCTTTCCCACGCAAGTCAAATGACCTTTTGCCGCCAAACACAGTGAGCCAACCGTCAACTCAATTACTTTTTTAAGTCCCCCTGTAGTCAAGAAAAGAATCCCTTAAAACTCATCTTTGGTCATCAAAATGACATATGTAAATCTTTGAAAAAATTTCTTCATGCCTTAAAATAGCTTGAATGTAATTCTACATCCTTGCCTCATTTAGTATACGCAGTTCTATGAATATGCTAATTTGCCCCGCCTCCACTCACTCGCACCAGCTCAGAGATCCACTCGTTGAAGATCACACGTTGACGTGATTGGTAACAAGGTTTGTGACATCAGAAACACCAGCGATTCACTGCAGTTTTAAAGAGAAAATACTCAGCAATGGTATTGACTTATGAATTTGCACATGGGTTGTCTTAAACCATATTAAAAACACATCATATAAACAACATTAAAAGCTGGATTTTCACCACAGGGCGACTTTAAACAAAACACTAAGGTTTGTGTGATGTAGTTGATATGGTATGGACATGATATGAAAATCTAAAACAAAGTGATCAATAGTAATCATGGTCATAATATTCCATCTTTTGTATTTGTTGCATTTCACGCTAGCTCAACAGATTCAGGACTTGCACATATACATTCACACTTGAATTTTGTCACCTCAAGCCAAAATGACAATATGCACAGGTAAAGGAAAAAATATTAGTGTTTATAATAGCCTTAATTTCTTTTTTAATTGTTTTTATTTACTCTGATTCTCATTGACTCTTTTGTGTTCAAAATAAGAATGAAACACTACAGGTTTGAAACAACTTGAAGGTGAGTAAGAAATGACACAATTTTCATTTTTGGGTGATCTATCCCTTTAAGGTGTGCTTGCATTAACACACTCTCTCTTTGTGTTTCTGAATCAGAAGAAACCCTGGAGCTCATGTTGCACAGTTCAGGTACAGTATCTCTCATTGGCTGTGGAAGATGTCCAAACAATGACAATTTAATCCACTCATGTAAAAACAGACCATTGGGATGGCACGAGTCTGCTTTAATATTACAACTACCGCTCATGCATGCCAATAAACCAGCTTATGTGTGTGAAATTCAGGTAGCGTATTCTGCACTGCTGCACAGAGACAGAAATAAAGAGGAGGAACAAGAAAGATATGACAAATCAAGAGAGAAGGAAAAAATGCGGGATGGATTCTGTGCACGAGCGATTGAGAAAGCGAAGTAGGGTAAAGACAAAAAACACACAAAGCATGCTGCATTTGTAGCTGAATTAATTCATGCCTCTGGCAATAACAAAGCAGAAACAAGCTGATAAGTTCTGACAAGGTGAACGGGCCGTGGCTTTGCCACTGCAGTCATACCTACATTTAAATGTACACAGGAGCAAACATACAGAGAATAAAAATAGAGAGAACAAGAAAAACAAAGACATGGAGTTCAAGGAACAGTTTGCACAAATAAAGTGCACCTGCTGCAAGCGCTGTTTATTTTTTGCACCTTATTCACTGAAGATGTACTAAAGATGTGCACAAATGTCGCTTTTAAATAAGAGGGTTTTCTGATAGCTGAATTTTATGAACAAGAATAAAAAAACTATCTGATTATACACTCAGAAAAAAAAAGGTGCAAAGCTGCCACTGGGGCAGTACACTAAGGTACAGAAGTGAAAAGGTATATCTTTGTACCATGCCCAGATAGCAAGCAACCAACGAACAAATGTTAAATCAATGTTAATGTGTCAAGGTTAACCACTTTGAATCAACATCACTTTTGCACACTGCAATTAATGTTTTTTATTTCATCATTGAATCAATGTTATAATGTGATGTTGGTTCAACATCATGCTTGCACTCTCACTAAATAAAACACAACAACTACAACTGACTTAAAGCCACACATGCAGCCTGAAATCAACTGCTATAAAAGAAGACAATAAATCTATCAAGATCTCAGCAGATGTTCTTTTTGAGAATTAACAGAGGTTTAAATGTTGATGGGTTTTTTTTTTCTGTGAAACAAAATGATAAATGTTGAAGAATCTTAATCCAGGTCACACTTTCTACAAATATTCAAAATGTCTTTTTGTGTTGCACTGAAAAACCACAGGGACAATTTTCAGAGCTTTAGCTAACATTCTGGCAAGGTTCTCTAGAAGTTCTTCCAGTGACATTGATAGAATGGGATCTGGTCTTTAATAATGTTCGAAAAACAATAGCTCAATCATCCATCGTTTATGGAGCTTTTCTTCTGAAACATTTTAGTTGGATGTCCATCCTATTATTTATTCAAAAGTAATGATCCTAATGATTATTTACATAGCCTTATGTATGTGGTTTGGAGACACTAGCCTATATGTCGTCTCATTAACTTTAATGGATGCAAGAACACCTCTTTTGAGAACGTCCTCCCATGTAGAGATACGTTTACCTGGCTATCTTTCTCCACACACTCATATTTTTAACTGTACTTTGTGATGAATAGCGACATAAATCACTGCTGACAGCCCGGTAAAACCTAAACTCCCATCCAGAAAAGACAGCATGTAAAATTAAGAGATGTAGAGAACAGCAATAAATCTCTCTTGGCTAACCCTCTCTCTCTCTTTCTCTCTGGGAACAAAGTCATCAGTAACTCTTCCACTCTGTCCACTTTATCAGGTATGCTTTTTATCTCGGTCCATCATTCTTTCTCTTTCTTTCTTTGTCCATCCTCTCTCTCCTGTCAGGACTTCACATTGAGTAAAACTTAAGACAAAATGACAGTATATGTCACAGCTAATCAAAACATATTTGATGTTCTATACTGTTATTTAGAGCAGGTAAAAAAAAAAACACTGTGGTTGGGACTATTTCAGAGTGACACAGCAGAAGAATGATTGATCTATAAGACAGCCTATTATAGATCAGTGCAGATCAGTGAACTCAACTGACCGATCAAAATTTGAAGCGATCAAGGCTGGTTGATACCTAGTTATGCCAGTAGGTGGCAACAAGTAGACTAACTGTATGATGACAGAGACAACAAATTTTTTCAACAACATGTTAAAAGCTTGAGAATTTGAATTTGCACATGGTGCCCCAGTCCGTGGTTGAGGCATCTGTTGAGACAACAACATGCCTGGAAACTCGTTCTAAGGGCACTCCGGCCCGTAGAAAGCTGAGATTCGAAAGGTCTGACGGCAAGTCGGAGTAACTGGTACTCAGAGCGTGCCTTATTACCATGCCCACCTCGGGACTCGATTGCGAAGCCAGAGCTAAAGCGGTCTCAAATGAACAGCGTTGCTGCGACTGCAGATGCCATATACCCCAGGAGCCTCTGAAATAACTTTAGTGGAACCGCACTCTTGCACTCGAACTGTCTCAGGCAAGTCAGCAGTGACTGCGCGCGCACGCTCGCTCGTAAGCTGCGTGCACATGGCGACCAAGTCGTTTTCCACACCGGGAAAAGAGATCCTCTGCACGGGGCAAAGTTTGCTCTTCTCCCAGTTGACCCGAAGGCCCATATGAGCTAGGTGCCGGAGCAGGTCCCTGTGTTCGCAAACCTGATCTCGAGAGTGAGCTAGAATCAGCCAGTCGTCGAGAGAGTACAGGATGCGAACACTGTGTTGTCGAAGTGGCACAAGGGCTGCCTCGACAACCTTCGTGAAGACACGAGAAGAACAAAAGATTCTCCCCCGGCCCTCCACCGGGGGAAGGAGTGGTCCTGCTACCAGCTCCTGTGAAGAATTGACTGCCATCTCTGAGCAGCCCGGCCTCCTCCACGGTGCGGCCCGGGTGAAAGCAGGATGCCGCCCTCGGTGGCGAGCAGGCTGAGGGTTCTGTGTCGACGGCTGGGTGGAGGCAGCAGCGGGTCGTCGGGGCAAAATATGTTTAATCGCCTCAGTCTGCTTCTGGGCAGTTGAGAACTGTTGGGCAAAGTCCTCAAACGCACCACCGAAGAGGCCAGCCTGGGATATGGGAGTGTCGAGGAAGCGGATTCGCTCTGTATTTCTCATATCGGCCAGGTTGAGCCAAAGGTGTCTCTCCTGGACCACGTTAGTGGACATCACCTGGCCCAGGGAGCGTGCGGTCACTTTCGTCGCCTGGAGAGTAAGGTCAGTGGTGGCACGCAGCTCATCAAAGAGCCCTGGGTCAGTCCTGCCCTCGTGCATGTCCCTGAGCATCTGGGCCTGGTAGACCTGCAGAATGGCCATGGCATGCAAAGAGGCGGCTGCCTGCCCTGCGGCTCTATAGGACTTATAGAGTAGACGAAAACCTACAGGCTTTGGATGGGTGCTTTGGGTCGCCACGGGAGGAAGCGCTCTGCAGACACAGCTGCATTGCAACTGAACGTTCGACCTGGGGAACCCCAGTGTACCCTTTAGCAGCGGCCCCATCGAGGGGAGAAAAGGCAGAGAAGGTCGCCGAAAGATCACGGGAGGATAAGGGTGTCTTCCAGGACCGCGTGGCCTCCTCATGCATGTCCGGGAAGAAAAGTATTGGGGTTGGATGCCGACGAGGATCAGCGGCCGCACCCAAAAACCAATCGTCTGCCCGGGAAAACATGGCAGTCAACTCGGGATCTGACTCGGACAATGCTGGCACACCGGAAGGCAGCAGCACAGCCGAATTGTAATCTCCCGAGGACTCCTGCCCACCTTGTGATGCTGCAATTGATGTGGTCTCTTCATCTGGAGCGCCGAACGACATCCGCGGGACAGCGTCATGGCACCCTGGCCACCAGGGTGTACCTTTTTGAGGTTGGCAAAGCAAGTACTTATTCAAAATAAGTACCTTCTCAAAGGCCACTGTCTTTATGAGTGAGTCATTCAAAAATGCACAACTGATTTGTTCAAAGACACTGATTCATTCAGGAACGAAACAAGCGACTTTCTTTATGAATGAGTCACTGGATCATTCACAACCTAGGCTATTTGTTCAAAAACCCTAATTAATTCAGGAACCAAAAGGACTGAGTGAGTCATTGAATCGATCACTGAACCGATTCATTCAACAACACTAAAACATTATAGGAACAAAACAAGTGACTTTCTTTATGAATGAGTCATATCATTCACAGCTGATTTGTTCAAAAACACTGATTCATTCAGGAACGCCACCATTTATTCTGCTGTGTCTTTGTTTAGAATTATTTTATTGTCTGAAATAGTCAAAAGTTACTTTATTACAGTCTTGTGTATTTAAGTGTTGAATAAAAGCAATATAACACAATTGAGCTGTTAATTGGTCATGCTATCGTTGTATGTATGAGAACTCTTTTCCATGCCAGAATATAACGTGCTCTTGGTATATCTACTTCACAGAGAACGAGTTACGGGGGAAAAAAACAGCAGGAGAAAATGCACAACAAAGACCCCACTTATACCCAGAAGGGGAAAAAAACACTTTAACAACTCAAAAAAGAGAGCAGCATCAAAAGAAAAGGATGAAAGAGGCCAGAGAGGACACAGGCGGGAACAAGCCTTCACTGCTCACATGAAAGCGAGAGGAAAATGATCCAGGGTGGATTCTGTGCTCCTGACTCCTGAGGTGAGACGAGAAACAAGCGTTTACACCCACATGTGTCTTTCCACTTGAACGGATTGAATGTTCTTCAGAGATTAATCACCATGATGTATGGCCACATCTCATTAATAAATGAAAAGGCAGAACAACAACAGAAGAAAAAAAAAGACTCATTAGAAGAGAAGCCATTCGGATACTACCAGCATACAGCATAGCATAGACTTCATTTTAGGTCTGTCAATCGATTAAATTTTTTATCCAATCACTCACATTGCATGCTGAATAATTCATTAAATGAATCAAGATTCAAGTAACTTTATTGACATGATAAAAGACTTTACATCGTTAAAGAATTGCTTAATATAATATATGAAGTGGTCAGCCTGTGGTAATGTCACACATTTTTAATGATGCTCCAGTGCTGGTGGGGCAGTATAGAGGCTAATGCTGTCATTTGAGTTGTTTATTAAGACAAATAAAAGCCAGTGAAGGAAAAGGCGTGTGATTACTCTGTGCACCTGCAGAAACAGTCAATATTTGACTAGAAATCCTTCAGTCATGAAGACACCTGCTGTTTTAAAATACAGTGATACAAACGTGATCTGATTGTGTTTTGGGAGCTGACATTTTTCCTAGTCTGTATTGATACTGGCAACCTATTGTGATTTTGTTCCCATCAATATCTGCAGGGGAATTCCAACATTTGTTTTTCGAATAGGTCTGTTTTTCTAATGTCCAATGTATTTGGACATTACTCCTTTGGCGTACCGTTTTTATATATATATATACTAGGGAAATGTTAGATTTTGGATAAAGCTATTGTCGTGGGAAAGAGGGTGAATCTAACTTCTAGGATGGCCTACAAAAGTACGCCATCATTGTTTCTAAGCACCGGATCGTATTCACTGTAAACCCGAACAGTGACATTAACCAGCTGGAATTCGTTTATTTCACTCAAATATTACTAAATATTATAAGTGAACCCAATGACTGATTAGACTTAACCTAAACAGAAAGAGTGCAGCAGACTTTTGTGTTTTCCCGTATTGATGATTGTAATGCCTTGGAGTAAATTGCAGGTAGTGCAAAACTCGGCTGCTAGAATCCTTATAGAACTACAAGAGATCATTACTCCCATTTTGGAGTTTGCATTGGCTCCCCGTTAGGTTTAGGTTAGACTTTAAAATTCTGATGCTTACTTACAAGGCTTTACATGGGTTGGCACCTCAATACTTGACCGAACTTCTAATTCCCAATATACTCCAACGCGTGACCTTTGTTCATCTGAAACTGTCTTTTAACTGTTCCTTTAACTCGCTTACGATTAATGGGAGATGGGCGTTTTCTTCATTAGCTCCAAAACTATGGAATTCTTTACCAATTGAGATAAGGCAAGCAAAATTAATTAAGCTTTAATTTTAATTTTATATTTTGGATTATTTTATATGGTTTATTTTTGTTTTGTTTTTGTTTCTGTAAAGCGCTTTGAGATGTACAGTTAAAGACGCTATAGAAAATAAAGGTTATTATTATTATTAATAGTTCCCAACATGCTTTGCGTCAGACTGCAAAATTTTTGTCTTTTTGCACAAGATAAATATAAGGAAGGGGTGTGTTAGTGTTTAATCTTATGTTATGTTGGGATTTATTGGGTTTCTGTTCTGTTGCAGTTTTGCAGCCTATCATTTTGTTGAAAAATAGATATCAAATTGAGACCATCCTTGACCAAAATGGTTTGGTCAAGGATGACTACAAAATTGGAAAAATATGTATATGGCATGTTGCATATATGCCAATTAGTCTCCTTGCTAGTTATATTAGCACTAACTAGCAGCTTTTGAAATTTTGTGAGTTAGCTTATTCAAAATTTCACTTGCAATTAACATATTTGTGTAGTACAAAAAAATCTAAATTTTAAGTTCTGCTAACTCAATCTTGGAGTTTAACTGATTACCTCAAAGTCCTGCTAACTTATTAGGGTTTACAGTGTTTTCTGAAATTCTGTTATACCATTTTATGGAAATGCTTCCTAAATGAAATTTAAGAGTTACAGAGATCATATGTCCTGAACATGAATGACCCAGCTGGGGTTTTAGTTGCAGCATCCCATGGGGACGGAGGTCAGCGCCGACGTTTCTGGAAGATGGACTTCATCTGTCAGTACTCCTCCTCTTAGTCTTGTCTCATAAATTTCAAAAACATGCTGTGCTTTTTCACCGAATCACTGTGGTAGTGATGGAAAGGAGCCCTGTGAGAAAGAGAGAGATTGAAGAAGGGAGATTAAAGGAGTGAGAGATGGGGATAGACAGAGGGGAAGGTGTAGGGGAACTTTACACCCAGGTTAGCTGTTGGCAGGTCAGTCACAGACTAAGGTTTGGAACAGTGACAGTGATAGGAATAATATGTTTTATTCAAAAGGATGAAACTGCAAGTGGGGCCGCCGAAGCTCTCAGCGATTCAGACTTCTTGTCATTTGCTGGGGTTCAATTAAGCTGCAAAGTATCAGGTTGACGTGAGGAGAGAGCAAAAGAGGGGAGAGATGGCAATGGAAGCCAAGTATATACCAACACAGCAGCTGTGAGAAAGCAAACCCTGAAGGAAGGCAGGGAATGAAATTCCCTCATTTTCAGAGCAGAAAACAAAGCTTTGTCCTCTCACGCTGCACATGAGCTCATCTCTTTAAATAAACATTCCTGTCCTTCTTCAAATAGAGATATATTCAGACTACTGTACATACTATCTCAGAAGAACACCATATGTGTACTGTACACAGTATCCAGATTTTCTATATGTTTTAGAATTGAATATGCTTATAAGTTGTGTGTTCCCGTTCGCCATCTCAGCCCTTGTAAAAATCAGCATCCTTAGAAATGCTTTGAACATAGAAAGTCAGTGGAGAAAGTAGTATAGTTCATCATAACATCATAGGAGTATATGACATTCATCTTTCAGACGAATACAATCGAAGTTATATTAAAAAATGTCCTGGCTCTTCCAAGCTTCATAATTGCAGTGAATGGCTGTATGTCTTTGGAAGTCCATCAGAGCGCATCTATTCCAGCCCGTTCTCATCCCAAGGCGTCATACATGTGACGCTTGTGACATTTCGTCGAAATCTTACGCACATGGCATCCTTTAGCATCAATATGAGACGCAGATCCCAAGGCGTCATAACCCTAACCCTACCCCAGACCTAAACCTATACCCATAACAGTGCGTGTTATATTGACGCTAAAGGATGCCATGTGCGTAAGATTTCGACGAAATGTCATATGGCGTCACCTATATGACGCCAAAGGATGAGAATGCGTTGTCTATTCATGATAAAAGTTCTCCACACGGCTCCGGGGGTCAATAAAGATATTCTGAATCGAAGCAATGGGTTAGTGTAAGTAAAATATCCATATTTAAAACTTTATCGACTAAAATAACTAGCTTCCGGCAGACGGCCGTACGCATCGATTTACGCAAAAAGAGTAACCCTTGAGCTTGACACTCAACGTAATGACGGCAGCTGACGCCTCTCGCGGTTCAAACACAGGGCTGGGCAACAGTGTTCATCAATACGTTTTTGATAAATAGATGCGCTTTGATGGACTTCCAAAGACATACAGCCATTCACTGCCATTATAAAGCTTGGAAGAGCCAGGACATTTTTTTTAATATAACTCCAATTGTATTCGTCTGAAAGAAGAATATATATACCTAGGATGGCTTCAGGGTGAGTAAATCACAAAATGTTAATTTTTGTATGAACTATCCCTATAAGTCAAATCCGTATGTTCGTTTGGCTGAAAGCTTATTTTACTTTATAAAGTTTTAAATATGGAATTTTTTTCTTACACAAACTCATCACTTTGCTTCAGAAGGCCTTTATTAACCCCCCAGAGTCTTGTGGAGCACTTTTATGATGGATGGATGCACTTTTTTGAGCTTCAAGCTGATGGTTGCAATTCACTGCCATTACAAAGCTCGTAAGCGTCAGGGTGTTTATTAATATAACTCCGATTGTTTTCCTCTGAAAGAAGAAAGTCATATACACCTAGGATAGCTTGAGGGTGAGTAAATCATGGGCTAATTTTCATTATAAAGTGAACTACTCCTTTAACGAAAAGTGTTTTTAATAGTGTTAGTTTTAGTTAACAGTAACAAGTTAGTAGTTCAAGAAACCCTTATGGTTGTGGCTAAATGTTTTACTCTAAATTTGATTAAAAATGCGAAATGAGGAATTTTATTTACTTTAGAAATGATTGCTGTACGCCATGCATCCGTAAACATGCAAGAGGTCATGTGCAGCAATGCACACTATGCAGTATGCCAGTGTTTCATTTTAATCATTTCACTCTTTCTCCAATTCCTCTTCCTCATCCACAGTCTGCTCTCTCTCTCTCCTCACTGACTGACAGGATCACTTCTTGTCCTACTATCCACTCTGGCTTTGTACTTTCACCAGCTCTCCTCCCCCCTCTGGAATTGTGTTCTTCGCACTGCGGAACCGAATGGAAATCATTGAATCCGAGGAAGTTTCAATGCATCACAACTATCTCCTCGCGCACTCGCTCGGGTTCATCTGCATTCCAGCTGTACGTCAATCGCCCCTCCACTTCCATTTATTCTAACGTTAAAGATAAAGTGCTGCCAGCAGGACAGTATTTGTAAAATATCATTTTGTATTCTCTCTTTGTCTCTCTCACCCTCTGTGAGCGGAAAGTTTCCCCTCAGCGTACGTGTGCATGCTCATCAATGGGGAAATGGGTTTTAACTCCCACATTATAGCTCGGGTCATATAAAAAGCTAGATTTTTTTTTGGTCAGTTGTCAATAGACAGTCTGCTTTGAGAATATGGATATACATGCATACATAGCCTATATATGTCATTTGACCTTTAAGTTGGCCCAGTATTAATTGTAGTGTATCATGGTTTCCATAAAAAATATTAAGCAGCAAAATTAATGTTATAGCTAATTAATGTTTCTTGAGCAGCAAAATCAGCATATTAGAATGATTTCTGAAGGATCATGTGACACTGAAGACTGGAGTAATGATGCTGAAAATTCAGTTTTGATCACTGAAATAAATTAGATTTTAAATATATTAAGTTATTTTAAATTGTAATAATATTTCACAATAATACTATTTCTACGGTATTTCTGATCAAATAATGCAGCCTTGGTGAGCAGAAGAAACAAACAAAAAAATTGCAATGATTCCAAACTTTTGAACGTTAGAATGTACGTATAATGTTTTTTATTAAGACTCAAGGGAATTTCTCAATAGCTTTTACTTCAGGATGACAATTTGGACATCATATTATGCCACCCGTCCTTCGGATGAGACGTTAAACCGAGGTCCTGACTCTCTGTGGTCATTCAAAATCCCAGGATGTCCTTCGGAAAAGAGTAGGGGTGTAACCCCGGTGTCCTGGCCAAATTTGCCCCTTGGCCTCTGTCCATCATGGCCTCTTAATCATCCCCATTTACTGATTGGCTCTATCACTCTGTCTCCTCTCCACCAATAAGCTGGTGTGTGGTGGGCGTTCTGGCACAATATGGCTGCCGTCGCTTCATCCGGGTGGATGGTGCACATTGGTGGTGGTTGAGGAGATTCCCCCTTCCATGTAAAGTTCTTTGAGGTCCCAGAAAAAGTGCCTGTTATGATGTATAATTTCAGTAGCACATACTCAGCGTATAAAGTCTTACCAGGGTCTAGGTTTTCTAACATGCATTGAAGCTCTAGCATCTTTTTTCAGTCACAAAACACAGGAGATTCAATATAGTTTGGTGTCATTGATGCAGAAGCAAGTTTGAATATAAAAATTAATTTTAAGAGCTGCGGCAGATATAAAAGAGCATCAGTGAATAACAACTTTGTATGGCTTCAGAACATAGTGCACCAATTGTGCCATGTTACTTTTTTGTCCTTTTTTCTGAGCTTGAGAGGTCCAGTCCTGATTGACTTTGATTTGATGTAAAAAGCAGCCTGTGAAACCCATTTTGTAGTCCACAGCGGCAGAAAAAAAAAAATGTTTTATGTGACAAGAGGGTGAATAGATGACAAAATGTTCATTTGTGGGCGCCCTCATTCAATTGTTGTTCTATGATGTGTTGTATGTCTTTGAGTTTATTGAACTCTAACACATGCACAGCTGGATTTGAAAGCAGGGGTTAAGTGAAGCGGCTCCTGTTTAGTTACATGCTGACTAATGCCCCCTGCTGGCAAATAACAATCACTCTCTTCATTAAAAGCCACACACACCTCAAATCACCTTTCAGATTTATTTTTATAGCATTTATACAATAAAAAATGGTTTCAAAGCAACTTCACAATAGGAAAGTAACAGAATTAATGATGCAAACTTCCGTATATATGAGACAAATTCAAATTCTGCTGTGAAGCCGCTGTAACATAATTGTGATTATTTAGCTCAACTCAGTTCAGTGATGATCAAGTTCAAAAATAGTGTAAAGGTCATTCATCATGAAACAAGTTCAATTCAGCTATATTCAGCTCAATTCAGTTAAAGTTTTATATTCAAATAACAGTTTATATACCACAGAAATAATTTTCTCAATTCTATTGTTGTGTTATAGTAAGCATATTAATTAAACAAGATTAATGAATGACAACTGTTAATATAAATACAACAAATTAATGAAAACTAACTAGAATTCAATTAAGGTCAATGCAATAGTGTAAAACTCATGTGACGTTGTTGTATGTCGTTGTACTCTGATAACCTCTGAGGCCAAATCATTTTATTGGCGGGATACAGATGTTTATTGTGTTCAACTAGCTACTTTTAATGCTTGATTAATGGCATGTTAAATAATAGTTTATCAAACATATCAAAACGTTTTGTGCAAAAAGTGGCTTTTTGACACCAAATTGCACTCTAAATGTGGAAAGTACCTAAAGAGTGTTTTTACAACCATGTATTTTCACTATACAGTTATTGGCACAGGTCTCCTAGAGTCTTGGCAGTGAACGCCCTGAAAATGAGCATCATTCAGTTTAGTGAAGATTATAGTTTAGAACAGTTTTGCACATACTTACTTTATGTAGCAAAATTCGGAAGTAAGCTATTTTCTGTGATTGTGCAATAACTGAAAGAATCACAAATGCAGTAAATGATCAAATAATATATGCTACAAAACAGTGTGTTTATGATCAAGCTTGCTAATAAGTTAAAGGTACACTATGTAACGTCTCGGTTACTAATGGTCGAACGTGAGCGACTGATTTTAATTTAAAATTTTAATGAGTCAAATACATCTTCAATCCTTCCAAAACACGTTTTTGTCTTACCCTGATTCATAATGGTAAGCCAATTATAAGTGTTTATATTTTAGACCGGGCGGGATGGTTTTTGCAGGAAATTGCTTGCATGTTCACTTGTGTCTCATCATATCCATAAATAGGGAAAAGTTACTCCAGCAAGGTTAGTTGTCACAACGAACGAGAAGAGCATAATCCTGAACCTCCGGGGAATCGCCCACTTTAAAAACAACAACAACCGCTGAACAGAGGAGAATCTACTGGCAAAAAAACTAAAAATAATAAGAACGAGAGAGAGCTCATTATAAAACAAGAACCAACATTGACTTGGCTTTTCGTAGATGGCGAGAACTGATTGATTTGAAATGTTGTAAAACGTGGAGAAGGTGTTTTTATTGCCAGCAGGTGAGTAAAGTGTTTATTGAACAGATAAATTGCCATATAGCTCTCTAACGGAGTTAATTGCATTTTACAATGCATTGCATTTTTTTACACTTTTATACTCGTTTGATCTTAAAATAATTTCTAATATGATAACAAATAACAGATTGCAATATCAAGCAGCATAATGGACAGTTTTTGTACAGCCAAAATAACTGGAAGCGGATGAGACCGGAAGCCTCGACACAATCAAGTTACTTCAGGTTGCACTTTCACGTTAAGAATAAAGTGAATACATTTCCAAAGAAATGCTTAATCTGCTTTGAAATGTCTGAAGCCTAAAACATATATGTATACTTTACATTTGCACAAGAAAGCAAACGCTTATCGTTATGCACAAGCTAGACGTTGCATTCCAGTTTTGGTCAAAATGTTGAAGTTGTAGTGAGTAAATGTACCTGAGACGATTAAATGTGATCTTCATATATCAAACAAATTGAAATATTTTACTTCTACAGTAAAAATCAACATAACCCAACATGAACTTAAATAATGATTCAGCTCTCAATGACACGTCAGTATTGTAGATGTAGTTTCATTACAGGTACTGCAGAACGAAGGCCGTTTAAACTATTTTCGACTGACGGGTGAATGAATCTCGAGCACCAGCTCATTCTCACTTTAATATAGTTCCACTTCACAGAGGGTCATTGAATAACTTTGAAAGATGAAAACGCACACAAATGCATGGGAAAATTCACATTCAGCGATAAATATGTAAAGGCTTGCATTTCCTCACTTTTTTATTTGGTTAATGCATGCGCGTCATGTATTTCCCTCTGCTTTTTCAGAGAACTGAATAGTATGTCATAATCAATTCTTCTGAAAGCACAACAACATTATAGATTTATTTTACACAAGCTGCAAAATGCAATATTAAGTCGTGTTTCAGCAAAGACAAGAAATATGCCAGGCAGGCGAAAAGAATTCTGACTCATGAAGCCAAACGCGTGTGGCATCCAAAGCGACGGTCTCGGTCCAAGATGGATAGAATAATATGCTAATGGAAATGTAACTATCAAATCAAAGATGTTCAGAGATGCGGACATAACAGTGCTATTCAGTGTTGGGAAATTGCTTGGAAACAGTTTCCAAAGCTGCTCATGTAGTAGTTCGACTATTAGGCCTCATAAGCTGCTAACAAAAAATAACTAACCAACCACATTGATGCTATTTTACGTATAACGATCAACATTTTAAATGACTTTACAGCCACTCTTGAACAATTAAGTGGATCCTAGCTGAATAAAAGTATTAATGTTTGAACAGTATAGTGTAGATTTTAACTGGAAAAGCTTGGCTGTAATGAAACCAGCTGAATTAATTTTATGCTAAAGGAACATGTAGCTAGTTACTGTTTCCTAACACTGGTGCTGTTGAGGGAGAAAAAACAGTGAAAAAAGTGTGTGTTGGCACACTTTGTCAGTGCGTTTCATTTGAATAAGTGTGAACGCTGCCATCCGAACCCTGGTGCCACCAAACAAGCGGGCCGAGCCTGTTGAAAAGACGGGTACCTGTCCGCTTCCAAACAAACTCTGGTGCGGTTGGAATTAAATATGAATGCAACACGGACCAAAGACATCTAAATTAATCAAAAACAGGAGGATGAGACCCTAAAAAGGACAGGATGCTAAATTCTCGTCATAAGCCGCGTTTCCATTACCCTTCAAGTTGCGCAAATTGAATATACGCTGGATGGAAACACATCCAGTTTCGCAAAAACTCCCATATATCGCAAAAAATTTTACGCTCACATGAGGTGGTTTTTCAGGCAATTCGAAAAAGGAATATTTCACAAAACTGCAATGAAAACCTGCCATACATAAAAGTCGGTCTATCTTTAAAGATGGCTTGGTATGTTTGGACAGAAGACGAGACAAAGTTCTTTATTAAACTCATGAAAGACAAAAGTATGAAAATATACATAAACCTACCAACATGATTTTTGGAATGACTTATGACTTTTGGAAAAAAATAAGTTTTAGTTGCATAACATCGTTTAAAGGTAGGGTTGGTAGAATCTTTCTAAAATACTTTTTTCCAAAAAAATTTAAACTGTCTTTATATATCAATGCATAATTAAAATGTAAGAAATCTGGAAAATAAATGATAAAAATCGAGTGTCTGTAGTCCTCTCAGGACTGTAATAAACACAGTTCATTATTCTATTCGGGACGAATGAAATGATTGGCTGGGGCGACTGTCACTCTCCCTCGCTACCATGACTACCAACTCTGCTGATACAGGATCAGCCCAAAAGCGCGCACATGTTTGAATACGCACGGAAGCTAGTAATAACAGTTATGGCAGAGAAAGAACAGTCAAAATTCTCTGCATATACAGGCAGCGAAGGCAAACAAGTTAAAAAAAGGAAGACAGTATTTGAAAAGGCTATGAACAAAAAGTCTTTGGATAAATCAAGAAATAATACGAGTCAATATCGGCGTGGCTTTCCAGCGGTGGCGACAACTGAGGGATCTCAAGGGGCTTAAAAGTGACTCCATGGTGGCTTTATTTCTGCTGGACAGGTAATCTTGCTGTTTTCATTTTGATGGCATTTCGTTTTTCATGAAGCATGTATCTAGCACAGGTAGCTACCTAATATAGCTACCTAACGTTACGTAGCATAACTAACGTTACACTGGCTTAGCTATGACCGTGTAACTTTGGTGTCCACTGGTATAACTTACTGTTAGCGAGCCAGGGTTGAGATGATAAATAATCAATAGGCATATCTGCAGTTGAGAGCTGTTTTTTTTTTTTTTATTTCGCCAAATCTAACTTTAGGTAAAAAAGTTTAGGGGATCTATTTTTATACCTAGCTTTACCCTATGCCTAAACTTTGTTCCTATGTTCACCGGGAACGGCAAACGTGTATCAACGAATGAGCTATTTATAGCTTTGCCTTATATTGAGTTTGATTCGGTTACGAGCTAGTAAAATATTTTAAACTTTACCAGTATCGATATGCAAGCTTGATAGTGAGTACTAACAGCCATGTTAGTTGTTTATATTCATACTGATAAAGTTAGTTATTTTATTATTGTGATTCTGACATGATGTCACTATACATGCACGGCGCTCCTCTCCGCTCGGCTCTGGTAAACGCGTCCAACTCTTCCAGCTGAGCGAGCGGTCGTCAGCGCGCGTTCATGTGTTTTGGGGGCGTGGCTTTGGAAGGAGCCGAGAAGAGAGGGGGTGGGAGTTAATGGAATAATGAGCTGTGTTTATTGCAGTCCTGAGAGGACTACAGAGACTCGATTTGTATAATTTCTTTTCCAGAGTACTTACATTTTAATTATGCATTGATATATAAAGACAGTTTCAAATTTTTTGGAAAAAAGTATTTTAGAAAGATTCTACCAACCCTACCTTTAATGTAAACGGCGTCATTTTGTAAAGTTTTATCGTCATTTAGAAAATATCTCAAAAGTTTTGCGCAAATCTGTAATGGAAACGCAGCTATAGTCGCAATGTTGCCCCTGCAGGCATCAGAACCGCATCTCCTCGCAGCAGATCTTCATTTGTGTGTGTGACGGAGGGATTCCTGTTACTGTTTTGACTCCTTTACAAATTTTATAAGCTCTTCACAAGTTCTTAGCCATTCAAACGATTCGTTCATACAATGAAACGAAACAAACGTTAATAGAACGAGCGCATCTAGCCCAGCACACGGCATTGTTTTGGATGTTCTTTAAGTTCCGTCACGAAATATATGTAATAAAAGCCGACCAATCGGGTTGTGAACGTATCCCTGTGTCTTTAGGTTCGGTGTTAAAATGTCAATGTGAACGCTAAGCGTTCTGACCAAGCAAACCGAACTACAAGTGTGAACACACGTAAAACACATTCATATTGTATGACCACTAGTCATGTGTGTGTTAATTTCCAGAGGAAATTTATTTCAATAGTCCACTTGTAATTGTAAATGAACTCTCATTAGAGTATTAGTAGACTGTCTGCCTAATATCTGCTAACACTTTATTTTGATGGTTCACCAACAGAAGTTCTGCTGATAACTACATGTCAACTTATTCTAATCTGAACTCTAACATCTAACCCTAACCTAACAGTCTACTAATACTCTAATGAGAGATATGTGACATGTTGTTGCAAAGTTACTTATAGTTAGTGTTTAGACATTTAGAATGTCTAAAGTGGACTATCGAAATAATGTGTAACAGCAAACATGCTGTGACATATGCTGCCAATGATCAACAATGTAAAGGCATTTTCTCATGACTCACATCAGGGCATCAGTGAGCCTCTTGCGCTGCTTTGACCTCCACATGAAAAACGTTGCCATGGACCGGTGATTTTACGAGGTTGCTATCTTGCAAGAAAGCGGGAAGTGCACATGGTAGATTGTGAAAGCTGACTTGCGGTTCATAAAAATAATAAAGGTGTTTGCAGAGACAGGTGTACGGTAAAGTAACCTTGATATGTACACTTGATAATCGTACATGTGCAGAATTAATTCTATAGCATTGCATTCGCTGTAATTTGTTGCTATGAGACATCTTTGAAAACGCAAAACGAATAGCATTGTCATTATGTTTTCTAAAGGACAATTCACACTGCCACAACAAACTGCAGAAGTTGGCAATTGTTTTGATTTTTGCACCATTGAATGATGTGAATTTTCTGGAAATCTTTGGGGTGCTCTTTTGCAAGGTCATCAGCAAATTAATAATAATCAAGTGTAGCGTCAGTTCTGGCAGGTCACGTTATAGTCAAGCTCGCATCAGTGACTCTCAGCTGATCCAAGTCTACCTAATAGGACGCCTATCACCGTAAACACATAAGCTCCTTCAGTATTATCAGCAGCCGTCGCGTTTCTCAGGAGCGAATTACCCTCCTCCCTCCCCAGCTCCACCTCTCGCCAGTCAGGATTTGACTTTCTGATTCCCCTTTTACAATTATGTTGTACTTTAAAATCTTGAATTAATGCTATCTGCAAAACATTCATGTTGGTTCTGTTTACCCTAAGGGGGGTTATTGCTGCTCTTCCAGCTCTTATCTTATCTTAAGTAATTAACACAAGTTGACCCAAATCTTTAAAAATTTCATATACTAATAACGCTATACTTTGTGTTATATGTTATATTATATGTTTCTAATACAACAGCTAAGGGAGTGAAAGCAATTTTGACATCACTCTCTCTTCTGACTTCCCTATATCTTTTCCCCTCTGTTGTAAAGTCTTAGAAATGCTGTTGTCATCTCCCATTCACCACTATAGAAGTTTGCCCTATCTATGACGACTTCCACTTCTGAGAACTCCAGAAATGTGAAAATCATTTTAAATCAATTGAATCACATATTGAACGTTGTTGTCTTATGTGATATAGCTTTTACTTTCAATTCATAAAAGTGATAAGCCAAGAGAGGTTGTGTTACAGTAGTTTTACCATGGTTGAGGTGGTTTCAAGAACTTCTCTGAACCTACATCCATTTATTTCGTTTTATGCATCACGCTCCATTCTGCTGGTGAATGTGGGTTGATTTCTGAATGCTGATGTCTCCCACCCAGAGGACTTCAAGCAGCAGTGTATTCGAGTGGTTATGAAAAGTGGTTTACAGCTGTGGCTTTGAAAGCTGGATTCAAGTCAGAAAGAGGCAAAATAATAATTTTAAAGACTTGTTTTAATTAACACAGTTATGATGACTGACTGCAATGACAAGATTGTGCGTTGATCTTTTAATAAAAAATAAATAAATAAAAAATAAATAAATATATATATATATATATATATGCCATGGACTATAATGCTAAATAGCAGCACTTCAAGCACTACATAACTTTTAAGTATCCAGCAAGTGTAGGAAATATCCTTTCATTTCAGAAGCCTCAGACCTCAGCATGTTTTGGTGTTGTTGTGCTATTTAGGCTACTGTTTTTAAAAGAGAGTTATTATATGCACGGTTTCAATAAGCATGGAAAACCCAGAACCCTTTTGTTTTGAATAGTGTACTAGCATAACTAACGTAACTAACTTTTACTCTTTATACAATATGCTATATGGATAGAACACCTAGTTTTCTTCTGTGAATGAACGTCACATTATTCCTAATTTAAATAATTCCCGCCCAAGGCATATGAAAAATAAAGGGGCGGGGCCTAGTTGTGTTATGGTGAGTGGCAAACTCATTTCCCCAAACACTCTTGAAGTGGTTGACCAATCACAACACACAGGTCCAGCCAGCCAATCAGAGCACACTGCTCACATCAAGCTGACATTCAGTACATTCTGTATCTTTCATCCCATTTAAATATATATACATTTGAATCTATATATTTTAGCATGTCAGCAATCACCTGCGTTTTTAATGAGTGCGCATGTGCATAAATGTGTACAGGAACCCCGAAGGATGACACATGACATGAGGGAACCCACAATGAATCAAACATCAAATAAAACAAAATGACAGAGAACAAAAACAGTGAAGTAGTTCATTAAAGCAGCGTGACAGAAAAAAGGATGTTACGTGGAGAAAGCTGCTGACTGAATGAACCGCATGGGTAAATTAATGTTAATACTGCCTGTTAATGTGATTTTAAAAAAGGAACAGCTTTCTGTTGTTTGTGTAAATTAACTATAATCATTTTAAATACATTAATTGCTATCTCGAATCAATTAATTAGCAGAAGTTAGTGCTATACCTCCTGCATAACGATAGTCATATATTGTTGAACAGTCATGACTAGCTAGTTAGTTAGCTAGCAACGAAGCATCGTGTTATTTTAACGAGCACAGAGTGTTACTGACAGACTGGGAAGAGAGATGTTGCAACAATGTCAAAAATGTGACAAATAATGTTTTATAAACATCCCAGCATGGTAACATTCTAGTAGACCCCAAAAACAAAATCAAGACTTTGAAAAAGAGCATAATATGGACTTTTTAAAAAGCGAGCCTATAGCCTATACTGCACAGTGTATTGCATTCTGCACAGCCTCTGAGCTGCAGTGTGATTGATTGAGTGTGTCTGTTGTTTTGTGTGAGAAGGAAGGTAGTATCTCAGAAGTCTCAGAGGTAGTAGTTACTGTCCTATCAGCAATCTGCACGCGCTCAGACTCTCTTGCGTTCAGCAGGACTGAGGGTGAGATCAGTCCAAGTCAGGTCCTCATTAAAGGAAAACCTGATCACAGAGGACTTTTACAAACAAGCACACTCAGTTTCTGTGTGTGTTCAGTGTATTTTAGTTTTGAGGTCTTCTATGGTGTGCTCAACGTGTACAGCATGTTCATTTTTAGGTTTGTGCGCCATTCATTATTGAATTGAGAATGCATTTTAAATTCCAAATTATTCCTGGATTTGAATTGAGCAATCAGGATGCAGCATTAGGAAGGAGAAATAATTATAATGAATTTAAATTCAGACAAATACATACAGTACACTACTGTTTAAAAGTTTGCAGTAATTATGCTTTATTACTGTAAAGTCTCTTCTGCTCACCAAATCTGCATTAATTTGATCAAAAATACAGTAAAAACAGTAATATTGTGAAATCTTTTTACAATTTAAAATAGATGTTTTCTATTTTAATATATTTTAAAATGTAATTTATTCCTGTGTTGAAAAGCTGAATTTTCAGCATCATCACTCTTCCATGTCACATGATAGGCATATAGCCTATAGATGTTTGCAATGTCACCTATATAAATTTGTATTAAGTTTGTATATTTCATATTTATTTTTTATGTTTCATTGTGGAAGGACACCTAATTTTCCTGAAAGCAATTTAAATTTCCTGTTACTATTATTCCAATACAAATTCTAGTTCCTGTGGGTGTGGCCAATTCAATTCAATCAAATCAAATCAACATGAACTGAATGAGAGCCATTTATTGAATTCACATTTTTTTCATGACCCTGATGCATACATGCATTAAATTAAAGAGAAAAAAATTCTTATGATTGCCATTCCATAAAATTCCTCTGCTTTAATGCACAAATATCTTCAGTTTAGAAAGAAAAACAATTTATTACTCAGCAATTGGCTTAAATGACCAGAAGTGTATGTTATATAACTATACACTCACCGGCCACTTTATTAGGTACCCCATGCTAGTAATGGGTTGGACCCCCTTTTGCCTTCAGAACTGCCTCAATTCTTCGTGGCATAGATTCAACAAGGTGCTGGAAGCATTCCTCAGGGAGTTTGGTCCATATTGACATGATGGCATCACACAGTTGCCGCAGATTTGTCGGCTGCACATCCATGATGCGAATCTCCCGTTCCACCACATCCCAAAGATGCTCTATTGGATTGAGATCTGGTGACTGTGGAGGCCATTTGAGTACAGCGAACTCATTGTCATGTTCAAGAAACCAGTCTGAGATGATTCCAGCTTTATGACATGGCGCATTATCCTGCTGAAAGTAGTCATCAGAAGTTGGGTACATTGTGGTCATAAAGGGATGGACATGGTCAGCAACAATACTCAGGTAGGCTGTGGCGTTGCAACGATGCTCAATTGGTACCAAGGGGCTCAAAGAGTGCCAAGAAAATATTCCCCACACCATGACACCACCACCACCAGCCTGAACCGTTGATACAAGGCAGGATGGATCCATGCTTTCATGTTGTAGACGCCAAATTCTGACCCTACCATCCGAATGTCGCAGCAGAAATCGAGACTCATCAGACCAGGCAACGTTTTTCCAATCTTCTATTGTCCAATTTCGATGAGCTTGTTTAAATTGTAGCCTCAGTTTCCTGTTATTAGCTGAAAGGAGTGGCACCCGGTGTGGTCTTCTGCTGCTGTAGCCCATCTGCCTCAAAGTTCGACGTACTGTGCGTTCAGAGATGCTCTTTTGCCCACCTTGGTTGTAACGGGTGGTTATTTGAGTCACTGTTGCCCTTCTATCAGCTCGAACCAGTCTGGCCATTCTCCTCTGACCTCTGGCATCAACAAGGCATTTCCGCCCACAGAACTGCCACTCACTGGATGTTTTTTATTTTTCGGACCATTCTCTGTAAACCCTAGAGATGGTTGTGCGTGAAAATCCCAGTAGATTAGCAGTTTCTGAAATACTCAGACCAGCCCTTCTGGCACCAACAATCATGCCACGTTCAAAGTCACTCAAATCACCTTTCTTCCCCATACTGATGCTCGGTTTGAACTGCAGGAGATTGTCTTGACCATGTCTACATGCCTAAATGCACTGAGTTGCCGCCATGTGATTGGCTGCTTAGAAATTAAGTGTTAACGAGCAGTTGGACAGGTGTACCTAATAAAGTGGCCGGTGAGTGTATATTAAAGCATGCCTGTTTCTGTTTAGTATGAAACATCTGTCTGTGTTTGTTTGGCCCAGTGGATGGGGATTTGCCACACATAAATACATTCACTTCTTCATGTTGTGATTATTGTCACTTCCGTGCCTCCAAACTGCTGGCGTAGGACAAAAAATCGATAAACATCCCAATTTTTTTTAGGCTTAATTAAGTTATCATTGATCTTTCCCTATGACAGAACACATGCAGTGCGTTAACACTAAACATATGGCAGCGAGACACAGAGAAACCTCAATATGTCCGTCCACAAATCTAAGCTACCTGACAGTTAATCAAGACAATTCATTCATTACTCGCCAGTACACATGCAACACATGCACAGCGGTTTATGTAAGACTCAGACAGGCTTGATAGACATTGCTGTGGCTGCACACAGGAGAAGTGGAGTTGCAATTAATCATGTTGTTTTTTTAATTGTCAAATGTTTCTGAAAGAATAAAAGGCTCTATTCCAAAACCTAGTCTCTGAGGTACAGGCAGCTGATGTGCAATGTGGATGTTCATGTGCTTATGATGCCTTAAAATGGGGCCTGTAAGTAGCTTACTAGGATTTGCACCAAAGAGTTTTCTTTGAGAATGTGCTTATTGTATTTTATACTGAACTGTTAGCATACACCCTTGTGAAACAGAAGCACACTTCTATTAAAAAAAAAATACTTATTACAGAAATAAAACACTTTCAATAAGTAAAATGTGAACCAAATGTAGGCCTAACAATTTCAGACACTTAACTGCATGTTATAAGTTTAAATGTATATTAAATATAGCCTAATTAGTGCTTTTGACGCACTTATTTGTATTTTTTTTGTTGTCTTATATGACTAGAGTGCACTGCCAAATGTATGTTTGTGATTACACATTTGTAATAAGGAAGTTGCAAATTAGTACATTTAAATACCAACTGAATAATACACTGCAGTTAAAATTATAATCGAGTACTCTGCAATGTTATGACCCCTTTAAAGCTCAACGTTTATTAAAACATGATTTAAAATGTAGCTACTTTAAAGTAACACTTTTAATTTGACATTATGTGCACCTTTAAAAGCGTACTTAAGTGTGTTAAGAAACCGTCATGAAAGCGTACAGTCTTTAAGTACACTTTTTGTGGAATTGTACAACTTTTAATGTTATATGGTAATGGCGCTATTACGCAAAAGATTACAGAATTCCTGAGTAAAAACACAGGCAAAAAATGCATGTTGTAATCTTTGGCAAAAGATAGCTTTTTGTTCATAAAATTATAAAACACCCTCATTCAAGTGTTGATAAAAAATAATGCATGAAGCTAGAATAAAACGTTTTGTTTGTTTGTGAGACTCTGTTTTTTATATATATTGCATGTTCAGGTATTCATACAACAACATATTCTTGGGGCCATAACATTTTTGGGAAAATTATCAACAGTCCTGGCAGTGGCTGGCAACTTTAAAAAAATAAAAAAATAAATAAAATAAAATCACTGGCAGGGAAAGAGTAAAGTGGCCTTTTACATCATAAATATTAAACGACAAATAAAGTTTTTTTAAATATACTTGTAAGATTTAAAATAGCTACACTACAAGTGAACAAGTACAAGTGCTTCTTTTTCAGGGATATTACTCATGATATTACACTACTTATTTTAGTGTACTGTGAATATATTACACTTTACAGTACGACGACTGCCAAGGATTTTTTTTATATGTTGCATTGCATTGCAGTAGCACTGCTGTACTAAAACCATTAAAGAACATTAATGCATGAATGCTTTAATATGAAAACCAGCCCAGTGGAAAGGAGAAGCAAAAAAATGGAAGATTTAATCAGTTACTTTCCCTTCAGCATTCAGAAATGTTCCATATGCAGCCTCCATTTATATTCTAACTACAGCATTGAATCAATTTCTGCCTTGTGTTTTTGTACTTCCTCTGTCAGTCTATATTGCACATTTCAGATCTTCAGAGCTGGGAAAAGCAGTCTGATGTTTATTTCATAAGTTTCCATGTCTGACTGAGAGGGTTTTTGTCGTTTTGTCATTCAATCAGCCTTTCCTTCTATAGAGTTTCTCATATGTAACAAGTGTAATTTTTCTGTGTTCAAATACTCTCAACTTTCACAGTCTTATTATGCAGAAACAACCAAGAATGTATATGAAACCTGGAGAGTTTTCTATTAGCATTCACGTTCATCTCAGTGGAAATGGCTTAGCTGGTGGCTACAGTCCCAGAAGTCCTGGCTTTTAAACCAATCTCCTGAACTGTAAATGCCATGTGTCTGAGAAAGTCTGTAAAACACTTCCAAAAAAAAAAAAGAGTAAACAGAATAGATTTTTTTTAAAACAATTAAAATGTTGCACACATTCAGTCAGATTACACTGCTTTTTTACACTGAAAATTAGCCAATGATTTAGCACCCTGAAGCCATCCTAGATATGACTTTCTTCTTTCAGCCAAACACATTCAGAGTTATATTAAAAAATGTACTGGCTCTTCCAAGCTTTATAATGGCAATGAATGAAGGGCAAGATTTTGAAGCTCAAAAATGTGCATCCATCCATCGTAAAAGTGGTCCGGCCACACGGCTATGGGGGGTTAATAAAGACCTTCTGAAGTGAAGCAATGAGTTTGTGTAAGAAAGATATCCATATTAATAACTTTATAAACTAAAATAACTAGCTTCTGGCAGACGGCCGTACACATGGATTTACAGTGAAAGAGTAGCCTAACTCCTGACCTGACGCATGAAGTATTGACGAACGCGGAAGCGCAGAGGAGAGAGCAGAACACCGGTCACCAATTAGAAATGTGGGAGGATTTGGATATAAGAGAAGAGGAGCTTGAGTTTGTTGTTCAGCCCTATTTGTTTGAACCGCGAAAGGTGTCCAGGCTTAGCTACGCTACATCCTATGTCAAACACCGCGTTAGGGGTTAGCCTACTCTTATGGCGCGAGTCAACTTGCGTACGGCCGTCTGCCTGAAACTAGTTATTTATATAAAGCTTTCACTCCCATTATAAAGCTTGGAAGAACAAAACTATTTTTTAATATACCTCTGATTGTGTTCATCTGAAAGAAGATAGTCATATAGCCTACACCTTTCTTGAGGGTGAGTAAATCATGGGCTAATTTTTATTTCTGTTTCAACTATCCCTATAGATGGGTTTCCGTTTCTCTAATTACCCATTATCCTCTGCGGCGCGCCGCCATGTTGTGTGTCAAAGCTGTCATCAAAGCCCGTCTGTCATGCTCATGTTTACCTGATGTTTACCGCCTTTTCATTTACCCAAGTATTTTTGACTCTTTTGTGTTGAGGTAATTTTTTTGTACGTGTTTTAAATCTGTGTGTTATTCGTTCAATCAAATTTTTGATTTCTTATTTGATCGGTGAATAATGTACATGAACTGCTGCGCTTGTGACAGGACCTATTTTTTACAGTCTATGGACGGACGCATGCTGAAAGAACGAGCAGAAAGAGAGAGAGAGCCGGTCGCGCGCGCGCACTCCCTCTCTCTCTCTTCGGAGCCAGGCGAAAGTGTAAACAAGACTTCACCGTCTCCAAACTAAGCGCTGTCTTGCTCTCACTCCGTCGTGGAAAAGTTAGTCTGGAGCCCTGCATTGACGGTTCACATCGCTGTAGCCAGGCGGCTGATATCTGCACAGCCCTTATTATACGGTACATTTAGACTCAGTGTCAAGACAACACCATCTGGGTAAAAAAAACAACAACAACACAACGCTCCGAACTAATTTAGTGTAGGAGAGAGATGGAGAGCAGAAGCACGGAGCGATGTGCTCCAGGTGTAAGTTAGCCTCTGCCTCTGGCTCGACCAGCTGATGTGGCCACAGAGAAAGTGATGAAGGTGGACAATCGTCAGAGTGTTGTTTTGCCCAGCCAACACCTCTCAAGGGCTGTGTCGATAGTAGCCGCCTGGGTACAGCGATTTGACAGCCGATGAGAGCTAACGTTAGCGCATTTAGCTAGCCCATCTTGGAAATGATTAGATAAAGTGTCACATCTCCAGAGCACAAAAACCTCTAAATGTTCACAAGAGCAGCACTGAACATTAACTCCAGCCAAACGGAGAATAATCGCATGATTTTCATGTTCAGAATAATGCCCAGTTTAATTATTATCATGCTCCGTAACACAAACGCTTGACCCACTTGACACACAAGATGGCGCCGTAAGGAGTTGCGGGAGAAATGTGACGTCATCGGAAACCCATCTATATGCTGGTCTGTGAAAATGTTTATTTTATATATATATATATATATATATATATATATATATATATATATATATATATATATATATATATATATATATATATATTTTTTTACATTTGTCAGTTAATAAGAGAATGAACAAATCACAGATTCTTGATTTATTGCATTTTACAACATGTTCTAACTTTTCTGGAATTGGGGTTGTGTTTGATGTTATTATTATTGTTATTATTTATACTAGCAATTTAGAGCGACTGGAAAAATCATGCTTAAAATGATTGGTAATCATCGAGCTCTGTCAATGGGAACTGAGCCCGTGATCATGGGTGATTTGCTCATGAGAGACTCACAGAATGCCTGCAGTAACCAGGTGGGGGTGGTATAGTCCAGATGTTCAGTAATTCTCTGTTTCTGCAACCGCAACAGCATCATCTCTGACTCTGAGACAAGCAACTAAGAGAAAAAAATACAGTGGTTCCAAGATGTATTTGAACAATTAAATCACAATTAAAAAGTCTGAAAATGTCATTCATTGGATAAAAAATGTGTCATTTATTTTAAAGAAACAGCACAAAAACACCTTACTAGCTAAATGTTTAAAAGTTTGTTTTTAAAAACAATACATCTATAGAGATAATAATGAGGACTTTGTTTTCCATGTGTTTCGTGAAGCATTAGAAGACTATATAATGTCAATAGTCTATTTGATACACCTTGAAGAGAACTGACTTCATTCATCCACTTTGTTTAAAGACATTGTACAAAAAGTGAAGTCAGTGAAAAGATCTTGCAGCATTTGAACACAGATCTAACTTGCTATGATACTTTGTGATCTAATGCAATGACATTTTTAAGTGTCCAAAATAATTAGTGGGTCTATCTATTGTATATATTGTATATGTATTGTCTTTAGCTGTAGAGGAATTTCAAAACTAAGAGTACTGTACATGAATTATGCATTTATTCTGAAATATAAACTGATCCTTTTCACTGTAGTATTGAGCGAACATGCTGTCAGTTCCTCTTTCCCTTTACGGCACCACAAATGTTTTAATAATTTACACCATTTGGAAGGTTTGTGTTGCTGCATGGAAAGCGGTGCGATTCAGGCGTCCTAAGAGGACGGAGTGTTCCTTCTGGACGCGCCAAAGCGCCTGCTTCTGAAACCGGAGAGACAGATGTTCTGGACGGAGTATCCAGGCTACAGGTTCATCTGATACAACAAATAACAAAAGCGATGAAATGTTAATTGATGTGATGGACCCTCAGCGCTTTAACTTTCTATTTATGGAAGATTCCATGGTATGGATGATCACTGTCTCCATCTGTGATGCATGAGACCAGAGACCAGGCCTTAACAAAGACCTTAGTGCACTAAAGTTTAGAATAGCATAGCCTACTATTTTACATCAGGAATAGTATCACTCTTCAGAAATATGCTTTCATTGTTCTGCACTGTTTCATACTTTGAATGATCTGTATATGCAATCTTGCATTTGTTAAATTGTGCAGTATAGCCTACATCCAGTATGTTAGAAGCACCATACTACCATTCTACATCTGCTATTTCTGAAATATGTGCAAACAAAGTATGCAACTTTTCTGTATGTTTAAACAACTCAATTTAAAACAATGGAGAAATATCAACATTTAAAAATGTTGCTTATATATAAAAACAATATATTTGTATAAAAGTTTATTGCAAAATATGCATATGTATTCAAATATTTCAGTATTTATAGAGATGCTTCATGAAGTGGGTGGAGCTAACACAATCTTCTGGTGCTTTTTGCTTGTTTTGATACTGTAATTTGTAATGTGGTGTAATGTTCTGTACAGCATCATGGGTAATGTAGTTTTCACCATGAATTTGCCTGTTAAACACAATTAATTTAAAACTAAGTTGAAATAATGTGTGCTAACGACTTATAGAAGCAAATGCTATGAACAATCTCGTAGCTCACAGTAAGGCTGTCTTCAAAGGTCTAAATGTATTATTAAAAAAATCCCTATGGAAAAATGTAATTGTGTTTTGACTTCAGGAACCTGACTGTTGCCCTCTATTGTCAAAAATTCCACTGAGGTTGTTGAAAAGCATTATGGGAGTATATTTTCTATATACAGGATGTGATGCTGCCCAAATGAGATCTTATAGGATGCATAACGTTTTTGAACATCTAATCTAGAGCGTGCACATGCCCTCAAATGCTGTCTATGTAGGCTGTTGTTGACTAAGTTTGGAACAGAGCCAGTGTATCATGTAATATAGCAGATGTTAAAATTCTCACCGCTTTCAGATCACAGGTGTGTGTGTTTTTTTTTTTCAGATTACCATGCAACATTTTTGAAAATCTTTATTTCGAACTATTAAAAAGAAAGAAACACATAAATAAAATAAACAAACGACTAAAAAAAGAAAATATATAACAAAATAAACGAAACAATATTTCAACATTATACTCAACCCGTTCGAAAAGGAATGTCCTATACTGGTCCTATACTGCTCATGACATGACTTTTTACATATTATAGACATTTCTCATATGTTGGCCTATTACCTAAACATTGGTGGATTTCTTCAGGATTTCTTGAGGTCAAGAATAAATTCTTCAGAAAAGGTTTCTGAAGTTGCTATTATGCAACACAAGTTTTACCAAAAGGATAAGACATAAGTTGAGTGTGTTTGAGTTTTGGATTCTTCTCCTCTTATTGGAAAAATATTCCATTGCTTCAATGTTCCAATATTGTTCCAATATTTCAAAATAACCCATTGAAAACATACCAAGATTCGTTGGACCATTTCTCACAATTTAGACAGAAAATCCATCAATGATGGACATATAGATCACTAGATATGAAATACATTAATGGATTTGAGTACTTTTCTCTTAAAACATGGATATCTTTTAGAAAACTTTTAGGAGAAAATGTGAAATGCCTTTAAATCACATTTGTAAAGTACATCATAAAGCAGCTCATACAAAATAGTTGTTTTTTTATAATAATTTATGTTATTATAATAAATTAGTTTATTATCATAAAATTTATAATTTGATTTATGTTAACTTTAATGTAATTTCTTTTTATTGTGACACATTATGAGATTTTGAGTTTAATTATCATGAAATTATTATTAATTATCATTCGCACCTTTAGCTTTGTGCTTGAAAAATCACATAGAATATTGTATTTAGACACTTTCAAAATAGGCTATGTCTGTTTTTTAGACATCGAATAATTTGTGTTACAGTCTCACCGTTGTCCATGTTTATAGCTCTGGATCTAAAGAAAAGGGAAAAGGCTGGATTGAGACAGGAGATAAATGTGAGTCTATTGGTCAAGGGCATTTCTTGCTGCAGTGCTTCAAATGGCTTGTCAACTGCAGCAATTCCATAATTCACGGATGATGTCCGGATAAATCCCAGCATGATGGAATGGTAGCTCTAGAAACACGTGGATGGAAAAGAAAATATCCCATGCTAGCATGCAGGGTGAGTTGTTTAAGAGGCGGGCCGGTCTCAAATCTGCGATTTCCAGAGGCACTACATGCTTGTCTGCCATTGTAATGAGATAGCGTTACCTCTTTACAAGCATCTGACTCACATTTGAGACACCTGGAAATAATAATCCCAGCGACCAGAGAAGCGTGAGGGTTGTTACGGCACTCAAGAACGACGTCAAGTCTTTATGAAACCGTGTGCTGACCGGACATTTGTCATGGAAGATAAAAGCCTTGCCTCATGGGTACCACGGTGCATTGGGCTGCTTTGCCATCACATGAGCTTTTGCCTCATAAATCATCGTTTTGTCTCGCTATGGCACTGTCTAATACTTTTGCTTGAGTTTTCTGTATCTTGTAAGCAGCAACTAACAAGTGGGTCTGTAAGTTGTGGTATCAAGAAATTAATACTTTTATTCAGCAGGGACGCATTAAATTAGTCAAAAGTGTCATAAAGATTTTTACATTGTCACAAAAAATAAATATATTTCAAATAAACACTGTTGTTTTGAACTTTCTATTCATCAAATCATCTTAAAAAATGTATCACATGAGTACAGGAATAAATTACACTTTCAAATATATTAAAATAGAAAGCAGTTGTTTTTACATTGTAATAATATTTAATTATGTTTCAGTTTGTACTGTATTTTTGATCAAATAAATTCAGCCTTGGGCATTAGAGACTTCTTCCAGACACATTAATTCTTTTTAAATTCAAACATAATATATAAATGTTGAAGGTGCACTATGTAACTATTTTTGCTTGTTTAAATTTAACTTGTAAATCAAATTTAAATTGCGTACATAGGCTACATCATGAGTTGTACACTCAATATTGCGCATTGTGGGATTGAATCAGAATCACACCACTACAAATGGCTGTCCCTTCAGAAAATCGTATTAATGCCAAAATTATATTTAGCATCCCATTTATTGACAACCGCATAAACATTCACTGTGCTGTCTAGATCATCAGCTTGCTGCTGGAATTTCATTCAAGTACAGACTATTTTCGCTGTGTATAAAATATACAATATGCTTCAAATGGTTATTCATATATGTAAATATTCACTACTTTAACAACAAATCAAGACAATGTAGCTGTTGTGGAAAACGCCAATAAAGAATCGCAGTCAAATTCTTCCCTCCACCATGTTTAAAGTTTATACCCGCCCAACTCGGGATCTTGGGTGTCAAAATGATCCCAGAGATTCCCAGTGGTAAATACGACTTGAAAAGGTGCTCATGTCAATTTTTTAACTAGAAAATAAACTTGATTTATTAAAGTCTGCTGGCAAAAAGAGAACGCGACAGAGCTCATAATAATACAATAATCAACACAGGCTTTTCAGAGATGCCGAGAATGGAGGGATTTTAAATGATGTACAAGCGATGCGGAGATGGTGTTTTTATTACTCAGCAGGTGATTAAGGTGTTTTATTGAACAGATAAATTGACACATGTAAGTCTCTAACAAAGTTAATTGTGAAGCATCTATCTATTGCAAAGGCTCATTTCATTATGGTTGTAGCGCTGTACTGGAATTTATTTTCAAAAAAGTAGCGTGTCTACGGGTAAATATACAGTAATGTCTTTAGATCCTTTCCATCTAAACTGGTTATATCTCACAACCAAAACATGCATGCAGTTTTGTTTTTGAACAACTAGAGGGACAAAAGTACAGTAGGCTACATTTAAATATAATTATATTGTGTGATTAAATCGAATAATATTTAGGCTATACGGAATGTGATTTATTTTATACTTGATGTATGACAGGCTTTTGTGACAGGATTAGAACTGTTGTGCTTTCTACTGAAGTTATATTGTCTGTTTTTGAATATTCCTCAGCCCTTCTGAGCCATAAATAAGACAGTCAGTGTGTGGAAACAACCGGCATTCTTGAAGACCTGTGTCTGCTTCTGGCAGGACACTTCCCAAGAGTGAACTTACACATCTGGGTGCTGTACACTAATAATGTCAGATAGATATATGGAGGAATAGACGGAAAAAGACAAGCACACCTGACAGTATCGTAAGTATCGTAAGCACTGCTATGCTTTCATGGAAGAACATTACGTTTCGCCAGTGTAAACTGATATTTGAATATTGGACTATAGTAAAAATGTCTTTGTGCATGGGGTGGGAAACTCTGACCGTTTGCAGGGATTCAGAAGCATCTGGATGTTTTTTAAGGTTGTGGAATAAGGAAATTGTGTAAATGATCCTTATTACCGAGATTTGCAGAGCTGCGACTCACTTGACCAGACCCACAGAAAAGACCATCTTAGGCTGGATTGAATTTCCAGGCTGGTTAATGGAGGTTAGTGCTGTTTTACAGTAGCTAGTGGACCAGCAAAACCTGCAGGGTTCCCACGGTCACGGAAAACCTGAAATATTTTACAATTTGGCCTGAAAAGTCAGACACTTTTTTAAATCTAGAAATTGCTTTTCGTGAGCTGGCTATACAAAATGTGTTGTTTTCTATGAAAGGTTTCAACATGTTCTCTGCTCCATGCACGGTTTTCTGATCTTGAGAAATTCTGTGAACACTTTGATATAAAAGAATCACTGAGTCATATTTATGTTTTTCTTTGTTTGTAATTCTTTATTTTATTGACTATGCATTTTTTTATCTTACAGTTACTGTAAATCCGGCCTCTAGTTCATAAACGCCAGAGGAGAACTGGCCCCCGACTGAGCCTGGGTTCTCCCAAGGTTTTTTTTTTTCTCCATTGGATCACTTGATGGAGTTTTAGGACACCATTGGGTCACTTGATGGAGTTTTTCTGTTCCTTGCCACTGTTGCCTTTGGCTTGCTCAGTTGGGGATATTCAAATGAATTAACCAATCATTAATACCACTGATCAGCCCTACCAAACGTGGATGTTTTTTCCACTAAGAAACGAACATTGTTATGTTGTTGTTTTGATTAATACTGTGAAGCTGCTTTGATACAAAGCGCTATATACTGTAAATGTACTTGACTTGACTCACTTGACTATGTTTTGCCTGTTTAGTTGTCATCCATGTACAAAAATCTGTCTCACCAAGGCTAAATTTATTTGATTTAAATACAGTAAAAACTGTAATATTGTGAAATTTTGTTGCAGATGTAGATTATTCCGATTCATGGAAACAACATTTAGCAAGAACAGTTTTTTTTGTTGTTTTTTGGGGGACTTGACCACAACTGGGAACAAAGAACAACATTTTATTTTCATTATAAAAAATAATAATAATAGTAATAATAACAAAATGTATCTTTTCAATGTATTCATATGATACTCCCAGACTGGCCAGCTCTTCACTCTCTTGACTCTCTTGACCGTGTCCCACTGGATTCATACAGGCCTTCACCGGGGACCAGGATGTAGCAGGTGTAGTGTTTCAGCAGTGCAGCTTTTTGTCATTAACTTTCTCCTTAATGCTCTCATGCATTTGTTTCTATTTTAAGATTTTGCATTTTGAGGAGTGACATCTGTCAAATAATAAAGACAGACTAAACATGAGTTTCCGCAGCATACATCCAACCAAAAAGGCCCCATACATCTTCCTTAATGCATGTCATAAATATTTACTTTACCAACATTTGTATTTGACATAATGACATAAATGAAATTAAAAACGAATGTAAGCTATAATTGCAGTATTCCCATATCATTTGACAATGGAAGCAATGTTTTTTTGTCACAAGTCGTAACTTAAAATGGATATATATATATATATATATATATATATATATATATATATATATATATATATATAAAATGTAGGGTCTGTACACACACACACACACACACACATATATATATAGGCTATATAGTATAACATTTAAACAAATACAAAACTAACTCATAATTAATAATTTTGGCTTGGTTATGATAAATAACTAAAGGTTTGGTTGCATTTTTCCACTGCATTGCATTTAAACTGTTTGTTTGCAGATGTTTCTAAGTCATGTAGTGATGTAAATAAATATGTCAAGAATAACGCACCCAGTGATGTCTAATTCTGATCTTGTTCCAGAGTTTGTCGTTCCCAGGAAAGCCCTGACTTCATTTCTTTCCAGTCCATTCACTGGATGACTTCACCTCACTGCCAATGTGATGTTGTCAGCTCACCGGCATGCTTTAGTCATCAAATGTACCAGCGTCGAGCTGCGGTCTGCAGACTAAACACAGACCGTTATGAATCTCCCGCTGCACGGACTGTGGCTGAAGTCACATTATAGTTGCTGATAAATGTGAAATGCTAATCACTCTCCGGAACGCTGGTATTAAGATTTGTCATGAGCAATCTCCATTAGGAGCACTAAAAGCAAACACAACTTATTTTGTAGGATTTTAAAACTCATTCTCAGACATGAGTGAATGTAAATGATTATGTGCAGTCTGAGAATTACTTTGAAATCAATGCTAAATACTGAATGTTTTCCGGATTGTTAGTTGAGATAGTTAGCTGAAATGAAACCGAATACTTTGGAGTTGGTAAGGTTTTTTTTGTGTGTGTCTTTGAAAGAAGACTCTTTTGCTAACCTTCAGTGATCTTCCAAAGAAAAGCACTGCTTCAAATCAGTTTTACTATTGTGCACACTTAGGGCTGGGTGTTTGTTAGGGTTATTAGACACTTTTTATCGACTGATTTCGGACAGAGTTCTGCGCAGCGAAATGGTTTAATTTGGTGAAAACTAAGCGAATATTGAAATAGTAATTCCTAGCATTAAAAGTGCGAAAACGTTGGTCAAAAACAAACATTTACACATAAAATGATCACTAACCTCAACTTTCAGATGCCATCTTTCTCTTTTAGCTCAACTGTCACAGAATAGAAAGCACAGGATTGTGGGATATCAAAAAGCAGCAAAGGATACATCTATGCTAACTTCAGAAATCGATCAGATGAAAGTATCTCAGGAGAAGGAAGGATTCGGACGTGCCTATGCTATACCTTGGAGTGCGTCCTACGAAAGATGCGTCCCATGAAATGCTACAAAGCATTTTTAAGATTTCGGACTCAGCCAATGTTGTCTTTGGACAGCATCGGTAAATACCATCAATTGACATTTTTGAGCAGAACAATAACCATATTAATGGTTTAAGTCAACACGATCTTACAGAAAAACATAACTATTTAACAAGGTGGCGATTTCGAATAAATGTAGCCTATATGAGATGAATCGTACAAAAACGTATACTTTTTAAAAGAAACTCATTATGAAGGACCACCCCTAACACCGACCCTACACTTATCCGTCACTGAGGTTTAAACAGATCGTACGAAAACATACAAGTGAGATCGTATGAATTCATACGAATTAGCCACCAATTAAGCAAACCGTAAAATAGTTACGAATTGCTGTTAGATTTTGTTTTGTCTTGTACTTCTTAGTTTATTAGGATTGCATGATCCTTAAGCCCAAAGTATATAGTTCACTTTTTACTTGTACGCAAGAGTCAGCGTACATTGAGCGTGATGAGAATTTCGTGATCAGAAGAGTGCGCGTTTACTGTACACGCACTGTGTAGGCTACTTTGTCCGCGCAGGTTGCACATGCGCATTTCATTTTTTGGCAGTATATTTCGATTGTGGCAAGAGATTGCTTAAAGCTGCTCATGTGTCGAACGCCTGTGTACGCGTATGAGTCAATGGAAGTATAGAGATCGCTAAGACATGTGACCAACTGGGCGGCAACGTCATCAGAACGCAAAGAATTATGGGTATGTTTGGCCCGTTTACATGGGCTGGCATAGCAGGCTATAGCGTTCTGGCATAAAAATCATGAAAAATTAGCGTGAAAAACAGAATATAATCCTACAAAATGCAGCGGGCTAAAGAAAACATTGTTGGACCATACTGCTTAAAACTAAATCCTAATGCAAAGATGAGATATGACGAGAAAATAAAGGGAATCAAAGGACTGGATCCTCACGAGCATATTGACAGGTCAGGAGACGTCATCCTGTTGCCCAACTTCCAGCACCCATATACAACTACATGGTGTTAGTGCATACACACACCAAGTTTTCAGTAACTTCAAGTCGCTGCAGCACCCAGCAGATTTCATCATGAGTCATTTTGTACCCACCACTTAAAAAAAAAAAAAGCTTTGTCTTGTTGTCCACTTCTTTTTGACATGATGCTGACTATCGCGCTTCCTTTTTTAAAGAATGTCATGAGTGTAGAATGTCCCCTCTGTGACACCAGTTTATTTTTGTTATTTCCCAAATGAAATACTTCGATCCGCACACATTGTTTGAGTTCTTAAATGGTCTAGTGGTAGATATTCTGCCAAGCGTGTCAGAGTTTTCGGGTTCTAATCCACACAATGTTTAGTTTTTTTTCTGTCAACAAAACCGAACATGTTCATCAGTGGTTACAGTCTATATCAAGCAGGGACAAATTTGTGTGCAGTTTATTTTGTGATTTTACCGGAACGAACAGAGAGTCTCTGCAACGGCGATAGATTGAAGCGCGCGTCCGACTGAGGACTGTGCGCGAGCCACAACACTATGCATGAGCAGCGGCAACGAGCGCTCAGCTGGATCTCAAAAACAGATTTAAGCGCTAGATCTCGTGTTTAATAGCGAACTAAATGAATGCTCTGCTAGTTAACTGGAGATGTTTGTTTATTTGTATTAGGTACATCCGTTCTATGACATTAGTAGGCCTATATTTTTTACTAACCATACATTTACGTATATTGCGTCATTGTACCCAGCACTTCTGAAAATGCACTTCCGAAAGCGTCTCTGTCCCCAGCAGCACACTTCAGACCAAACTGATGGGGGTGGCTAAGGGCTGGATTAAGATAGAGGGGATGAATGGTTTACATGTGGGGGCTGGGGGCAGCGTGTTGTATGTATGAGGGGAGTGAGTTTACTGTTGTTGTGGACAAATGCCACTTCTATCGTGAGAACGACTATTGCAGTTTATAACACAGCAGGTAGACGGCATCTTGAACACAGCGTTTTTCCCTCCATGCAATCAAGTCTGGCGCCTTATGTTTGTGCCGCGGATTCCCAAAATGCTTTGCGTTCACCATTGGTAATACGTCATGATGACGTCACATTAGCAATCTCTATACTTTGCAAGGCTGTGAGTTCACTTTTAGCTTTATGCCTGCTATGATTTCGGCAGTCCTATAAGATCATTACAAATCACACTGTACGATATGGATCTAATAAACTTGGGTACGACTAGTATGTAGACTGTAAGACGATGACACCTATTGAATCATAGGCTATGATGCAAGTTAGTAGAGGAATAAAACGTCATCAGCATGCGCTAGTGGTAAACAAATAGAACAAGTCAAGAGGAATCGCACTTTGGCAATTGTGTTTTTTGTGTGCGCTGAAAAAAAAGAAGAGGAAGCGAAAGAGGAGAATATATGAACGCCGTCATGGCTAATGTAAAGAGGCATGCCAATTTTGCAAATGGAGCTTGAGGTAAGTAGGTTTAAGTTTTAGCGCCCTGTCACGTTGATCAATATGCCATTTCATGTCGTATTTTTATTGGCTAATCAGTATACGTAGGTCGTAGCAGCAAACACACTGTGAGATGATCATGGGACATTGTCAGAAAAAGATCGCAGACTATCTTTGGTTGCATGACCGTGACAACAGCCATCTTTGAACCTCTCTCACTGTGTGACGTATGACCACCGTTTAGGATTAGGAGCCACAAAAAAACCCCAAAAAACATCTTTCATCTGGGACAGCCCATAATTGTACAATGTGTATCAGGCATTAATAATAATGCGTTACATTTATATAGCGCTTTTCTAGGTACTCAAAGTGCTTTTACATATGGAAGGGGGGGATATCTCCGCAACCACCACCAATGTGCATCATCCACCCGGATGAAGCGACGGCAGCCATATTGTGCCAGAACGCCCACCACACACCAGCTTACTGGTGGAGAGGAGACAGAGTGATAGAGCCAATCAGTAAATGGGGATGATTAGGAGGCCATGATGGACAGAGGCCAAGGGGCAAATTTGGCCAGGACACCGGGGTTACACCCCTACTTTTTTTCCGAAGGACATCCTGGGATTTTGAATGACCACAGAGAGTCAGGACCTCGGTTTAACGTCTCACCGGAAGGATGGTGCTCTTTGACAGTATAGTGTCTCCGTCACTTTACTGGGGTGTTTGTACCCACACAGGCCACAGGATGAGCGCCCCCTGCTGGTCTCACTAACACCTCTTCCAGCAGCAACCTGGTTTTTTCAGGAAGTCTCCCATCCAGGTACTGACCAGGCTCAGCCCTGCTTATCCTCAGTGGGCAACCAGTCTTGGGCTACAGGGTGATACTGCTGCTGGCTATTTTATGTCTGCATGTTCCTCTTCACTGTAATCAACAAAAGCAAGGACTTACAAACCTTACTGTTATTACCAGAAGATTCCATGTGGAAGACATCGAGACGAAGCTGCCATTTTCGTCCCCTAAGGTACTTCACACATCTGAACCTTTACTAGCTCCATGCTGGGATGTTTAAAGTCATAACTGCGAGTGGTAATAGCCTCCATTTATCTTCCAAGAGCCCTGAGCACATACAGCACAACCTAACAGTACTACATAGCCACTCATTCACCATTGCCTCTTGACCTACATGTGTGGCCGCAGTAGCTTTAACGCTCTGGAACAGTTTTTTGACTGACCTTTGGACTGACTAATGAATTACTGGCCATGGATTCAGAGAGTTTGTTTTGGCAGACCGAGATGATGTTTTGCTTTCCATTCTCCCCCACTTTTAGAGGGTTTCAAACCAGGGGTTTTCTCAAGGACTGTATCCAGACAGTGTTTTCCACATCAAAACAAGTAGTGTAATCTAATATCCATAAGAAGCAAATCTCAAATTTCCTTGAATATTTCCTAAGGGAACACCTTCCTGAGTTATTTGTCCAGTATATTTACGTAAATGGAATCAATTTGTACTAAAGCATTAGGGAGTAACTAAAAGTATTACTTGGCTTCCTGAAATATTTGATTATTCCAGATTCCTGCATTTAAATAGATTTGTTGAATGAGGGAACTGACTTCCTACATATCAGTACCAATAGTTGTATCTCTCATCTCATTCTTCTGACATAAGTAAATTTGATGTAGGGCATCTTACAATTATGCATAAATAATAATACTTCATGAGAAGATCCCAAATGAAGCCTTTGTTTTATTTCATATAATTGACCATGTGTTTATCGTTGGCCTACAGTCAATTTGTCCCATTAGACTTAAGAACCGGTTATGTTGTTTTTTTGAGTAATTTCATTTGTCATTCACTTCCAATCAATGGTTTGTGGTCTGTAAGATTTTTTTTAATGTTTTTTTTTTAGAAGTCTCTTATGCTCGCCATGGAAGACTGCATTTATTTGATCAATAATGGAAAAACAGTCATATTAAAATAACTCTTTTCTGTTTGAATATATTGTAATATATGTATTCCTCTGATCAAAGCTGAATTTTCATCATCATTACTCCAGTCTTCAGGGTCACGTGATCTTTTAGAAATCATTCTAATTTGTGATTTGATGCTCAAGAAACATTTCTGATTATTATCAATGTTGAAAACAGCTGAGCTGCTTATATGTTTTGCAGAAACCGTGATGAACAGAAAGTTCAAAAGTACAGCATTTATTTGAAATTAAATCTTTTGTAACATTATAAATGTCTTAACTGTCACTTTTGATCATTTTAATGTGTCCTTGCTGAATACAATAATTAAAAATTCTTGAAAAATAATAAGAAAAGGTTTTACTGACCCCAAACTTTTGAACTGTAATGTTTATTCCATTATGTTAGGCCTCGAAAAACCCTTATCTGTCAACCATTAATGTACAGTCATCCGTTTATAATAGCAAAAGAAACCCCTTCAAGCTGATACGAAATGCAGATGCTTCTGTTGTGTTTTACTTTTTATTTGGCAGGATCATCACTGGTTTGACCAACAGCTTTTTCTCGTTGTTTTAGCTGTCAGTTACACATGCTCTCCAATAGCAAATGTAAACTAACTGTGTTTATGTACATATATTTAAACAGTAACTATGACATACTGAAAATATATTGAACTATTTATAGGAATCTGTCGAAATCATGTTTCCCTTTGAACCTTGATTAGAAAAAAATATTTTAATGAAAGCCTCATTCACTCTTGTTAGCAAATGCTGAGCTATAGTTGGCACAGTTCAAGTCTGAGGTGAATAAGTAGGAAATTTATGTTCAGCTAAAGGAGGATGTGGTTTTTAAGGAAGCACTCGATGGGAAGTTACAATAACCAGCCCTAAACTGTGAGAGGAAAGTCTGACATCACTCATTAGCCAATTAAGATGCCAGGGAGGAACCTCACAATGTTAATTAGCATGAGGAGATGGGAAATATGAGTCAAATTCTAAATGCAGATTTCCAAACATGTTTTTAATTAACTAGTCATCTCATGCAGTGCAATTCCTGGTCAATAGCGGAAGCTTGCGCGTGCAAAGACGCACAAACACACCCCGTAGACGCAGAAAACTGCCCGTTTTTTGGACTAGTGGAAGCGCTGTGTTCATTAAAATGATTTTCCCAGATGTCTGTTATCCAACCAGGTGCGGCCCAGGCTGCTGCTTTTTTGCAGCACATGTTCTTCTATTTGTGCTGACATGGCCTAGCTGGGTCAGAGTCGACCCCTGCGGTGAATCCAATAAACAATTAAAAATGCAGGACAGGAAATCAGGGCTGGCTTCCTTGATTGGTTTGTATATGAGATATTTTGAGAGACATATTGATGATGATAAAAAGGGTATGGTTGATATAGATCTCTCTGTTGGGGGGCTTGTGATTTTTCACATTTAACCAGTTTAGATGGATATTGTGTAATGGCTTGTAGATGCTACTGAAAGGGAAGATTCCTGTAAATAGTTTTAATATGTGGAAACGACCACATGGACAACACCTGGATTCATGTGGGAGAAGGAAATGCCTTTCTGTTGCCTCTGTATTTATAGAGCATACATAATTAACAGCTTTATCACCAATAAAAGCGATTCACAATAAATACATTTGAGATTATTTCTCATTATGTACTAATTTATCATTTAGCAGTCAGTTTATCATTTACAATTTTGCTGAATTTTTTTTTTGTTGTTGTTGCTTTTATTTAGCAAGGATGCATTAAATTGAAGATACAAATTGTAAATATAAAAAGCATAAAGTAATAGTACTTACTTTATGATTTTTCATCAAACCTGAAAAAATATTTTCAATATTTCAACATTTATAATAGGCCTAATTGTTGAGCAGAATGTATTCTGAAGGATCATGTGACACTGAAGACTTGAGAATTATTTTTTTTGAATAAGTAATTATTTCATGACCGCTAAAAAAGTATGTTCTAAATAGTATAAGTGCGTGTAGCCTACTATGAGGTAATCCAGACATACATCTGCAATGCTATCATTATCATGTGACCTACCAGCGTCAGTTACGTCGCTTCACTGTCATTCATAAATCCTCTCCTATGGCCTCATGGGATTGTAAAGTGTCCATCGTACTCACACTTCAGAATCTCACCGGAAGTAGTAGGTCATCCGGGTACTTTTTGCCTCCTCTTTTATTAGTAGGCTACTGTGAATTCAAACATACTACTTTTGTCACATACTGTTTTTTGCCTACTAGGGAAGTATGCAATTTTGGATGCAGCCATTGAGTGTGACCTGAGACGAAACTGCCAAGGTAGAGATGAACATTTCTTAAGGATGATGACAGGGAATCCTGGAAAATCAGGGAAAATGTGTGAGGAACACGTCAGGCAGGGAATTCGTCCAGCCAAAGGAAGTCTTACCTAAGAGACTAAACTTTACCGTAACACTGCAATGTGTCCCAGCGGTGGAATTAATAACAGCAACTGAAACAACAACAGCACTGATGATGAGGTGGAAGAAATCTGTTTAAAAAGTCTCGAAAAAAATGGCTTTGCTAACGACACAGAAAAAGAAAGGAACAAAAACAACACAATTCTTTACGCAGACAAATGCAGATAGGCTACTCAACATGCGACAGAGGTTATTCAAACTGTTAGACCTGTTATGAAACTTTATATAGCCTGCTGTAGATTAAATGTACATTCATGTTCGAATATACGTTTTATATGGATAGCCTACACTATAGCTACCATTCAAATGGTTAGGGGTCATATAGGATTTTTGGTAACACTTTATTTCGATGTGAATTTTCCACTTTAGACATAGCCTATATATAGTAACTTTGCAACTAGGCAATGTAAAAATCATAACATTTGTTATGTAGGCATTAATAATAGGTTTTATATTTCTATTCTATTTCATTTTCATTTATTTTGTTATTTCAGTTTTAGTAGGCCTAGCCTATACCTATACTTTTATATAGTTAGTTGCCAACCCAGATAGCAGACCGACATCGATTCAACGTTGATTTTTAGTTGTAAAGGTTAGTATCAGTCGTCGATCAAATTTCAACGTTGAATCAACGTTCACTATTTGATCGTTATATCAGAACGTTATTACGTTGAAAATGCAACATCGATTCAACGTCGAAATGGGGTTGATTCAGCAGATACCACCAACACATAATGTTCGAAATCATAACGTAGATTATATGTTGAAACTTGGTTAGAAGAATCGGGTGCACTTACTGCACTAAAGCCCTATTCGTACGGAATAGGACGTGCATGTCTTTTCTATTATTGATATGATTTTAATTTATTATAAATTAAATATGCTAAGTAGGCTAAACGTCACAAGTTTTTCTAATAAGTGGCTGTTTAGTGAGCAGAGAAATCTTGGCAGTCGAGAAGTCTTCGAAGTTCACACTTGATTTTTTTTTTCTTTTTTCGGATGCCATTCATATAAAAAATTAAATTAAAGCACATATGCGATTCTGCAAACGGTAACGCAGAAAAACACATGACGTGTTAGGATTATCAATAGCCTTATCACACATAGCCTGAAGCACAAAATGCATAGAACATAAAGCTTAAAAATGCATGTGTAGTAGGCCTATACTTATGTGAAAAATATTCATGAAAATATATTAATGATAATGTATATAGTTTTTAATCAAGTGAGTTTTTGCAATACTTTTATTTCAACACTGTTTACCATTTCTAAAGCTATTTTATATATATTTTTTATTATAGCCTAGCCTATATATATATATATATATATATATATATATATATATATATATATATATATATATTGATACTATACATATATATATAGATACTATATATATATATATATTGATACAATCACTGCTTTCATATTCTATATACAAATTGTAAAAGCACTTACAGGACATCTTTATTTTATATAAAACATTAAGAGAATCTGAAAGCACTAAAGACTGGCTTTATAGGCTATGATAAAAAATAAAATCAAAAGCAAAGTTATGGTATTAATTGCAAGTACGTTTTCAAATAAAATTAAGTGGTTGTGTTAACAAATTAAACTAAGTGCCACTTTGTCCTCGTTTTGCACATGGGTCAACTACAAAATGAGTTTTAAATTAATGATTTAATATTAATGAGATTTAAAATTATGTTATATGTTTTAATTCTAGATGTTTATTTAAATGCGTGACTTGAAGTGTATGTATGTGCGCGTGAACATTCGAGTCGCATTCAAACACTGGAGGAGCGCGAGCCGCGAGCGCGAGCAGCAGAGCAGATGGAAACGGGGAAACGTCATCAACTGACAAACAGCAAAACTCCCGTCTTTCGCTGTTGTTTTCACTGCTTTGAGGTAAGTTTAGTCAACAAAATCACACAAATAATACATACAAACGTCCCTGACACCTTTCTTACGTGTAATTGACACGCTTCTGTCGAATATTTACTTTGTAGAAATGGTTTTGTGTCTTCGAAAAAGTCCGGTAGCGTACCGGAGTCGTTAGCATCTCAACCGAAGCTCTTGTTTATGAAAGTTTGGGATTTTAACCACATCTTTGTCTAGATAACAGTTTTTTATAGTTTGGTTTTGATGGTAATTTGTCAATGGGTGATTGGAAATAAGCTAATTTATTTAACCTAAAATAATGCACTAACTGTTCTGTTAATCAGTGACGTCACTTACAAATATTGATAAATAATGTGTGATTTCAGGACAGGAGCAACAGAAAAAACAACAAAAGGGTGAATTATCGTTTATTCATGATAATACTTTCATATGCATTTATTTCACAATTATGTTATCTTAAGAATTGCTCTCTCATACATATATTCTTTCTCTTTTCTGCATTTCACCTCTGCTCTAGCTTGGTTCCTTGTTATAAACCCTATGTTATATTGAAAATCATGTAACATTGTTGGCTTTTTGACAAATTGCATGTTATGTTCTTAGATCATCATGCTGATGGCCTGCTGCACCCCCTCCAAGAAAATCTCCACAGCTATGAACCATATGTCTAGTAAGCAAAACCTCAAACACACTGTGCACTACTGCTCAAAGGTTTTGGGTCTATAAGATGTATGTTTTCGAAAGAAGTCTCACATTTTAAAATCATTAACCCCAGTTTTTTTCAGTGAGATTGTCCTTGAGAAGGCTTAGCTAATAATAGTAGGGTTGTGAATCGCAAGAAATTTTCTGGTTCTGCCAAACAATTGCGATGTTGTGCCGAATTTCGACCCCCGCCAAATTATTACCCCCCATTGGTAGGTTTAGGATTAGTTGTGGGGGAGGGGTTAGGATTAGGCAATCAGGTACTGACTTCAACGAGGGCGGTAATAATTTGGCAGGGGGTCAAAATTCGGCATAACACCGGTTTCGGTTCCGGTTCCCATTCAATAAAAAATATTAAAGGGAAAAATCCACAATCCTTTTTGTGTTTATTTCTTACAGTACTTGTCAAATGAGTCTAATGGGTCGTTTCCACTGAGCGGTACGGTACGGTACAGTTCGGTACGGTACGCAATTATTTGCGTTTCCACTGTCAAAAGTTGTGAATGGTACCAAAAAGCCGAACCGTACCATACCACTTTTTGGGTACCCTTCCGTTGGGGTCCCTAGCACAGTGGTACAGGCAGCATTTTGTTACATTTTCTCATCTAATATTTATGTTTTATTTTAGTTCAGCTTTATTTCAATTAACAGACATTATTATTGTAAGTTATATAAGTTATGTAATTGCAGTTTGTTTTTTGATTCGGTCAACAAAACCGGCTCATAAGAGTCATTTACAATAGCCACTGGTTGCGAAGTGTTTGACTCACTCAAAAGAACCGGCTCATAGGAGTCATTTGTTGGATAACGATTTTTTTTTCTTTCCGTTTTTCCGTGCTGCCCAGATTGATAACTCAATAGAAATGCGCGTTTTACTATTTATTATTTTGTGGTACGCGTCTTCTACCACATTAGATTGAATTCAAAATGCAAGCGCAAGTTGGGTGTTATTTCATTTGCCATGGACTGGCAGGAAGTAAATACTGAGAGAACATGCTCGCGCACTGCTGTAGGACTGTCACCGGACGCGGTCCTGATATTAATCAAGTTCGGGGAAAGAAAAAGAGATGCAAAAAGGTCATGACATGAGTATTATTTAAACATAATTATGAGTTACATAGACAACGCATTATAGGCCTAGGCTACTGGCATTCAAAGCAGGCACAGGACATAGCGCAGAAATATAAGTATTAGCCTACATGCATGAAGAGTGGCGTTTGTTTACCAATGTAAAAGACACAATGCTAAGGTGTTCTGGGTAGTTGCCAGGTCGTTGCTATGCAGTTTTAAAGTGTTCAGAGTTGTTGTTACTGTATGGTTGCTAGGGTGTTTGAATGGAGCCCGTCTCATATTGTTTGATATTCTGGTATCTATTTGTGGCACATAATCTTTCAGTCTATTTTGATGGTCCAATTTTTATTTAGGCCTACTCAATATATACAAAGTCACTTGGGAATTATTCAGAATGCAGCAACATATTCCAGTCATTCAAACAAAGCCCATCATTAGGTCTGTTTCGTGCATGATTCCAAACCTCTTCATCCTAGAAAAGGATGCCAGAGAGGTTACTATGACAACCAAATAAGGGGAACTTTTTTATATACCGGTAGGCTACTTCTCATGTTGGTGACAATTCATCACCATCTTGGGAATGTCAAACATTGTTTTGAGTGTTGCAGCTGTCCAATAGACAATGCATATGAGATCATTCTGCTTTTGAGTTTCTCAAATCTTGGCTCTTTATGTTGTTTGGCTGTAGGTCACTGAGCTAATTATTTATTTTCTCAAGAATCTGCCTTTGTTTTGCCAATCTGATGATCTTAATCATAAATAATCACAGCATACTAGTGGATAAAGTCTGTTGTCAAGACAAGTAAGTTATTTACTCGCTCCATAGAGCTGCGCGATTCTGGATAAACTGATAATCACGATTTTTGTGTTTCAAACTGAGATCCCGATTCTTAACAGACAACTAAACAAAACGTCATTTACTAGAGGTTCTGACAACATTTTATTTGTCAGAGTCTATTTAAAATGTTTAATTAATTTGAATTAATAAAAAAAATAAAAAAAAATTTTGAACGATTCAATGAGTCACTTATAAATACTTCACTTGTTTTGTTACTGGATGAATCAGCGTTTTTGAACAAACCTCTTGAATGAATTATTCAATGACAACAAATACCCTTTTTAACAGTCAATTATCACCACGTACATGTGTAACAATGTAGTGAAACAATCGTTATTTAAAGTGCTAAGTTAATATGCTCTATTTTTATCGCTGCCATGGACATAAGTGTTTATGTCCGAACTATACATTTTTATTCTAGTACTTTTGCGATCAGTTGAATATTGTAACATGGAAATGATGATACTGTGTGGTTGAGAAGAATGTCTGTAAAGCTGTTTCATATAGTACCTAGATAGCCTAACTGCTTGGAAATGGTTTTAAAGCCATTTTTCAGTGTATGGTCTACTTTTATGGTGAATTTTTACAGCCTGTAGTCAATGTTTCACTTTAATGGAAAAGAACATTTGCATGTTTTGTTAAACTTATTTTGTGTTTCACATAAGCAAGAGAGTCACATTGGTTTGGGTTAACATTGGTTTCATTTTTGAGTGAACTTTTTCTTTAGTATACATACATAGAGTCTTGGAGAATTATTTCTAGAAGTGAAGGAAATAAGCATAGACAAATGAGACCCAAGAGAGCCACATTAAACATGCAGACCAAGTCAGCAATACCCATAAGGCCGTTTGCCACACCACAAACGCTTCATGACTCTGCACAGATTTCCAGACTTCTTTCATCCAAAGCCATGCTGCAGTTAAGCAGTCTGCCTCAGTCAGAAATGGTTTGGCATGAAATCCTGGACTTTTGCATTTTAGTTTGGCTGTAAATCAGCAAGTTAATTATTTGTTACCTTGAGGCTCTGTATTTCCCTACTCTTCCACAATTTATGACCTTCTCGGACACTCAGTCCATCTCTATGAATCATTGTGATCAGTCTTTTTAAGGCGCATTTAATGTTGGACAACATTTCTTAATCAGATTACTAATGATTATCGGAAAAGTTATCACACATGAATGCTAATATGTTTGCGAGAATCTTTTTAGACAAGCTGTCTGAGTGCATTATAATTGTATTTTTTCTTCTGTTTGGCACATTAAGAAAAAAAAATATTTGTACGGATAAATAATTTAAAATAAATACTGCAATATTCCAATAAAAATAAGAATTGTCCATTTGGATTTCTTGCTGACTTTAAAGAAATGTATAATTTCCTTCTGGCAGAAAATAAAATTTGAAAAACCCTTACATTTAAGGATGGGCCCAAGCCATATCTAGAGACCAGAATATCACAACTATATTCTACTTTCTTAGTATTTTCTGTATTCCAGAGGAAGGATATTGCAATTCAACCATCTGTTAAGAGATGAATGTCATTATTGTAGATAGTAAGTGCTTGATGTAACTGGAATCATGATCAGTATTGTACATCCTGTCATTCAGCTCTCTGACCTCTTTCGATTGGCTGATTACTCTGTATTAGTATTGATTGCAGGCCCTTCTGAAATCAGGCTGACATTGAACCATCCACACTGAGGACAATGGCTGGGACCAGTGCGTGCTAAACTCGGTCTCTTGGAGAATGGATGGTCTTCCGTTACATCTGTTTGTGAGCTGATCTACCGTAGAGAGGATCCACAAATTAGTAAGTGTTGTTTGTAAACTTTACCGTGACTGACGCTCAAATTGAATATATTGAAATGTGAGGTAGCTTACATGGCAACAGTGTTGCAGAACATGCAGATATATCTCATCATGTAACACTTTAGGAATTCACTTTAAGCGTTTCTGTTTTCTCTCCTGAAGCTTAAACCTCATGGTAACCTTGCTGAATGTGGTCAGGTTATTGACCCAGTATATAGATCCAGGCAAGATAATCAAATGTATACTCATCACAGAAATTGAGTCATATTGTGTATTTTCTTAGTTGATTTACCATGTGTAGATTTCTTTAAGTGCCAAAATAGCCATAGTTTAGGTTTGTACTACCATTTTTTTCCCTGCTGTCTGGCTCTCAAAATTAAACAGCCTGTTTGTGCTACTGTACCTTTAAGTAGTCAATATGTAAACAACCTTTTTTTGCATGCAAAATGAGAAACAGTAATAAATCATGGGCTAAAGTGAACATTTTGTAGATGTTGTCTTTAATTTAAAAAAAAAACAACAACTCTGTGCAACGTTCTGGGAATGCTAGTTAATGGTTATAAAAAAAAACAACTAAAATGCTCTTTATAGGTTATTTTTAGGTTATCACAAAATCCTCTCTGCAATCTTTTGGAAAGGTTAGTTTTTGGTTACAAAAATAGCCTGCAGAATCAGATAAGATTCCTGGAATGTTATTTAAAAAAAATGACCAAACAGGAACCAGATGCTAATGTTAGGGGAACGCTCTGTGTATGCAGGGATAGTCTTTTGGAGATTGCATTATATTTTAGATTCTTCTTTGGCATATTGGTTGTAATGCAGTTCAGATGTTATTGGAAGAAGGAGGCGGGAACCGGCGAACATTCAACAATTTAATAACAATATAAAACAAATACAAAAGTGAAAGTAAAAGACAGCAGCTCCTCACGGACGACTGCTGTCACATATAATAAAATAAAACATCAAATAAAATCCAGGCCTGCCCTATCTCGATCTCCACTGTCATCGTTCCTCCTTTTATGCTACCTCTCCTCCAGGAGAGATACGAGTCGCGCAGGTGTCGCTCCTTAGGAATCACCCTCGGCCCATTCTCTCACGGCCCTCGGCCTCGTCCCGCTCGCCACATTGGTCCTATATGTTAAACTTGTAAGACTTTTTTTTTTCATCTTCGTAACCAAATTCAGAACATGAAGATCTTTTCGATGAAATCTGAGAGCTTTCTGTCCCTCCAACGACAGCTACGCTTTGACGCTTCAAAAAGTTCATAAAGAGATCGTAAAACTAATCCATTTAAATTGAGTGGTTTAGTCCAAATTTAGGCTTTTATTCACATTTAAACATTGATCAGCGAACATAAACAGAAGCTCAAACGTGCTGCGTAACATGAGAATGAACCTCATTGGTTCTTGCTGAAGCTCAAACGTGATGCGTAACACGAGAATGAACCTCATTGGTTCTTGCTGAAGCTCAAACGTGATGCGTAACATGAGAATGAACCTCATTGGTTCTTGCTGAAGCTCAAACATGATGCGTAACACGAGAATGAACCTCACTGGTTCTCGCATGTCAAGCGAACATGCTTGAGCTTCCGTATATAACAACTGATGTGTGAGTTGATGAATGTATGTGAATAAAATCCTAAATTAAATCTGTTCATCATATAAAGCGATCGAGTCTCTTCAGAAAATTTTGACTAAACCGTTCAATTAATGCGATTAGTTTTACGATCTCTTTATGAACTTTTCGAAGCATCAAAGTGGTAGTTGAGTAGCTGTCAATGGAAGGACAGAAATCTCTCAGATTTCATCAAAAAGACCTTCAATACCATTTAGGGCATGAGGGTGAGTAATTAATGACAGAATTATTATGTTTTGTGTGAACTATCCCAAGAGGTTATCTGATATTCTGAGATATGGCACACAATTTGAAGTATAATATGTCTGTAGCAAAAGCGAACCTTACAGTTTGCACGCATTTGGAGAGGATATCGTGGTTTTGAGACTGGTCTGTTGCCTTGGCTTGACAGGATGCTGGAGACAGTGAGGAGACACCAGCTGGTTCTTCTGTTCTATCTGGTCATCCAAATGGCTTCTGTCTTCCTGTTAATCTGTTGTTGTTGTTGTTTCTATTTGTGATAATTTATTATGTGATTAATCTCTGTTGTGTTTCTTCCATCGTTTTCTAAAAACCACCAAACCTGAATATGAACTAAAGCTCTTTTCAGAGGTTTATTTCAGTGGGCGGTTTAGCAGACAATGGACTGGACTGATATGGGCTGCATTTCCTAAAAGCATCGTATTCCTAAATTGATCGCAGAGACCATTGGTGGCAATTGTTCTACGATCAACTTAGGCTTGAAATGCTTTTGGGAAACGCATCCCTGATCTTGAGTAGTGTCTCTCACAGGATAGTGATGATGCCCTTCACTACCATCACAGTCATAGTGTGCCATAGAGATGCAATTATTTTATCGGTTGGCAAGGTCTGCACACAAGCAAGGGAAAATGACTAATGTATTACACCACAGATTTATACATCAAAAAGTGATGATACAGTTGTCTTGGAGATATAGACGTGTTTTGGTGTAGCACTAGTTGGTTATTGGCACACGTTAGCCAGCTACAGTCATCGTAACTTCATCTCTCTCTATGTTCATAAATGTGCATGTTTACTGATCATAGCTATTTAAGATCATCATTAAAGCTGCATGACTGTGACAGGATGACCTGAACTTCAGCACAAGATGACATTACTACACTGTTAACAATTTTCTTGTATTTTTACAGTACAGTACTGGCAGCAAGGTTGCCAGCAAGGTACTGTATTTCGATTTACAGTAATTGTACTGTAATTCAATTTACAGTACACACAAACAGTACTGTAAACTACAAAACAGTATTGTGCTGTATTTTTACTGTATTTAATTAATTATACAGTATTGTACTGTAATATCTATATTGATACATTATTGCAAAATATTGTAATTTTCAAATTACTAATGATATTATAACTATATGTAGTTATTACAGTATATAAATCTATAGGTAATAATATTATAATGCAACTTCAGAATAACTGCAAATCAAAAGACAATCCAAAGAATGTTCTAGTCAAAAATGTTTTTTATTGATCTATTAAAACCATTTAAGAACATTGGTTGTCCAGTGTCAATAGAACTTTTCCCTCGATGCACCTGGATGCTGTCATGATTGAATGTCCTAAAAATGAAAGAAAACAATGATAATTACCTATGTTTTATTCTGAAAACAACCTTATGTCAATAAACTCCATGGATGACTTCACTCCATTCTTAATGGTACAATTTACATATCACTGTTTGTACAAATTAATCGAGTATATGTATGTGCAGTGATTGAAAATAATTACAGTATGTTGATACAGCTCTGTGTGTGTGTGTGTGTGTGTGTGTGTGTGTGTGTGTGTGTGTGCAAGTGATTGTAGCTGTACAAACGTCTGCGTACAGTATGTGTATGTTTGAGAGTGCATGATTATGTTTGTGTGTCTGTGAATGTGTGAGTGGGTGTATGATTGAGAATATCAGTGTAACTGTACAAACATCTGTGAGTATATGTGTGTGTGAGTGCCTGTGAAAGTGTGAATGAGTATGTATATGTGTGAGTGTGTTTGTACAGTATGTGTGTTTGTGTGAGTATGTGTCTGTGAGAGTGATTGAGTTTGTGTAAGTGAGTGTAGAAAGTATGCGAGTGTGCGCCTGTGTGTGAATATTAATATGTATGGGTATGTGTGAGAGTGTGTGTGTCTACATAAATAACCACATACTTACCAAGCAAAAAAAAAACAGATACCAAATCTGGTATCACCTGCTGTGCCTCAATGTCTGCCTGGTTTGCAGTGACCTAAACATATTAAAACAACATGAAGAATATGAAGCAACTACATAAAACATGAGTATAACGAGTATAACTGGTCAAATATTGCACACAGACTTTAAAAAACAGTGCTCTGGAATTTGCAATCCTCAATCTGGCATGTCAATATAACATTCTGGGGTTGAAATCTGCTTTTAGTCGGCACCAGTCTTGCCTTGCCATGGTGTCGATACATATGTGACTTAAAAGTTTGAAAATTCTTAAAAGTGAAAGGGCAAGGTACTTAGCCACATTTCTGTGAACTTTGGCATGTATGGTGAACACATTTAAGAGAGAGGTTGAAAAACTGCATGACTTGCAGCTGTAGCTGGACATACTTTAAAACTTGGCTGGGATTTTGAGGTGGTACTGGAACCTGGCGAAAATTGGACCGATGACCAAAACTGAAAAAGACATGACACACAAAAACACATATGACAAAACCTGTTAGCCACAGCACCAAAGATGAGCAGACAGACAGTGGAAGAGAGAAAATTCTGTAGAAATATCAAAAACAGCCAATAAAAAAAAATAAAAAAAATCTTTAGATTTTAAAACTTTAAGTTTAAAACATTGTATTAACATGGCTAATACTTACATAAAACTCCTTCCCAGGCTGGAAATCAAATTGTCCCACACTGTAGAGCTGTAAGAAATCAAAATAAATATTATTCAGTTAACTGTTAGGCTATGTGTTGCTTGTTGAGGACATATCTCATAAATCTGCTTACAATACATCTATGTTAGGTTAATAAAAAATAAGCTTCACTTGACCTCTCTAAATATTCTAACTTGATTTTTTGGCATGCATTTTACTTGTCTTTGTTGCCTAATAGATCATTAACTCTGATAAAGTTTATCAACAATTTACACCTTTATTCATATTTTTAATTATTATAATATATTTTTAATCATTATAACTCTGGGTCTCCCGCCTAAATAGAAATGAAGTAAAAGGCTAAACTGGTACCAATAGCCAATCTCTCTAAAGCCCAAATCACCCATTCTGCGTTGCAAAGGATAGTGCAGTAAGTTAGGCCTATTTTTAAGCCTTATTTTCACGCGTTTTTGTGTCTAAAACGACTAATTCAATTTGGTCCAGTATTGATCATAAAAGTTCGTAAAATCATAAAATCATCAAGTTCGTCATCCGGGAAACGGACTGCAAATATAGCAGTTTTTGTTTGTAACGTTATGTCTATAAGTGCTTGTTTTTACCACTGACAGGCTCGGGTGTTCCATACAGAGATAGGCCTAACATTTTTGTTATTATAAGATCCTTCAAACCTAACATGTCAAATGCAGTAATTTTATCTCGCAGACCATCGTAAAACACATTAAAACTCGACAGAAACAAAATAAAACGCACAAAAGACCACCTCGATTGGTCTTTTCATCGTTCCAACAATCACCAAGTCTGTTTTGGTCGAAATAAACCGTAAGGTAATGTTAATTCACGGAGTTATAGCCTAGATTTGAAAATGTCAGGACAAGCAGTGGGGTGAAAGAGTCTGCAGACAACGTTAACAAACTTAACGGTGTTTTTGCAACCGTCGCTGGCTAAACTTCCACTGTCATTTCAAAAGCTATGTAGGCTACACTATAGTGTAAAATCCTAAAACCTTATTATAAAAGTCAAAATGAACTTACCAAATTTCCAGATATCCGCAGAGTGAGATATCCATCCAGATTGAACTGCCGCAGTTGTGCTCTGACGTCAGTCAGGCGGCGCGCGCGCTCTCTGTTTACAGCAACCCTGTATTATTGCCTGGCATATTACAGCCAGGTTACAGCTAGGTTACAGCAACACTAAAATGTACTGTAAAATGTTCCCGCTCAAACAATATTGCCCAGAATGCAATGCAAATTACGGTAATTTACTGTAATATAGGAATGCAGTATTGTGCTGTAGGTTTTTACAGTACTGTGCTGCTAAATCTACAGCGAAAGTTAACAGTGTATGTATGACTTTCTATATCAGATATACTTTCATAATCTTTTATTCGTTTTTTTGCATGTATTTTTTCCCCCAAAATTGTACATGGAATATTAGTCAAGCGTTTCTGTTACGGACTGCTCCGAGACTTTATTGAGGGTGATCCATAATCGTAATCCATAAAACAGGCATAAGGTCAAAACCATAGGACCAAACAATCCAGGGTAATAACAGAGTGCAAGACACAGGGAAACGATCAGAAGATTGCTACCATGACACTCAGAAATGCAGTGTAACACATGCAAGACTTTGCAAAGAGTGAGAGAAAACACAGGCATTAACAAGCTTATGACACACAGGTGGATCTGTAACCATACTTTACTTAGCCATACTTTAACCATACTTAGGGGAGCCTAAGTCCCTCCCCTCCGCTTCCGGCTCATGGGACCTTATTTCGGAAAAAATATATGTATGGTAGTCAATGGCGAGAGAAAACGTATCTTTATATCTATTTAGTCTGAACTGTGCCCTGAATTTCACATATGATGTTTGTCAATTTAAAAGATAATTATGAAAGTCAAGAAAGTCGCAGATTGTCATAAAACCGAAGTCAAGAAAGTCGCAGTTTCTCATAAAACAGAAGAGTTACATTTAGTTTTATGTGAAAATCGCTCAATGAACTACATCTCTCGTCTCGCACTATGTACGTCACCAAGCTTGTATGTGTTGGTCTGGCCAACACACAGGCATGACATGACAGCGTAACGTTACAGAAAAAATTACAGATTCAGTAAAGTTAGCTTCATTCATTGAGAGAAAAGGTATGATGTCACATGCATGCCTTTTGGGTTTGTAGTCATTGTAATTACGTATTTTCACAGTCTTATACCTCAACAGTTTTGCATCAAACTGCGACTTTCTTGACTTTAAAATGTATCTTTTAAACTGACAAACATCATATGTGTAATTCAGGGCACAATTCAAACGGGATCAAAATATTTGTTGTCTCTCGCCATTGACTACCATATCATATTTTTCCGAAATAAGGTCCCATGGTGGTCCACCGGAAGGGGAGGGACTTAGGCTCTCTATGAGTCCAGGCAAAGGTTTATGGGAAATGTAGTTCATGATGGAATGGCAAAGGACTTGGGAGGAGTGCCTTCTGGTGGCTATCATAGGCATTCTGCCTGGCAGGGGGGACCATTTCTTGCAACAAAAACAATTGCAATTTATTTTCTCCTCCTCTTCTTCCACTTCTGAAAATGTGTTCGATTTCCAGGCAATGTATACCTTTAATGCAATGTAAGACGATATAATTGTCTGCGAAATGCATAAATGAAAACTGATTTGCTACAAATGGTTGCATTGAATTGATGTAAAATTGAATGCCAGGTTAAGTCAGTATTTTGAGATGTTAATTAGATTTATTTGACTGAGCCTCAGGAACATGACATTGAGTTTAATACTAAATATGATCATAAAACCTGTTTTACTTGGGCAGTTTAATATCCTGCCTAAACGTTTAATTTCTCTGTCTCATTTAGAAAGTTAATGAGGCATATTTACTAAATGATCTTAGCTAAGGCAATATTTCTTTCAGCTATTAGAGACTAATATAGCGGAACAACTTCTTTTTTAAATGCAAGAAAGTTGGTTTTGGTTTAACAATAGAATGTAAATGCATGCTGCCTGCAAATGCACAAAACTCAGCATCAGTAGAAACTGAATGTATTGACTTACGGTAGCAGAACAGAAGTGACTCAGAGATGTTGTTTAGAGTGTGAAGCAGCTGTGTTAATAGATTTTTTTGTCTCTTTTATTAACAAAGACCTTAAGTGATCTTCTAAAGAAAAGCATGGTTCTTATCACTTTTACTATTACTCACACTTAGGGTCAGGGGTTTGTTTAAATCACTAACACTAAGTATTAAACTGTGTTTAACTTTCCCACACAGTTAGTGCTCCAGACTTGAATAATCAAATGTTGTACTGTTACTTAACTACGTGATCAGACAGGCCTGGTAAATTGAGGAAATAAATCATTGAATGAGGGACTTCAGCCATATCTAGAGAGCGTTCAAAACATCGATCAGGAACAAAATGGGAATTTTGATTTCACGTTGACCATATAAGTATAGCTGTCATCGCTTACCTATTAACTACACATGAAAACAATTCAAAACATAAAGTGCTTTGAACATGACTGTAGGGATAGTGTTGTTTGCTTTCGGTGCATTTCATACATCAGAGCATTGATCACTGTTCTGTTTTCATAAATATTTATGCTGACAACAGTGCAGTGCTTTCTGTCAAGACTTTCCTCACTGAAGAGGTATGCAAATGACAGTCTAATCTAAATACAAACCGATGTCTTTTGTCTGATAAACAGTTTTTAGAGCTGTTTGTCTTACAGGGAGATGCTTCCAAAGAGAATGCAGTGCTCACTGATCCAATAATCAAACCGACAGAGATTAAATGGATTTTACCCATACAGAGTTTCTCTTTTTCACGATATCTCTGGTATTGGTACACAAAGTGTGTTTCTAGCTCATATACATTTGAATACACACTGGTATGTGTAAAATCAACATAATGACAGTAATCGTAAAGCTTTTACAAATGTATGATTTAATTTTATAATTAATAAGTTCATCAATTCTGAGTGAATTAGACTTTGGGCTGCCATTTGATGGATGTAGAAACCACTAAACATAGTTGTTTTAAATGTTTTTTTCATAATCATTTGGAACAATTTGCGACACTTTGTTATAAAGACTAATTCTTAAATGACAGTATGATATTTATGGACAGTTAAAATTGACTAAAATGAACCTGCAATTAAAAAACAAAATTCATTACCAAATAAAAACTATAGTTTTCAAACGTATAACTTGAAATTTAACCCTAATGGCTGTATTTTTCCATTGTGATGTGCTGCTGTCGTTTACATTGACAGAATCCCTTCGAAGCAGCTTGAACTTTGGATCCTCACGAAGGTGCAATGTTGGAAACTTTTAGGATGCATATGCAAAATGATTCAAATGTGCAGGTGAATGTTTTCTCCAAGATGAGTTTGGCAGATTGGTAGGAATGAATATCTATTAATCTCACTCTGTTCCTGGAAGCGTAATGCTGGAAAGAGGGAGTTTTGTTTTGCTTTGCTTCTGGATGTGCTACAATCAATTCCGCCCTATTCCATATATGTAAAAAAAATCAAATAAAAGTGATTTTTTTTTTTAGGTAAATAAGCTTGAGTGTAATTTTTTTTTCATTCAAAAACTAAGGTGCATAAGCTCAGATCAATGAGGCCTATGATCAATCTGTTCCAAAAAGAAATTCAAAACCTGGGCTAATTGATAGAAAACTTGACAGAAAGACTGAACCCAACATTTGGTGATAATATAGCATTTACAAGCAATATAAAAGACCTGTGGGAACACCAACTTAGGTAGCTCAAGCACATAGCACAAGGGTAAGAATACCTTTAAGTAATTTTCTTATCTATTTGTTTTTACCGTAAATCAATGGATTGTTGGCTGCTTGTATGTGGAAGGACCAGCTTCAGCTTCAGTCCAGGGGCCACTGCTAGTTCCATTTAGGGTATTATGACAGACAAATCTCTAAGCTCGCTGTCATATGGGAATGACACAGAATGAATAGCCCTCTTACTGTAGCACGTAAACCAGATGCTTCGGATGACTGAGTACTCTATCCTTGTATGACGAAAAAGGAGCATTCGAACCACAGCAGTATCTAAGATAATAATAATAGAGTACGCAGCTTTTCAGGGGCCTTTTGGGAACCGTGAAAATTTTAGTGGAAAAAATACTCATCACAGACCTCGTGTGTCTTTCTCTGTTATGCAATCGGACCATCTTGCGTTCAAGAAGCTTCATCGCTGTCTTTGGAAGAGATGTCCGAGAACTAGCCGTTCAATTCCACTGAATGCCAAGCATCCAAATTAAGACTCAGATCTGCAGCCAAACAAAATGTAAAACGCTTGAAAATTCCATGACTGGAAACGTCTCACATCTGTTTTTCCTGCTAGTATCATTAAATGACCCCAAAAAAGAAGTCAATGCCATTTTAAAAAGCTAGCAGAAGGTTTAGTATGGACATTACTAAAATATATAATAATAAATCCATCAACAGTCATCAGTGAATTGAGTGGTACTTTTTAGTTGCGTTGTCTTTCCCTTTAAACAGGAGGTTATAATAGATTCTACATTTTAGAACTGCTTTTGAAATATACTTTATTTTATAAATCACTGATGTTTTAGTAATTCATTTTCATTTAGCTAGTCTGATGCATATTGCACACAAAACTGGCAGGCTGAAATCCCTAGTTGCTATTTAATTGCATTCCTATGCCTGGAATGAAATTGTGTTTTAATGCAATTAAAGCAATGAGTGCTTTTGAGGAAAAAACGATCACTAGATTTGCCATTGGTTAGCAGGTCAGTGGCATCAGTTTAGTTTAAACCTGTAATTTAGTTGAGTTCCATTAAAACCGTTGGTTCCCATTGAAAAATGTAACTGTAGTTATATTCACATAAAACATTTGGGAGCAAGGTTTACATACCTTCCTTGGGAAATTTGTGCGAAACCTCAAAAAATAAAAAGGAAGATGCTGCAATTGGGGGAATCACTGTGGCTCTCGCAGAGATGAAATGCAATGTCATGTTATCTTGTGTTCAGAGATGGATGCCTGGTGTTTGGGAATGCAATCGTGCAAAATGGTACCCAATCATTTTGATGACAGATTTTGGCTCAGACATTTTAGAATGACCAAACCAACATTTGAGCTGGTTAGTCCAGTTATCCTATCACAACCTGAAGTCAAAGTCATGCGAGTTTTTTGTTGTGCTGTGCATTAAGCGATTTATTTGGTAAATGTGTTTCCATCATAGTTTATGTGCATGTCTTCTTGTCAGATAAAAAAATATCATACACCACAAATGAGTGCATTAGTTTTTCATGCACATTTTTAGAATTAATTCGGATGTTTCCATTCATCATTTTGTATGCAAAATCCCAAAATTTGCACAGAAATGAATGTTTTCTTGCACTAGTAAAAGCACAATACAAATCAATTTAACTTGTCGCATAATGTATGTTACTGAGACACATACAGTATAGTTTGGCAAGAATTCTCCACCGCCACATCACCCAAAACATTTCTAAAGCATTTGTAATCATGAAAGAGTTCCTGTTTATCTTGTTTATGAGGTTATTCAGTATGTTGAACCTGAAGTCATTCTCAGGAACGTCTTGGGTGGCTGTGGTCATGCTGATGTGATGGTGGTCCAGTCCAGCACATGATGGCTGATTTAGGACTGCTGGACCACAGGGCTGAGTGGGATGATGAGACCTTACAATGATAGGAATGTGTCAACCGGTAGAGATTTTAAACGTTTATTTTTGTATTTATTTTAAGTACTTTTAAGTATTTTCTGTGCGTCTGTTTACAGTCTTTCTCGCCTTGGAAAACGAACCAGGAATATTGATGACAAATACATACCAGCATTTTTTTATTTAATTTCCTGCAAAAATAACTATATAGTGATGTATATGCAGTAGTGTAAAATTACCCCTAGTTTAATATCAGATCTTGGTCATACCGCCCATCCCTAAAATATGGGATGTGGAAAGTTTGGTGTCTACTTATTTTAATTTACTTGCATAATATTCATAATTTTCTGAGTAATACATTTTCCAAGGAAGGATTGGTCAAGGCACTGAGCTGTCAAAGTGCATCCATGATTCATCCATCCAAAAGCACATCCCTGTGAAATACATATGGCTTCCATGAATCCGTGTGACCCCTTAGAGGTCAAGTGTATCTTTGCAGTCACGCTCATGTTTTTGTAATGTGTAAAGAGCTCAGTGAACTCTCAATTGTCCCTTTTCAATATTTCAGCATTGAAGGTTGTAACCTTGCTGTGACCTTGTATAATTTATCTCAATCTCGTCCCCTCTCTCCATGCGCCCCTTTCATACCCATCTCTCCATGGAGAAAACTCAACACCATAAATAAGTCATATTGTGTATATTTCTTGTTTTATGATGTTTTAACAAAGCAAGACGTGCAGTTCATATGGTGCACGCCACATTTCTTGGTCTACAGTATATATAGTTTGGAAGTTATATAATCGAATTAATTTCACATGGAGGAACTTCATCCCATAGGAAAGAAACATCTCTCATCTCAGCAATGAGATCAGATTGAGAGCAAACGGATGCTTTTGCCAAAGACCTCAATAATCTCACAATGTCTCTCAAACTGTGCTCAGGTTTGCTAATAGACCAGCCTACAAAAGTCAGAGATCTCAATATTAACTCATATATTTCTCATAAAAGTCATGTAATAGCTTTATACTGTTACTGTAAGCTGACTTTTGACTCTTGTGTCTGTTTTTTAAATGAGGCTTATTGCTGTCTATGGAAGGAAAAATGTTTCATGGATGATGCCATTCACCAAATACAGGGTTTCTCTATTATTGAGAAGCAAGTGCAATATTATAAAGATGTAATTTGTGATTATTGATTTTTTAATGGAAATATTATTGCTTAAGTGTTGCTCTTTCATAACTCCAAAAGACTTTATGACGTTATCACACTGCAAAAAAAAAAAAGAAGTTTAATTTTAGTTTAACTATAGTTTTTTATTTTTGTATTGAAAAGTCATCAAATAAAATTAAGTTTATGCTTAAAACAAGAAAATACCCCAATGGGCTCAGAAAAGTAAATTCAAATGGAACGGACTTCGTCACTGAATTTTTATCATTTTTTTTTTTCAGAAAACAAAACGCCATTTTGCTTGTTTCGATATTTGTACTGGAAAACAAGACATCAAAAAACTGAGGAAGAACATATTTTTTGCAGTGCATTTGCAGTATTTGTTATTGAAGAATCAACATTGCCTAAAATTCCTTTGGATGGGTAAAAATAAATAAGTAAATAGTTGATGCACAAAAGGAGTATAGAGGGATCAAATGAATGAGGAACAGCTTGATCATTTGCTCTTAGTTCACATGGAGATTTTGATGGCTGGTATCACCTGAGCACAGTTTGAGTCTCTGTATGTGAGAGATTACTGTTTTTTTTTTTTTTTTTTTTGACAAGGAAAATCTGATAATCGAAATCGAAGTAGTTATGCTTATTTCTCATGAATGAAATCCAAACTGCAAATTTGTCTGTAAATTACAAATGCATAATTTGTCAGATTTAAGTGAATGGAACTATTTACACGGGAATAGTTTTATGAACCATTTGCACAAATTTATTCTGCTTGTGTTTCATGAATGAGGCTCATTGCCATCTAGGAGGAAAAAATCAACATGTTAAAGAAATCTCGTGGCTTATTTTTCCTTTCCAGTGGGGTTAAAACCATCTGCTCATGACAATCAGACACACTTGCTGATTTTAAATGTTAGTGGTATAACAATATATCATGTCACCAGGGCATACCCGCCAAATGCAGACAGATTTCAGCAGTGCCGTGTAACGCAGTCACTCCTACTAGACACTTTAGCGGGTTAACTTTTAGATATAATATATAATTTTAGTCTTTTAAAAGGTTTCTGAAAGAATAAACTGTACAATGTAGTGTTGTCAAAAATACAGCGAGTAACACACAAACCCGCCTCTCCTCACTCACTCGTTTTATTTGCTCCGGATGAATATTGTTGGTGTTACAGAGCTTGAATTTCAGCGTGGGACTGCATGTTGTGCAAACTTTTTCTCATTCACGCAGATTTTGTCCTCGCACCCAAAGTGCAGAAAGCCTCTCAGTACTAAATTGAGTTCTTTTTCACAGCTTATTGCTTATTATTAAACTGTCAAATACACACAAAATAATGTCAAAATGCCTGTCTTGAGGAGTATTCACGTAAACACAGTTACTATGTTTAAGTGAAAGTAAACAATTGAGAAAGAAAACGCACGTGTAACAGTATACTGGATCTGTGTGTCAGGTCTTAAAGTGAGTCTAACAATTTTTCTATAGAAAAAAAGGTTAAATATTGCCATTTTTATTCATTACAATGAAATTTGTGAACCCATAAAAGGTTCTATCTATGAAGCGCCTGACAGGAACCTTTATAGTTCTATATAGAACCTTTTCTTATAAGTGCATATTTTTGTATTTTTCTAAATCCAAGCCTATTCACGTCCAGCCCTGATGTAATAGCAAATTTTGCATTTTAATAAACACTATTTTTCTTGTGTTAGGAGTAATAATTACTAGAAACACGCCATTTGAACTCTATTTTGGCTTTGTCAGTGTATCGAACCATGTCGCTGTTACACCCTTATGAAATGTTGTTTCTCAGTCACAGACAGCAGTGGATCTGGGTGTTTTAAGCCTGCTGCACTGACTCAGACCTGAGCATCACAGGGTGTGTTTGGATCTGTCAGGGGGTTTCTGCCAGCCCGAGGGTTTCGAGCTGCTGGCAGAAGCGGAAGGAACTGTGGCTGAAATCCCATATTTGTTCATGTTTATAGAGGATGACAGATCTGCTGTATGTCTGAGGATTAACGTGTGTAAAAACCCTTCATAGTCTTCAGTTCTAAGATATCCCACTTAGGACCTCATTGTAATCAACAGACTCATTTTATACTTTTACTGGCATAATAACCATCAAAAAAATAAATAAATAAATATTCTTGAATAATTTGTTGTCCCTGTTGATAAGCGTGTGGTGACACTGACATCATTCCCCATCAAAAACTTTCTGATTACGCTATTAAAAATCATTGATTCACGATCACATCTCTGCCACTTAATCAAAAAGCCTTGTATGTTGTGTAATCAGAATGTGGATCTTTATTCTAGGGTGGACTTCGCTAGAGTGGTTATGTTAAATAAAAGTTACGTAGTCACCATGAAGCCAAAGTTTTAACTATTGGATTTCTTAATAAACACTTCGGGCCCTATTTTAACGATCTGAAACGCAAGTATCAAGCGCGAAGTAACTTTGTGGGCGGGTCTTGGGCGCTGTTGCTATTTTACCGGCGGGATAATGACTCTTGCGCCCGACGCACGTTTAAAAGGGGTTGGTCTGAAGTAGCTTCATTATTCATAGGTGTGGTTTGGGCGTAACGTGAAATAAACCAATCAGAGCGTCATCCAACATGCCCTTTAAGAGCAGGCGCGCATGTTGCATGGCGTATTGTTATTATTATGGTGGATTTACCAGGCCCAGTCTTCAGATTTTTTTTTCTCTGGTTCTTGACGGACAAACTAATTTGTCAGATGTCCTTATATACATGTCTCTTGCCACTATTGGGCTAACAAGTCTGATCATTACTACAATTAGCCTGAAAAATTGGGGTAAATGTGTAATCTAGATTTAGGCCTACATTTTTTACATTAAAAACTGCTGCATCTGTGTTGATGAGAGAATTAAAGTGTATGCGCGTTGTGCACCCGCTATTATGGCCAAGCATGCGCGCTTAAAATAGCATTATGAACAACGCGCAACGCGCCACTGACTTTCGACTAGTTTTATTTCTGGTCAGTGGTGGAATTGTTTTCTGGAACTGCAAAATAGCACCAGGGATTGTTTGCGCCGGAACACGCCTCCTTTTTGCCCTGACCCGCCCCGGGAGCGCAAGTTCATTTCCTAGTTTACCGACGTGCGCTGGGTGCAAGATAGGGCCCTTCGGGTCTTATTGTGAATGTTTCATGCATCAATGCATTCAGTGCATTTTTCACAGAAAAAAAAGTTTTCTTTCATCCAATTGCTTAACTTCTCAAATGACTTCTCTTTTAGATAGATATAGACAGACAGACAGACAGACAGACAGATAGATATATATAGATATCAGCAAATCAGAATAATTTCTAAATTGTAATAAAATTTCACATTATTAATGTTGTCCTTCATCACATACCTGTAAATGCAGCCTTGGTGAGCATAAGATACTTATTTTAAAAACATAAATCTTACAGACTCCAAACTTTTGAACAGTAGTGTAGTAGATTGTCCTGTTATGGTTACATCAAAAGGTCCTTATATTGCGTGCCACATGTGTTCTGTGAAAGGATCTGAACATCAGGCCAGACTTCATAATTGGGCTTAGTTTCCCATCTCTCATCTCACCCATCAATGCACCGTCCCGTTCCCCCGGAGGTCCTCATGTCCGGAGGATCAATAAAAACGTGTCCATTGTGTCCAGATGGGCACAACAGCTTACTGAACGCGCATTATTGTGCTGATGCTCTCATGAGGAATCACTCTGATAAATATTTTGACTGCACCTAACTAGGCACATCTCTTTGCATTCCAGGATAAAGTTTTTGTTTTTTTATGTCTGTAATGTGATGTATTTCCGAATGAAATATAAGTGATTATGTTTTATGGAAACAAAACAATTTTATTCTTTAGAATAGCATGCACTGAAATGTTTATGAATGCAGATTGAGTTACTTTTTTTCTTCATGTTGACGTCAGCAGATATTTGTGGTTCTGTGTATATAGCACATGTTGTGTTCCTGTGGTGGTCTCGTTGGAGTAATTCCATGTTTATTTTAGCTTCTTTAGAAACGATGATGTCACTTCCAGACGTTCAAGTGCTCCAGCTCTGAAAGGTTAAGAACGGATGTGTTGTCATGGATTGACTTGCACCTTATGAGGTGTGTGAGAGAGAGAGAGAGGGAGAAACTGAGTGAGGCGTTGTTTGTGCTGTGTAAAAACATGATGCTTATTGTAGGTCTAGACTAAATGTGAGCATTTACTCGTCTTACTAGCATTAAAAAAAATATGTATAATTCAGTATCCCTTAAAATAAATAAAAAGAAACACAAACTCAGAATATTACGCAAACCAGAAATAAATACATTTTAAATAATAAAAAAAATGTGACCCTGGATCACAAAACCAGTCACAAGTCGCACGGGTAGCCTATTTGTGGCCAAAATTATCGATTTTTCTTTTATGCAAAAAATCATTAGGATATTAAGGCCCTGTTTGCACGAGACCGATTCCGGGTGAAAACGTAAACATATTTTATCAGATGTGCCTTTCGTTTACACGGCGACGGCGTTTTTGGGGCTTAAAAACGCAAAAAAGTGAAACCATCCAGAGTGGGAATCTTAAAAACGCTCCACCGTCGCGTTCCCGTGTAAAGGGTAAAAAACGGTAAAAACGCAAATCTGCTCTCGTCGCGTACGCGTTTACGTCACAGGTATTCGCCAGTACAGGAAAATAACAACCAACATGTCGGATTATTTCCATACGTCGGACCTTCAAGTTGCCCTAGCAGCTCTGATAAACGTACAAGAGTCTTTTCAGCAGTTGTACAAAATATTCTCAGATATTGGTGTTGTTGTGTGGCAGTGCTTCACATCGTCACCTAGCCGCCTGGAGTGCACACTACATCGAATTTCACACACTTTTGCGTCACCATATGCACGCAGATTTCCCTGTCATCATAACGCTCGTCTAAACGCAGAATAAAAAGTGATAACGCAACGCCACTTTTGCGTTTTCTCTTCTGATCGTTTACGTGTTAAACAGAGCCTAAGTAAAGATCATGTTCCTGTCACGGAAACACAATCGTCAGACCCAGACCTCCACACTCCGCCCACTCGTTCCACATCCCCTTCTTCACCTGTCGTCGTCGTCGTCATCATCATCATCACTTGCAATCATCACGCTCATCACCAGCGCCTTAAAAACTCTCACAGTTCCCTCTGTTCACGGTCTGGTCTCGTCATTACGCTATCGACTGCCTGGCTCTCCTTCAAGGATATCTTTAACCTGCCTCGTGCTACTTACCTGCCATCCTTGAAACTCCCGTCTGCATCTCCGGTCCATCTCTTCAGTCTGTCATCCGTCTTCTGCCCAGCTTGATCTCATCCTACCTGTGTCAGATAAGAGACATCATCAGTATCCATAACATCATCAGTATTCATATCTGTCTTCAGATCAGCTATTCACCTGCCGTATCTGTTCCTGTGTTTTGAATAAACTTCCTTGTTTAATTTACTTGTTTGTGTCGTTCTGATCTGTGGCAGTTCCATGAAGATATTTTTGTAAATTTCCTATAGTAAATATATAAAACTTATTTTTGTGAGTGGATGCCGCACAATCGCGAACATAAATGGATAACTTTAAAGTTAAACGTTCCTTTTTTTTTTTTTTTTAAATAAACCTTCAGGTTTTCAAATAGGCTAGTTGTATCTCGGCCAAATATTGTCCTATCCCAACATGCTAACCATACATCAGTGGAAAGTTTATTTATTCAGCTTTCAGATGATGTATAAATCTTAATTGCAAACAATTTACCCATGTGACATGGTTTTGTTATACTTTATGTATTTAACCTCACTTTATTAACCAATGTCTTTGCTGCTGACATTGATCCAATTTAACCACACCAATAAGAAAACAATTACTTTAATGAACATCACATTTGCGTTTAATTTTTTCTTGCTAAAGTTTCTTCTGCGTCCTATTCTTCTGCTCTCCAGAATGTCAGGAGCTGAAAGGTGTTTGAGCTGCACCCTCTACTGTACACATGGGAATTCAGCCTGAGGCTTATTCATTTCACTTTTGGTGTGCCTTTCCATTTGACAAATAAAACTTTTTTTGTAATTAAAAAAACAAGCAAGCCAAGGTGAGAAAATACCGCAATAGTAATGTAACGCATTACTTTCCATAAATAACTAAGCAATGCAATAGCCTACTATTGTAAAGTAACTTTCCCCAACACTGCTTAATTCTGATATTAATATTAATCAGGCATGTTTGTCGAATGAACTTAAAGTTCACAAGTTAAATTATGCAGTGATCTTAACTTCAGAGAGTATTTCTTCATTTAAGTTGTATAGGATTTTGACATGATATGACAATGATATTTTAGTATTATTTATATACTATATTTATTAATGTTTGAATTGTTTGAATTTTAATTTATTTCAAGTTTAAGAGGGTCATTTAAAAAAATCTTAGTTTTTGTTTAGTTAGCTTTAATTTATTTTATTTCATTTTTATTTTAGCAAACTTATTTCAGTTGATTTATTTAACTTAAGTTTTTCATAATATTTATATTTTTTGTATTGTAATTATATTTTAAAAATTCAGCTTAATTTCAATTACTGAAAATACTGAAAATAACTTTTAATAGTTTTTTTTTTTACTTTACAATTACACAGTTCCAGATCCTTAATGGAAAAATAGGGTAATGCTGTTATCATGCAGGTCTGGGCAATTTGGTTTTATTTGGTGAACATGACATAATCGGCAAACAATGGTAACAACACAATCCAGCCTTTATGACTTTTATATATAGCGTCCCTGAATCATGGAAGATAAAATATGTTATTGACTCATGCTGGCCAGTGAACAATCTCACAAATATTTTTAAATGTTCACAAATTTTCCATTACTTTTGATTAAAGCATAAAAGCGCAATGAGGGAGCTAACTATTAAATATGCTAGTTAAACTTATGAAATATAACAAATGTTGCATGAAATGTAGCTAATTTTTGCTAAACACATTTCTCTTGTCACTTCAAAACTGAGATCATTTAGATAATTTGACTTTTTGTTTATTGTACCAAAGGTGTTGAAAAGTAAGAGGCATTCATGACTCTCAAGAGCATTAATAAAAATGCATTATTATAATTTAACTTAAATGTATGGATTCAGATGCTTTTATCCAAAGCGTCTTACAAAAGAGAATATTTGGAATATACAATTCCAGGTTTATTAGACAACTAGATTAGGAAACATGCCAGAAATGCGTAGAAAGTTTTCTTAACTTTCAAGCTGAGCTTCCAGTCCTATTTGTGGAAAGTAAAGGGTAATTTAGACTGTGAAGATTTTTTTTAGCAAAACACTTCATGCAATGAAGTCATGTAAATGGTTTTGACTGAGATCAGCACATCAAAATATCAGCTTGCATTTAGATTGAGTCTTGAATGCAGTTAACAGCAAAATAACCATATAGATGAGAAGAAAATATCTGGCACACACACTGGCCATCTGGGTATCTCCGAATGAGAAAAGATTTCTGTCAAAGCTACATTTGTGAGTTAGGCACTCTTGCTGTAGAAATTGCACAGTAGTTTATAACCTCTTGGCAGGGATTCCACCCAGATTGTCATTTAAGCGACATGGAAACAGTCAGTTGGCCTAATGGTGAAATGGAGAGAGGTTGATGTGATCATTGCAAACAGGTGCGGCTGACTGACCAGAAACTAGTGGTTGTTGATGTTGTATGTCAAATATAATGTCCTTTTTAGTGGCATCTTTAGGCTGCTGTTCAGACAAAAATACAAAAGTAACATCTGAAGATTTAATCTGTTAAACATAATTTCCACTGGAAGTGAAAGTGTTTCAAGCCTGCAGTTGATAATTAATGCTACATCAGTCAGCTTTCTGACACTTTCACCGGAGGTGCACTTGCTTTTTGTGTTTACTCATCTGTTATACCAACTGAGTTGTCCCTGCATGGCTTCTGGTCCCAAGATCTGGTTTGCATCTTCATGCCTCTTGTCTGTCTTAGTCTGTCTTAAAAATTCCCCATCTTAAACCAGTCTAGGCTGTTTGCCTGATCTTAGATGGTCTTCCTGGCTGCGTTGTAGAGGGGTTTTGGCCACTTCTTTAGATGGTCAGGAGGCTGACCAACCAGCTAAACCCAGCCGATCACCAGCTTTGCCAGGCTGAGAGACCAACTTGACCAGCTTAAACCAGCTAAGACCAGCCAGACCAGTTTGTTTATCATGCATGGGTATCAAATGAAACATGTTTGGGTCGGATTTTAAAGATTTAACAAAAAAAAAAATAGAATAGAAATGTTAAAGTTTGCATGTTATTTGCAAACATTTATACTTCTGTAATCTGTGTTTTTAAGTAAAACGGAATGTTCATTAGAAAATAATACAACAATATTAATTCATTAATTCATTCATGTGCTAAAAATAAAGTAAAAACAGTAATTGTGAAATATTATATTTTTATGTTGTAATTTATTTCTGTGATCAAAGCTGAATTTTCAGCATCATTACTAGAAATCACTCTAATATGATGATTTGATGATCAAGAAACACTTATTATTATTATTATCATCAATGATGAAAACAGTTGTGCCACTTAAAATGTGATGCATTTTATTCAGGACTCTTGATGAATAGAATGTTCAAAAAAGCAGCAAAATATAAATCATTTATATCAATTATAATAGTTAAAAAGGTAGTATACACACTTGAGTTGATGTTTTGTTATCTAATGCAATTTCATTCAGATGTTTTTAAGTGTGACTCACATAGTTTCTGTTTTTTAGTCCATCCTCTTTTATGTTTCTGTGCATACAGCATCTCCGCAGCGTACTTGGATTAAAATTGTAGAATTATTAAATATTCTCTTTGCTTTTATGTCTCTGTAGAATCTTATACCACACTTGAACTTGTACGTATAGGCGTATGTTCTCGCTCCAGGGAGAAGAGAGTATGGGTAATATATGCTGAGTGTGTAGGCATCTCAACACCTCAAAGCAGTAGGAGGGAAGAAGAGAGAGAGAGAGAGAGAGAGAGTATGGGTTCGTGAAAAGGCTATTTAAGGGCAGTCCTTGCAATTCAGAATTCACAGCGCTCTGACTGAAGTCTCTCATATTAAAGAGGTGTAGTGCTTTCATCCTCTCTCTCTCCTTCACACACACTTCAGCCCAGAGGCTTGGCGGGCAGAGGGGTGTGTGGAATACATCACGGACGCTCTCAGATCTTCCAGCACGTGGAGACACGGAGACAGACAGAAGCTGGAGGTCTCGCATCTCATCGCCAGGTTCCACTCGCGTCTTCTGCTCCTCATTTACTCAGTGGACGCTTGATTCATCACCACAGGTATCTTTATCCTCTTATCTTATGGATGCAGTGCTTTAGTCTTTTTTTGGATGTTGAACTTTCCGTTCACTCTGTTACTGAATCAGAGGAGATTTTCTCTTTCCTTGCTAGGAGATTGTTGAGCTCTTAATTATGCCTCTTTTTGACAACTTTGTCTCAGATGTTGCTCTTAAATATTCTTGTAAAATAGATTAAAATGAGTCAGCTGTTAGATTTCCATTTATATTGCAATAAACATACTGACTTTTGATTGTAGACATTGATTTCTTGACAATTCACGAGACATTAAGATCTCTGAAACTAAATGGTTGAGCAAAAGGAGTCTCCTGCTTCTCTTATAATCTCATCACTGTCTTTGAGAAACAATTGAGACATGAAAGAGATATATTCAAATGTGTTGGAACATATTTCTCAGAGTTCTTTTGAAGTATCTACTTTGTCTCAGATGTTTCTCTTAAAAATTCTCATAAAAATAGATAGAAATGAGTCAGCTGCTATCATGCAGATTTCATATTGAAATAAACATCAGTGTTGATAGTTTAAAACTATGGGAGAAGGAGACTCCTTTTGCTCTCCATTTAATCTCATTGCTGCATAGGAGAAACAATTGAGACATTAAAGATACTTTTTTTAGATTTTTTTATTTTATTTTTTTTTTACAGCTGTGGAGTTCTGGTTATTGTCCGTTAAGTATCTGGTATCAACATTGTCTCAGATGTTTCTCCTCAAATTATTTTTGAAAAATGAGACCCAACTGAGACAAAAATGTTATAGACAGTAGAAGAGCAGTGCATATTGAGTTCATATTGAGATTTATGACATTTTATTTAGGCAAATCTGAATATAAATTCCTGGTCCTATTGAGAATGTCTCAGTGCACATTATTTAAAAAAAAATATGTATGCATGTATGAATTATTTTTTGTATGTATTCTTTAATAATGTGTACACCTTGTACTCTCTCTCTCTCTCTCTCTCTATCTCTCTCTCTCTCTCTCTCTCTCTCTCTCTCTCTCTCTCTCTCTCTCTCTCTCTGAACAATTTGAACAATGTTTCATGATGAAAGATATATGAGGTATTTAAGTTGGCATGAAACTGAAGTTGCAGTAGATTTTTTTGTGACATATATCCGAGTGAAACAGCTTCTCGAACGAAAAAAAAAATGAGGGCAGGACTTGTCTATCAGGAATTGATTGGATGGTTGTGGTTTGCTATTGGTGGATCTCATGTGAGTTACAGGTTGCTCCGCCCTGTCTGTGTTTAAGGGAATGACTCCAGATATTGTGGTTTTTGAGGTTCAGAAATGGACAATTACTATTTAATGTGTAGCTCTTGCTTTAAAAATCATCATTATAATAGCTCAGCTCAAAACTAGTGACTCATCCAGCACCATTTGTGAATGATTCCTCAAATCAGTAAATATCAAGACAATAAAGTGGGCAAAAAAATTTGTATACTGTTCCAAAACCTATGAGCTGTCTACATAGAGAGCATTTTAAAGCATTGTGGACTACCATCCTGAAGACCATTTAAAAAGTTAAGCAGCAACATTATGCTACCCTGTAATTTACTTCCTTTTATGCAATTTATAATGTGTCATTGCATTCTCTTTTGCAGAGAAGAAAATCCCAGATTGCTCTGTAATAAATAAACCATTTTCATGAAAAGTATCAACAAATAGTCAGTCAAGTTTAATGTTATTCGAGTTCTGCATTGTAGCAACACACTACTGTCAAACTCTATTAAGAGAAATTGCAAGTCAAGTGTCCCGTGCTAAACTCTACATTAATGACACACAGACTGCCAACAGCATGTAGTGTGTTACTTTTAGGCTTTTAGAAAGTATTTGTCTCTGTAGGCACTCAGTGGACCCATTGTAAAAAAAGCTAATTGCATTTAATGTAAATTTTGCAAAAATGTACAAATAACATGCATGTGTCCGAAAGCATTACATTCATTTTACACTTAAGTGTTATTTATTTCCATAATAAGTACTCTAAAAAGTATGCTGAAGTGTACTTTTTCACAAGGGACAGCAAGGCAGCTTGCTAGGTTTTGGAACAGAGCCTTTATCATTTGTACGACACAGCACAATCTTTTATATGAGGAGAATGCACCATTTTTGGAAAGCGGAATGTAGAGACATTTTTGATGACACTCAGTAAATTATGTTTTGACTTCTACTGCACTATTAACAGAACGTGTGGCCTTTTTGTGGTATAGAAGTGATAACTCAGCCTGATAATGCAGAGTGAGTTGTTGCAGTTCATTTGGATGTTCTGAAGCTCATGCTAAAAACCAGATGGTGTTTTTTTTTCACCCTGGCAGTTTTATCTGCAGGTTTATGGAAGTGCATCAGGTGAGCACAGTGGGACGTTTGAGGTGAGCGTTTGAGGTTTAAGACCTGAGGAAAGAGTCAAGCCACTGAAATGAAAGGGCATAACTTGTCAGAGGTCAGCGGCAGACAGGGTTTATGATTCCTCTGCTATGTGCGCTTCCTCCTGTGATGGTGTGGAAGGAATGATGGGAACAGAGAGAAAGAGAGAGTGGAAGGGGTCTGTCAGGACAGCTGGAGTGAGATCGACCCACGGCCTCAGGGCTTCACTTAAGTAAGAGAAAAAGAACATTGTTTGAGTGTGAAATTTGAGGATTTATTTTGGTGGGCCAATCTGCAATTCATGTGATAGTGGCCAATTCCAATTCATTTAGTCCAGATTGCTTATGAATAGATTGTCAGAGTGTGAAGAATATAGAGAAATGAGAATGAATGTGTCATGCAGTGTAATTTGAGTATTATTTATGTACTAATATATTAGTGTATACATATTTTGCATTAGCTTTTTTATATATATTTTCAGTTTTCATTTTATATATATATATATGTGTGTGTGTAATTACATATAATTATATATATATATATATATATATATATATATATATATATAGCTTTAATTTTATTGTATTTTAGTTAGTAATTTTGTTATGTGATTTTGTCCTTTATATTAATTTATCATAATAATTTTCAAGTTTTTCATAATTTTGTGGAAAATCTGCCATTGAATTAATTTATTTCAGGTTACTTATGAATGTGAAAATATAGAGAAATCATAACTTTGTTCAAATGAGAATGAATGTGTCATACAGTGATATTTTAGGATAGTTATACTGTAGTATTTATTAATATTTTGAATTAAACTTCAGGTCATATCATTTATAAAATGTATAATATGTACACTCACCGGCCACTTTATTAGGTACCCCATGCTAGTAACGGGTTGGACCCCCTTTTGCCTTCAGAACTGCCTCAATTCTTCGTGGCATAGATTCAACAAGGTGCTGGAAGCATTCCTCAGGGAGTTTGGTCCATATTGACATGATGGCATCACACAGTTGCCGCAGATTTGTCGGCTGCACATCCATGATGCGAATCTCCCGTTCCACCACATCCCAAAGATGCTCTATTGGATTGAGATCTGGTGACTGTGGAGGCCATTTGAGTACAGCGAACTCATTCAAGAAACTCATTCAAGTCATGTTCAAGAAACCAGTCTGAGATGATTCCAGCTTTATGACATGGCGCATTATCCTGCTGAAAGTAGCCATCAGAAGTTGGGTACATTGTGGTCATAAAGGGATGGACATGGTCAGCAACAATACTCAGGTAGGCTGTGGCGTTGCAACGATGCTCAATTGGTACCAAGGGGCCCAAAGAGTGCCAAGAAAATATTCCCCACACCATGACACCACCACCACCAGCCTGAACCGTTGATACAAGGCAGGATGGATCCATGCTTTCATGTTGTAGACGCCAAATTCTGACCCTACCATCCGAATGTCGCAGCAGAAATCGAGACTCATCAGACCAGGCAACGTTTTTCCAATCTTTCCAATCTAACGAGCAGTTGGACAGGTGTACCTAATAAAGTGGCCGGTGAGTGTATATACAGTATACCTTAATTTTTTTTTTTTATTTATTTTTTTTTTATTTTATATAATTACATTTTATTTTGACTTTTGTACTTCAACTCATTTATCGCTTATTATTAATTTCTTAAAGCTATAGTTCACCCAAAAATGAACTATATTCTTCTTTCAGACGAATACAATCTTGGATATATTAAAAAAAATTCCTGGCTCTTCCAAGCTTTATAATGGCAGTCAATGGGTATATTTTTATTAAGTCCATCAAAGTCCATCCGTCCATGATAAAAGTTCTCCACGCGGCTCTGAGGGTTAATAAAGTCCTTTTGAAGTAAAGTGATGCATTCGTGTAAGAAAAATATCCATATTTAAAACTTTATCGACTAAAATAACTAGCTTCCGGCAGACGGCCGTAATGAAGTCGACTTACGGCAAGAGAGTGTTATACACTATTATAGTTTATTACGTGAGTAAGTTTTTTGTCCAATAATTAGAATCTCTGTTTTTTCAGAGTTAAGTAAATCACCAGTCATCCAGTTTTTTATATCAGCTATGCATTCCGTTAATTTTGTGAATTGGTAAGTTTTGTCAGGGCGTGTAGAAATATAGAGCTGAGTATCATCAGCATAACAGTGAAAACTAATGCCATGCTTCCTAACGATATCTCCTAATGGTAGCACGTACAGAGTGAACAGCAGCGGTCCCAGTACTGAGCCTTGTGGTACGCCATACTGAACTTGTGATCGATAAGACATCTCTTCATTTACTACTACACACTGATAACGGATAAGTATGATTTAAACCATGCTAATGCAATTCCACTAATGCCAACATAATTTTCGAGTCTATTTTAAAATAATCTTGTGGTCAATAGTATCAAATTCAGCACTAAGATTGAGTAACACTAATAGAGAGATACAACCACGATTGGATGATAAGATACTAGAAGCACAGCATTTACTGCATATTGCAAAAAAACGCGAAGATGTTTTAACTTTTTGCAGTTTGATCAAATAAGTCAAGACAAAAGTATTAATCCGGTTCATTTGTTATACGTTGCATTGTTTAGTTTAACACAGTGTTCTGTGCAGTATGCTCTGGTTGTATAAAGCACATTTCACAAAAGCAGTAGGTCATGTGGTTATTCCATACATGTTGAAACGTTACATACTTTCCACCGGATTTATGCTGCTTTCAGTGTAAGTTAGTGTGTTGTTCTGAACACTGAAGATGTCAACAAGTCTTTCCTTTTGATGTTAGCATGCAAACTAAAGAAATCTAATCCATGTCCAAGTGAACATTTTCATTTTTAGTCAAGTACATCCAGGTGTTGGTCAACGTTGATCTGGACCGGACAGCTGCGTTGCAAACCAGTTATACGATGTGTTCCAGTGTCTGTGTTCCCATGAGTAATCTTTGATATAAGCGCCTACTTCTCATAAATCTCAGTGAGTCTAGACAGACAGGTCTGGGTTACATGTGGACCTGTAGTGCAGATGGCCTGGTGCTGATGGATCACTTCCAGGTTCTTTTGTTTTTTATGAGAATCACTCTTTTGATTTGGTGAGCGGCCACTGAAGACGAGGGAATTCATGTCTGGTGTATCCGTTCCACCATGAAACTTCTCACTTACTTAAGGGAAAGTGTCACGTAGGGGCAGTTCTCTGATGGTATCCTCATTACGGTCAGTGTTCTGGTGGTATTCAGCAGTTCAGTGAAATTGGAGATTTCTGGAGAGCAGCTTAATGAGGAAAGCATTGATTCGCAGGACAATAAAGTATCTTTCCATCCAAAGTTATTCAGATATAACAGAGCTGGTCACATGCTACAGTATCACAGTTGTCAGTTACGTATCAAGCAATATCTTATATAATTATGTGCTTCAGTTGGGATTTTCCTAGTTTTTCCTTTCAGAGTATGAAATGCATCATGGCTTTGGACAGCTTTCCTGAGTACAAAATGCATTAAAGTGTAACTGTATTTTGTCATGCATTTGGTGTCACATAATTCATGTAGTCCACGAAATTTGTTACGCTTGGCGACCCATACAAAAGAGCTCAGCATCAGCGTGCGTGCGTGTGTGTGAGTTCCAGTTGCACAATTCCAATGAAGTATAAACAAAACGTAAAATCCAGAGGAACAACTTCTGTATTATAAGATGTTTTTATTATAAATAATAAAAGAATGACATTAATCACAACAATATATTGATGCTTTACTTTCTAGAAAGTAATTAGTACACAGAAAAATTCTAAATCTGTTTCCTTCAGCAAGCAAAACAGCATGTGGCATTGTGCTGGTTGTAGATATCAATCAAAGTCTTGTAATCGCCCACTGGCAGTGGACTAAACATGTTAGAGTGTTCACATACAGCATGAGTCTGCTCTACACTTCTCCTGGGGTGTAGATTCATTAATCATGCTATAGGGTAGTGGATGGTTTATCTTTAAGCTCTAGACTTCCACCGAATTGTATATTTGTTAGGGGTAGAATCTACTGAATGCTGAAAACGTTTGACGGCCGGGGCTCTTCTAGTCTAAACTCGTATGACACACACATGCACAGTCTTCGCTGTGGACCAGGCAAAACAGATGGCTCAATACACACGCCAACATTCCTAGTCCCTGTTTTCCAGGTGGGAAAGTTCCCTTTCTTTTGCCAGTACAGGGAAAACTAATAAAGATACAGTAATTCTGGATTATAAATTAAAGCGCTGATTTGTGTTCCAGAAGGAGGATTTCCCTTTATAATATTCTTAAATACATAGCCTATTTGTTTCAATGCATCTTTGCAGTTTTTTTTTGTTTTTTTTTTAAATGTGATTTAAGTGAAAAGTAGCAGTGGGTCCTTTTTTTGTAAGCATTATACAATGATACATTATACACACATACGTCCCTCACATTTCAGCAAACATTTTAGTATATCTATTCAAGGGACAATACTATAGAAATGTAACTTGTATATATTTTAGAGTAGTCAATGTGCTACTTGTATAGCAGTAGGATACATTTACTGTCCTCTGAAAATATCTCAACATACAGCCATTATTGTCAAAATAGCTGGCAACAAAAGTGAGTACACCCTAAGTGATAACAGCTGTACACATGTCCTATTTATCATGTTCATGTTTTGTCTGCTTGACAGGACCATACAAATTCTTGAATCTTGTATTAAAGCAGTTAAAATTTGTGCTATGAGTACAATTCTCTCATACTGACCACTGGGTGTTCAACATGGCACCTCATGGCAAGTTACACTCTAAGGATTTGAGAATTAGAATTGTTGCTCTCCACAATGATGGCCTATAGGCTTTAAGAAGATTGCTAACACCCTTAAACGGAGTTACAGTACAGAACAGGGTCATACAGAGGTTTTCTAAGACGGGTTCCACTCGTAACAGGCCTCGCAAGGGTCAATCAAAGAAGTTGAGTCATCATGCTGTGCGTCAGGTACAGACGCATGATCGTGCCAGCATTGCTTTAGATGTTGCAGAAGGTCAGCTTGTCAGTGCTCAGACCATAGATACGCCACACACTGCAATAAGTCGGTTTGCATGGCCGTCGTCTCAGAAGGAAGCCTCTTCTGAAGCTGGCTCACAAGAAAGCCTGCAAACAGTTTGCTGAAAGCAACCTGTCCAAGAGCATGAATTACTGGAACCGTGTCCTGTGGCCTGATGAGACTAAGATGGTGTCCAGCATGTATGCGATGCCCTGGTGAGGAGTACCAAGAACATTGTGATCTGGAGGCGGATTAAGGAGGATTAAGGCAGTGCTAGATAACAATGATGCTCACACAAAATATTGACACTTTGGACACAGTTTTGGCATATTTACTTAAGGTGTACTCACTTTTGTTGCCAGCTATTTTGACAATAATGGCTGTATGTTGAGTTATTTTCAGAGGACAGTAAATCTGCTATACAAGCCATACATTGACTACTCTAAAATATATCAAAGTTTCATTTCTATAGTATTGTCCCTTGAGAAAACATATACTAAAATATTTGCTGAAATGTGAGGGGTGTACTCACTTTTGTGAGATACTGTATAACCTACCATGCCTTGATATAAAATTGCTCATATTATTGTATAATACTTATAACAAACTATACACATTTCTGCCACATAAGCAAAGAAAATCATGCTTTTGTAAATCATAATTGTGAGAGAAGTCACAAGATACTATGTCATAATTATGAGATGAAAAGTAAAAAAGCCATAAAAAAATCGAAGTTTATGAGATAAAAATTCATAATTATGACAGATGTAAATTGAAATTGAGACACTAACTCATAATATAGTAGTCCACATTTGAAGTGGATCAAAAAAGTTAATCAAAGTTGTCCTTAGACAATATGTATAACTTTGATGAAAGGTTTTGATCCACTTCAAATGTTGACTACTGTATATCATCATATATACAGTATATCACAAAATACATTAGGTTTAGCTTGAAATGCAAATATGCATTTTGTTACTTGACTCTTTTATGCCTATTTTGTATGAGCCAGTAAATTAAATGCTTTTTAAATGGAAAATAAATCAGTTGAATTATTTGGAAATACCCACTACAATGGATTACATAACAGACTGTAGTTTTCCGCTTAGTGTCAAATTTTTTAAAATTGCACTTTGGATACACTGCGGTGTAAACGGTCTTGCAGGATCTCTGGAGCTGAACAGATTTCCGTTGCGTGGTACATACATCATACCGCCTAAACGTAGTCGCAAGTAACAAAGCATAAGTAGTGAGTTGTAGCCAGATTAGCATTAGCTAGTAATTTTCCAGAAACTCTCACCAGATGTAGGAGAAAAGCCTGTGAAATTCAAGCTCAGGTTTATATGTTCACATCCTGGGGTTTTACAGAACGTAGGAGGAAACGAAATAGATCTACACTGAATTCAAACCTTTGTTCCTGAACCTACCGTAGCGACCCAATCTCTGGCTTTTATTTAAACTTTATTGTGTGCATGCTGTGTATACGATCTCATAGACTCGTGTGCTGTGTTGTAGATTCTTTGCATTAGTTTTAAGTGTTTTGATCTGACCTACAGGGCTACAGGGTCACAAGGTCAGCCCTTGTTAGGGTTTGAAGGAATGTAAAAAACCTGGGAGTGTAGAGTGGACACTTTAAGGTGCAGGGATGAGGTGATGGTGGGGTTAAGGGTCGTAACCCAAAGGTCACAGGTTGGAAGAATCATAAACTGGAAAGTTTCCATTTCTTAACAGCTAGCAGGCTGCTCACAGCGGACTAACCATGCAGTTGGTTGATTGTAATTGACCTTATTTAAGTCCATCCTAAATAGCAAGCAACTTACTCACAGTTTGAATTCACTCACTGATGATTCATCTAATGTGTTTTGGGGTTTTCTTTTAATTTCACAGAGGAATCCTTTTAATCTCACTGGTTGGTCTCATGTAATATGCAAACGACTGCATCTTTATGTAATATGCAAATGCCATGCAATTTCAATATTATAAACGTATTTATATTTATAATAGTAGAACACGAAATTATACTAGAACACTTCAACAAAAAGTCCTATTTCACTTTGTTTCTCACGTGTTTGTTGCATCATGCATTAGTCTGGCTGTACTTTCTGTCTGGTCATGAATAAACTTTGAATGTGTTTTAAATGCTGTTAGTGCTCTGAGAATGTGATGACTGAGGTTCTGAAATATTAGATTACATGCATTTTTATGAATTTGGCAAAACATCTATAAAAAACCTTAAAAGGCTCAAAATATCACGTGAAAAGGAGGCATAAAAGGATGGGATGACTCTTCTCATCCTATCGACTGAATCTTCTGTTTTTTATTTACTGTATTTGATGTAAATAGCTTGCACATATACGTTTATGTTTAACAACATATTTATAAGAAAAGCTTAAATTCAGAATATTATAATGATTTTTGAAGGATCATGTGACACTGAAGACTGGTGCTAAAAAGTCAGCTTTGATCACAGGAATAAATTACATTTTAAAATATATTACAATGGAAAAGTTATTTTAAATTATTATAGTATTTCAAAGTATTACTGTTTTTTGATCAAACAGATATAGCCTTCGTGACCATAAAAAAAAACTTTCTACATTTACTTATTTACTTTATTTACATCAGTCATTTTAAATTGATTATTTGATATAGAAAGGAATCAAACTTACCAACTCTAACCAAAATGATTGACAGGCAGAGTCAGAGAGCCTTTCTTATTGGCTTGTTTTCTAACGGTTCCCCTGACCCTGTTTACAGACTGTAGTTGTGTCACAGGTGCAGGTGTGAGATCACATGACACATATTTCACTGTGTTATTCCAAAACAAGTCACTTACAGCACCTTTACATCAGAAATGTCATATCTATTAATGTGAATATTTAATATATCAGCCCTACTAGCGACAGGAAAGTGTGTCGATCGTTGAAATGAGCAAGTCTTGCAAAGTAACTTTTATTAACATAATTACAGGCCTGGACTCAAAGGATCTCATTGAAGTGTTCTCAAATTATACACATGCAAAAAATGCATCTATTGTATGCATCTAACTTGACACACAAAGCTTATCATTGAACTGCTCAGTGAAAAAATGGCTTTTGCAATCAATGTGTAAGTGGGGCTCACACAGAAGAGACAGGAAGTCCCTCTCGCTGCGGTTGTGTAGGTGTCTGATATCTCTTTTGAATCACGCTGGGGTCCCGCAGTCAAGTTTTCCTCTCCGACTCACACACGCTCAGACATCTGAGACATGTGGAGGCTGTATGGACATCCAGAAGGAGATTCAGATGAGCGCTCCCACGCTGCGGAGGAGACTTAGGCTCTGGCCCCCATCCACCATCCACAAATTACACAGCTCCCATGTCCAGATATGAAGTCATCCCAGCTCAAGTGTGCAGACGGGAAACACAGATTTTATTAATATGCTCAAAGACTGTATTTTTAGGAATCTGGCAGAGTGTCTTAGAAAACGAAAAAAAATGAATTTATGATTCAGCAATAAGGGTATCGTGATGAACGATGGACCTCATAGTCGTGTAAGATACAGTGGCAATCAATTTTGTTCAATAACTGGTGCGGACTTTAAATAGGCTTTTATTTAATACATGTGTTGAATATATTGCCTAGCAGTATTGTATTACAGATAAGTCACTTTACCCCTCGCATAATTCATATTCAATTTGTTGAAACAAGAATTTAAAGGTATAGTTCACCCAAAAATGAAGATACGTACTAAGGAAAGTATGAACACTGGTTATGTTGTAGTCAATGTATGTTTTTATGCAAATATGATTTTTGAAATTAAACTCTGGCCCACCAGAGGACCGGGACCAAGGGCTGGAGGGGGACGTCAGAGAGCATGGATGTTCAGCCAAATATGACAATTTTGAGGAGGACAATCCTCCAGGGCGTGCCTGGGCACGGTGCATCTTGCCTGGGATGCAGTTTCAGAAAACCAGCCTGTCAATTCCTGGAGGTTGGAGGTTTCATTATTCCAAAACTGAACTCTCTCTCACCCACAAGAGTGAGCCTAAAGCAGACCTCATGATGGTCTAATGCTCTGCCTCGAAAACAACGTTGTCACCCATTCGCCAACACCCGATAGCGTGTTTTCTGCCAGTCTTTTACATGCGACTGCTCTTCAGAGGGTGTTCCAATCTAGGCAGCCTCCTGGGCTGTCAGAGAGTATGGGTGTTTGGACAAATATGGTAATTGGACTTAGTCTTAGTCTCCTGTCTTATTTAAGTCATGCCCGGGACAGTGCATCTTGCCTGGGATACAGTTTCAGAAAACCAGCCAGTCAATTTCCAGCACTCCACAGTGGTGAAAATTGAACTCTCTTGCCCACTAGAGACTGTTATGTTGTAGTCAGTGTATGCTTTTTCCTGTGAAATTCTTGATTTTCAATGCGTTTTATGTTTGCGTTGTAAAGTAAAACTTATAGCTGTAGTTTGCCTTTGCCAAATAATTTTATCAGATAAATACCTTAACTAAGTTTAGTGTTTTGTTCTTCCCTTATATTTTATTTCATATGTACATTATAATTATTTATATATATATAATTACCATTTTGCAATCCATAGAAAAACATGGATCTTTGCAATAACAGAATTGTCAAAGCTTAATGACTACAATTATCCTTTATTGGGGATTGTTTGTGATTCAGTTGTTTGTTGTTGTCTTTTTTATTAGTTTCTATATATATATATAATTTTAAAATTTTTAAATGTCTATTTAATATTTGTCTTTTAGTTTGAGTTATTTTAGTAGTTAAATTAAATTAATAGAATTTTCCTTGGAACCAAAATGACAAACTTTTACTAAAATTAAAATGAACACTATAAACAGAATTAAAAATATGATTTATTTTAAAACATATAGTAGTATCTCAATTATACTAAAATGACACTGGTTCACACATCAGATTTAATGGTGCTTTGAAGGGGTTTTCTGCCTTTTCTATTCATTCTTGGAATTGTCATTTTACATTTTTTATAATATGTTTTGTGTCTTGTCTTTTTCAGAGACAGCACCCCTTTGTCCAGACTGACCAGGCAGGCTTTCTTACCAAGACAAGCATTCATTAGTGCAGAAACATGTGGTCAGGTCGCCTGACTTTCAGCTGTTTGGTTTTGGCCACCCTGATGACTCTAAATCACGCCGGCCTTGTAAAGAAGATGATCAGGCACCGACGGGAAGCTCTGACGATTCCCGGCGTACACAACGTGACCCTTCCAAACTCTTCCCAACCGGTCGTTTTCAACCACGTTTACAACATCAAAATCCCGGGTAGCTCTCTGTGTGTGGATCTAGACTCTCCTGGTGGTTCGGATCTCGAGCAGAAGGATGCACCATCTGCCTCAGAAGTAACAGACCAGACATTGGACGGCAGTAATCAGGTTGTCTTCACCCATCGCATCAACATCCCCAAGCAGGCCTGCGGCTGTACAGGTGGACTGCCGGATCTGAAGGAGCTCCTGAGTCGATTGGAGATGTTGGAGAGCGAGGTGTCCACACTCAGAGAGCAGTGCGGCACCTCTGCTGAGTCCATCTGCTGCAGCGCACAGGTCACAGGTACACGACACGTTCAGATGAACTTCTTTATTCAGGGTCGAAAGTTAACTGACAGTCAGATTTGAAAGGTGTTTTGTTTTAATGTGAAATGCTTTTATAATGCAGGGACAAATATATGCCATTCATTCTCTGATTCCTTCAAAAAGTATGAACACGATGCATCACATATAAAAGCTTGATCTTTTTGAGCATCCTGACCCCGATATAGCAAAATTGGCTCAACCAATGGTGTAAATTTGAAGATGGGCTGTTTGACGGAAGAGGTGGGAAGTGTTTGCAAAACCAGTTTGAAAATAGTTCTCATTTTTGCATTTTTATTTAACCTCAGAGACAGAATTAATATGAATCATAAAGAAAACATTGATTGATTGTTTATTGCTCAGAGACAATAAAGAAAACTATTTATTTATTTATTTATTCGATTTAATTATTTATTTATTAATTAAACCTCAGGGATACCATTCATGTTTACATGCCTCTGCCTTAGCAAATGCTATTTGGAAATGATATGTCCATAATTGAAAATTGCATATGCGTATTATGTATGTAGTTCAACCAGCACGGCATGGCGCCAGCAACGCCAAGGTCATGGGTTCCTTTCACTAACTGATCAAATGTATACCTTGATGGAGACAAGCATCTGCCAAATGCATAAATGTAAATACACGTGTCTCCTGATTCTTTAGGTGCTGTAGGAACGACGCCCTACTGCAACGGCCATGGACACTACAACACTGAAACCTGCGGCTGTGTTTGTGCTCCCGGATGGAAGGGCCCCAACTGTACCGTCCCCGACTGTCCCGGAGACTGCAGCGACCAGGGCCGCTGCGTTAACGGAAAGTGTGAGTGTTTTGAAGGCTTCACGGGTGAGGACTGCAGCTTGGAAACCTGTCTGGTTGACTGCGGTGAGAACGGGCGTTGCGTTGATGGAGCGTGTGTCTGCAATGAAGGCTTCTCTGGGGAAGATTGCACGGAGTCAGATTGCCTCAACAACTGTTTGGGACGCGGGCGCTGCGTTGATAGTGAGTGTGTCTGCGACGAACCCTGGACCGGCTTCGACTGCTCCGAGCTCATCTGCCCGAATGACTGCTACGACCGCGGACGATGCGACAACGGGACCTGTTACTGTGATAAAGGCTTCACCGGAGAGGACTGCGGGACACTCTCTTGTCTGAACGACTGCTCGGGACGAGGTTTCTGCATTGATGGCCGCTGCGTATGTGACGCCGGGTACTCAGGCGAGGACTGTTCCAGCTTAACCTGTCCGAATAACTGCAACGAAAGGGGACGCTGCTTTAACGGTGTGTGTATCTGCGACATGGGCTTCCTCGGAGAGGACTGCGGGAGGCTCTCGTGCCCGGACAACTGCAACAACCGAGGTCTCTGCATAAACGGTCGGTGCGAATGCGACGTTGGCTTCCAAGGCCACGATTGCTCAGAGCTCAGCTGCCCTAATAACTGCAATAATCGTGGGCGTTGCGTTAACGGGCAGTGTGTTTGCGAAGAGGGTTTTGGCGGCGAGGACTGCAGCATCAAAAGCTGCCCGTCGGACTGCTACGGTCGAGGCCAGTGCGTGGACGGGAAGTGCATTTGCTTTGCAAACTTCGCAGGCGAAGATTGCAGTGATTTGAGCTGCCCGAGCAACTGCCTGAACCGCGGACGCTGCGTCGCAGGGCAGTGCGTTTGCGACGAAGGCTTCACCGGAGAGGACTGCGCTCAAAAGAAGTGTCCCAACGACTGCCTCGGACGTGGACGCTGCGTGGAGGGCCAGTGTGTTTGCCAGGAGGGTTTTGAGGGTCAGGACTGCTCCGTTCCCACCTGTCCTGGAAACTGCAACAACCGCGGGCGCTGCGTCAACGGGAGATGTGTGTGCGACGAGGGATTCGTTGGAGATGCCTGTGGAGAAAGAAGCTGTCCAAACGAATGCAAGGGAGTGGGCCAATGTGTGGACGGCCTCTGCGTTTGTGATGAAGGCTACATTGGCGAGGATTGCTCAGAAGGTGATTCTTATAATAGCAGATTATAAGAAAACAGATTTTTTAATTTGCATTCATTTTTTTTATTATATTTTCTGTTTTAAAGTTTAGTATTTTCCGTAAATGTTTTATTATTATTATTTGTATTTTTTTATGTCTATTTTTAATTAAAACAAAACTTAAAATTAAAACCATTAAAAAGCGTTTGTTGAAATAAAATAAATGTTAACTGGAATAAAATAAAATATAAAATACTTAAACTTTTTATTTAAACGGTTGCTAAGGCAATGTTTAAAAAAATTTTGCATTGTCTTTCACAATATGAATTTTTTTACTGTAATTTTTAGGGATTCACCGATACCACTTTTTCCAGAACAAGTATACCTAAGTATACCTATACTTTAATATTTAGTACTTGCCGATAGTACCGATACCTATTTTAAAATATTGGGCAGAGAAACCAAAAGAATATGAATCGAGCTTATCACTTAGCAAATAGATATTTATTTCCATGCCTAATTATGCCTGTTAAAATGTTTTGCATGATCTTCTGTTACTTTTATTGTTCATATTTTTGCATTATCATATTTTATCTTTAATTTAATAGCACAGTGAATATTTATAGCTCCAGCAGAGCTCAATGATCATTTTTTTCCACTGGCTTGCTTGGACCAGTGGTTCAAATTTTAAGACATATCACTATTTTCAGGTACAGAAATTGAATAAAGTAATCAAATGTAAAATTGCACTGTATAATCTTCACAGTATAAAATATAAATTAATCATTAGTAAAGTTACAAAAGTCATTCAGTCAAGAGCAGTGAGTGATTTTCTCTTTGTCTTTTGTTGTTAGATTAACATTGAGGACAAAGACAGTAGTAGGTTTATTCGGCTAATTATAAACTCATTTCTTGACTAATACCATATGTGTGCCTGTGAAATCCATTAGATTTACATAGAGGACCATTAATAAGAAACAAAAGATAATTTACTCTGTAGATTTATTGAAACCTCACCATAGTTTGATTGGATGATTTCCGGTCACCACAATGGAAACATGGACAATGTTCCTACCACTCGGCACTGAAGGTCATTCGGTCTCTCAACATCTGTGACATAAATGATCCTTAATATCTTTCCCAGTCTCACCACCGGAAGACCTGACCGTCACAGATGTAACCACGGAGGAGGTGAACGTCACATGGAAGAACGAGATGCTGGTGACGGAGTTTTTAGTCACGTACATCCCGACTTCACCAGGCGGCCTGCAGTTGGACTTCCGAGTGCCTGGAGATCGTACGTCTGCCACCGTCTCTGAGCTGGAGCCTGGGATCGAGTACCTGATCAACGTTTATGCCGTCCTCAACAACAAGAAGAGCGTTCCAGTCAGTGCCAGAGTGGCCACACGTACGTCCACACGCTCTGCTCAACATTATTACACACACGTGCAATCACTATACACACTTTGTGGAGAAACAAATGTTTATATAACTAACATCTATCCAATAATACTAATAACTATTTTTTTAGTCTTGTTTTCAAGACATGTCTTGTCAGATTGTTTTCATGGTTTTCATTAATTTAGAAGTACAAGTTATGAAACCTGTCAAGAAAATGCCTTAATTCACTCTTAAAAGACAATTGTTGAAGAAATAAAAATGTCTTTTTTTGGGCTGTTAATATTTTTCATCATTGTTACTTTTTAGGATTATTTTATTATCTTTTCATTTTTAGGTATTTTTTATTTTATTTTAATACATTTTATTAATACTACATTATTATTACAGTTATAATAATATAAATTTTTTTAATTAATTATTTAATTCCATAATTAATTAATTAATAAATAATTGTTTATAATCATGACAGTTAAGCATTTTCTCTCACCCCAGTTCTCATAGCTATATCATCAAAATTAAAATTAAAATTTTATATTCTCATTACTGAAATGTTTCATGTAAAAGATTATAAAATATATATGTATCATGATAGTATTTGTTGTACTGCTTTCAGTTAGTAATTTTCCGTGCCACTCGTGTCACTTCCTCTATCTATTGTCATTTAGCTGATTCCTTTTAGTCAAAGCAGCTTATAGTTCACAAATTATGGGGAAAGTCTGGAACAATTTGGAGTGAAGTGTTTTGCTCAAAGCATAATGACAATCGTTCATTAAGAAGCCCTTGTAAACCCAGAAAAATATTTAACACCGACAGTAAACTTGGTCAAAACATGCAAATTGCACATGCAAAACTGTCCAAACAGCATTAACTAATCCATTGAGCCACTATACATTTGTGCAGGTACACCTCTTATATCCAGGCACTGAACACTGCTAATAAATTGAATGAATGTCATGATACTCTGCTAATAAACCTGTGCTCTTTTCCTACAGATCTACCTCAGCCTGAGGGCCTGAAGTTTAAATCCATCACTGATACGTCTGTGGAAGTTTTGTGGGACCAGCTGAACATTCCTTTTGACGGCTGGGAGCTCAACTTTCGTAACACGGTTAGATAATGTTAAAGGTTTTTATTCCTACGCATTTACCGGTATACCTGTATTTATTTGGCTGATCAGACAAAAAAAAAAGGGGGGGGTCTTGACTCAGAAAGTACACCAAAAATATCTATTTTTGATGCCTTACTAGGCAAAGGTATTTAGGTCAGTGTCATTAACTTTATAAAAACATCTTCTCAGGACATGAACATTTGTTGAGCCACATTCTTTAAAGCAAAGTGCGAGAAAAGTGTTGAAATATCTTGAAACACTATGATCATTTTAATAACTTGCTGTAAAAATAATAGTAAAAATGTATTTCTGTACCAGCTGGTAGAACATAACATGTCAACCTTTAGGTCAGCAGATTTACTGCGGTAAGTTGTTCACACCGGTTTATTTCTAAACGTGGTCGTAAGTGCCAGGGTTATACGGTCATGTGGCTGGTTTCAGAGTCTCTCTCTCTCTCGTATTTAAAACAGAGTAATGGACAATTTAATCACTGTTCATTAGTAGTGATGTGAATGGGCATTTTCTCCATTTGAGTCAGAGTTACAGGCGGCCATGAGCTCATACACTCATTTAAGGAGCCATTAAAAAGAGCCATCCTTGAACCATAAAGTCTACATTAAGACTCACTTTAATGCTGCTCCAGAAATCCCAGATGTTTGAACTTACTGCTCATTTCAGTTCTGTTGTTTCATGCCACCAGCGTTTAGGAAACTGTCAACTTTTGCATGACACGTTTTCTCTGTGAAATCTTGACTGCCAATAACAGGGGTATAAATATAGACTCAAAGTTGGACTTTTGTGACTTTTACACGTCTATTAGATTTGAGGTCATCAAGTTCAGTGGTTTTCAGCCTTTTTGACTCCAAGGCTCCCCATTGTCTACAACAATATTAGAAGAACCCATTCTTTCAGAGTTTTTTTACTCAAATTTCTTCTTGATAGAATATTTTAGATGTTGGCATACCTAGAAATCCTATATTCATTATAAAAATGCCAATGGAGTTATGAGATTTTTTTAATTATATGACTTTTTTTGGTACGATTTCCAATACAAAAGAATCAGAATCCTTAAAACAAGATAAACTCACCTGAGAGGTGAAATTGCATGACACAAAATTCAGATTTAATAGAACATTTACAATATCTCATACTTTGTCAGAATTTGTTTCATTTGTTTAAGGGTAACTCTCATTACATCACTTTAAGGCCAAGACAAAAAAAATTTTTGCATGTGGGAAAAAAACCCTATTTTTTATTATTTTCATTATTATTATTATTTTTTTTCTCATTTTTATTTCACCCTTTAAAATCATAGCACCTTATATATCCAGGTTTTTGAGGGTGTGAATTAAAACAAGATTTTGTTTGTACAGTAGTTGTTTTGCTTTATTTTGATGCTTGTTGTGTCTTATTTTCAATCCTTTTAAGTTATCTTTCCAAATTCTGAGGCTCCCACTGATCTGGATTTTAGCATTTACTAAATATATTACAGGTTTTGCAGAAACAGTCATGACTAAAGGAAGCTAAATGCATATTCTTCTGTCTTCTCCATAACAGAAGGAAGAAAACGGGAAGATCGTGAACAACCTGACACCTTCCCAGACCAACTTTGAGCAACCAGGACTCGGTCCGGGACAGGAATACGAAGTCACTTTGTCCGTCATAAAGAACAACACCAGAGGACCCGAAATAAGATCGACTGTAGTTACAAGTAATGCACCTTCTCTAAAGCAAACCTCTTGTTTATTGTCATGATCCCATTTCAATATTGAAGTAAATGTTGAAGGCGCCGCTTGTGATCTGTGTTGTAATTGACCGGAGACCTTGGCTTAATCTACGTCTGGGAAACGGCTCTAAAGTGTTGGAGGTCAAAGGTGAAACTACAGCTCAGCAGTAAAGAATTTGAAGGCCTGCTGTTTGGAAAGGCCAAGAAGAATAGAGGCCATCATTTAACCAAATGAAACATCCAGCGTGGGCTGGCCAGCAGAGCTTTAACAGCCCAATTCTGTGCTCGACCGTGAGAAATTTGGAAGATCCATGTGTCTGGGTTGACATTTACAGCCTTTGCACAAATGCAATCCACGATAACAACCAATAAGGCATGTTTTGGTTTCAAAAGGCCCCTGATTTCTGACAGTAGTTAGTGTAGTTCCCCATTTTACTGCCTGTAAAGTGCTCCGATTTCTAGATCTGGAGAGATCTGTCATGGTGAGGTCAATCCATTTAGGGTGAAATCACTGAAATGTGCTTCTCAGTGCCTATTTACTGCATGAAAGAATTTTGTAGGCATTGATAAGTTTATTATTCATTTGAATTAACCCTTAACACGACATTAAACTGCAGTGTGCAAGTTGTCCTGCCGCATTTTATTTGATTCCTCAAATCGTGTATCTTGCTGTGGGAGAGGTGTATATTCAAATCATATAAATAAATACATATACACATGCCGGTAACGGTAATATTTTGATAATAGACTACGAACTGGCACAGGATTGCAAACACAAGTACTGCATCTGAAATGGTATACTCTCTTATGCAGGTAGGCCTACTTATTTTCAATAAATAATTACTTCAGGGCTACTTCTTTTGTCACATACGTTTTTTCGCCTGCTATTTAGTAGGGAAGAATGCGATTTCGGATGCAGACATCGAAAATAAATCGAGCAGCAAACAAAGCAGGTGACGAGGGAGGACAGGTTGGGCAAATGACCAATAATCAGATAAAAAGAAGGCCAGGGTGAAGACAATAAACAGGAGAGCACATGACACACAGAAACATGCATGACAAGCCATGTGCTCACATCAAACAACACAAAAACACGAGCACAATCACAAGCCCTGTGCTCAAACAAAACACGAACGTGCAGTTAATGAGAACATGAAAACACACGGCCGATAAAGCCAGCCATGGTACACAACGAACACACAACCTGAGACTATTATTTTAACTGAATATAATTGTAAGTATAACCACATATCCCTCTTTTTGCTGAAGGAATCGATTCTCCTGGACAGATTGATGTTAGCGATGTGACTGACAGGTCAGCAGTGATCTCCTGGTCCAGGCCTGTGTCTCAGGTGGACGGGTTCAGGGTTTCGTACGGGCCAAGCACAGACCCGTTGGTCCATCGCGACGTCGACCTCTCGGCCAAAGACACGCAGTACAGCCTGGAAGACCTGAAACCCGACACTGAATACAGAGTGTCCCTCACTTCAAGAAGGGGAGATTTGACCAGCGAGTCCATCTCTGAAAGCTTCAGCACAGGTATGATCACTCTACAAACGAGGAGTTTGTCACTTAACTCAGCCAAACCAATGATTTACTGGGATGGATTTCTGTGTGTCCCAGGCCTGGATGCCCCCAGTGACCTTAAAGCCGTTGATCAGACTGACAACAGCATCACGGTGGAATGGAAAAACAGCCGCTCATCCATCGAAGGATACCGTATCAAGTACGGACCGATCGCAGGAGGTGCTCATGGTGAAGACACGTTCCCTAGAAGAGCAGGAGACACGACATGGGCCACAATTACAGGTTAAAATGATCCTGCTGTTACTGAGAACTGCATTTTATTTACTAGTTGCATTGCAAAAAATTATTCTTAATCAGTATTTTTGTCATTTTGTTCCAGTGCAAATATCTAAACATTCATAACTTAAGAGCAAAATAATGGAAGGTATTAAATCTTGTCTGCTAAAAAAAAAATACATTTGTGACTATATTTGACAAATGTCTTAGCCTGGTTAAAACCAGACCATTGTCAGTTGAACTGAGTAAGGGTCTGGCAAAGCTCCATAGACAAATCATTTCCAAAGGGGCGTCACCAACGGACGTCGCTCAAATGCCTCTTGGCGCAATTGGATAGACCTAAAACCAATCAGAGCGATGAAGGAGATGACGTATGCAGAGGGCTCTCGCTAAGACAGTCTATGGCTAAGACCCACCCATTCGTTTAGTATTGACCAACGGGGCTCGTTGTTATGGGAAGGAGGAGGCGGAAACCGGCGAACATTCACACATTTTAATGACAAAATAAAACAAATACAAAGTCCCTCACGGTCGACTGCCGCCACACATAATAAAACAAAACATCAAATAAAATTCAGGCCTGTCCTCTCTCGATCTTCACCGTCGTCGCTCCTCCTTTTATGCTTCCGCTCCTCCGTGAGAGATCGAGACCGGCCTCACTCACGCCGTTCTCTCACGTCCCTCGGCTCGACCGTCCTGCTCGCCACACTGGTATATCAGACTTTTGCCGAATCCAGTCGGTAAGACAGCGATAACATCTTTTTTGGACATGAAGGCTTTGAGTGTTGTTCTTTGCTCGGGTTTAAACGAAAAGGAAATTTTTAAATCGCTTAAAACAGACGCGATAGCTGATTCGAACGAGTGATGTTCGACGGCGGCATCCATCTTTGTAATGTAGGCTTCAAATCCCAGCGCTGTCGTCATCGTGTAAAGCCCGCCCCAACGTT